>JANAVB010020599.1:794788-900209 GCA_029216955.1 Iris pallida | reverse complement strand
AGCCTTACTCTTATGACTCTCAGCAATAGAAGCTGCATCAGCGATTTGAATGTCTAGTTCAGAATATTGTCTAGTGAAAGCCAGCAAGAATGCTTCAAAATTAGCTTTACTAGTCTCTGCTTCTCGAGCCATAGCCTCATATTCTATGTTTACTAGCTGCTCGGTATCTTCTCTTTTTAGCTCCTTGTAAGCTTTAATTGAGCTCTCCAGCTCATCCAAAATGTGTTCCAAAAAGGTAGTCTGAGCCTCGTCTCCGTGGCTGCGGATACCTCCGATCAAGAATGAAGAAGGTGTTCTGATTGTACTAAAAGGAACATCTTCTCTATCCATCACTCTATGAACTAAGGGCTCCAAAGACGTGAAAAAAAATTCGTGAAGGAAGCCACCACGAACTTGTTAGTTGCCACAGCTCCTGGAGTGGCTACTACTTCCGCTGGAGTCTTTACAGTTTTAATAGGTAGAGGCACTTCATTTTGAGCACTGATGTGAGAAGAGCTTCCCTCCCCTGCTACAGTCCTTATGGGATCTTCTGCAATTTACATATCATTTGTATTAGCAATATACAAAGGAGCTACGACAAATAGATCATGTTTAGAAATTTACCTGAGCTGGGTATAGCATGAGGAGTCTCAAGAGGTTTAACTGTCTCTGGCTGAAGCTTTGACAGGGTCTCTGCAGACATAGTAGCTTGACTACTTCCTGCTCCGGATTCAGTCTGAAGTGGTAGATTCATTGGAGTTTGATCTGTTAATTCTACTGCCACGCCAGACATCTCAGGTTTCTCAGAGATTATGGGTTCATCAATCTTGGGATTGATATGTTCTTCATCGATAACCATATTTTTCTCCTCTTCAGCAGTGGAGTGATCTTCATCAACCGGGAGCTCCTGAGGTGATGGTATATCTACTAAGGTTTGTTTCTCTTTAGTGATGTCATTCCAATCATCATCATATGATTCATCACCAAAGTCGCAATCGGCTAAAGCTTCAATCATCGCCTCTTCAGAATAAGTAGGCTCTTGAGCCTTAGGAGAATCTTGTGGAAGCATATCCTTCTCTGGAGGGGTAGCTTCCGGAGTCATAGGAGTTGGGGATGGAACCGTTATCCCCGCTGCAGCAAGTACATTGGCGGGAATACGTACCATCACAGCTTCTGATCGCGGAGGCTCTGCAGTGGTAGTAGACGGCCGAGCATCCTCTGAAGTAACCACTGCAAAAAAAGAAATCAATTTACTATACATCTCTGACAGAATAAAAATATATATATTATTAGGGTATATCACAATCTTGATATTACCTTCTTGAGATGGTACCTCTTCGGTAACTACCAACTTTCTTCTGACCTCTCTATGTGAAGATGCAACCGGCTCTTCAGCAGCTCCGGTGTGATCATCCTCCAGATCAATCAGAGTGGTAGATGTTCCTCCTTCTGTGACTCTTCCCTGCTTCTGAATAGAAGTAGGAGTGATTTCCTTCTCTCCGGAGGAGAAACTGAGGAGCATCTGTTTTGACTGGGAACGAGTCGTTGGTTCATTTATAGTCAAAGATGTTCTTCTTTTCTTCTCCGGAGCCCTTGGGGAAGCAGGTCTATTATTCAACTGAGGAGGAGCCGTCGTCTCCTTAACCTTTCTTTTCTTCAATCCCTTGGCAGGGGATTTCTCTTTCCGTACCTTTAAGGATACGTCTAGAGGATCCTAAACTTCATCGGGATAGTTCTTTTGAATGGAAGCTTCTAGTGGTGGATTTGCAGGATCTTTGTTCTCTGCATCCCGAAAAGAGTGAGCAGTATGTTTCCCCTGTTTGGATCTCTTTTCACTTACGAAGCTGTGTGCAGGATAGAAGCTCTCAGTGAATGTGTTCGCTGAAGTATAGAAGTTTGCGTATGTATATAACATACGCGGGCCTTGTGGAAGATTATAGGGCATGGAAAACATAGCTTTTGTACCCCGAGCATTGTAATAGCTCCAGGCCCTAGCCCATCAATCAGATAACCCTTGGCCTGTAGGTAGGTGGTGGCGTTACCCACATGAAGCTGATCATATCCGAACTGTCGTGCAAATCGACTTGGCAAGTACGGTTCCAAGTTGACCCTGGGAAGACTAAGGCGATCGTGGACATGGCTCCTCCGAAGAATCTTCGCAAGCTCCAAGGCTAGCAAGGGTGCTTGGCATATATCAGAAGATTCATAGGAAATCTCTCTGGTAGATGTCAACTTTTCACCAAACAGGTAAAGAAAGGCGTTTCTTTCATCTGGACAGAAGAATGTAAGCGCGCGTTCAACAACATCAAACAGTACCTTACTAGTCCTCTAGTACTGGTGGCACCAGTCGTGGGGAAACCTTTTCTGCTGTACATTCGAGCCATGGACCATTCTTTTGGTACTTTGCTAGCCCAGAGGAGCAATAAAGGCCACGAACAGGCAATCTACTACCTTAGCAGGACCATAATTAGGGCCGAGCATCGACATAATTATGTCGAGAAGTAGTGTCTTGCCCTGCTCTACGCCATCCAGAAGATGCGTTATTATATGGCCGGACAGACGATCCACGTCATCTCCCGAGTCAACCCCCTCAAGGTCCTCATGACCAGGCCAGGGGCCTTGAACTCACGGTTAGCCACATAGGCGATACTTTTGACTCCTTATGACATGGTGTTCATCCCACAAAAGGCACTCAAGGGCCAAGTATTGGCCGACTTCTTAGCAGCACATCCCGTGCCAGAGACATCAAAGCTCTATAACGATATCCCTGATGAAGTCCTAGAGTCCAATGCCATCTCAGATAACTCGGTTTGGCGCATGTTCTTTGACGGTGCTTTAAGAACAGGGCCCAAAGGTGAGATCATCGCAGGGGTTAGAGTGGTCCTCATCACTCCCGACGACTTTGTCATCAACCGGGTATATTCTCTCATGGAGTCATGCACCAATAACATCGATGAGTATAAATGTAATGCCCCAGTCCCAAAATACGTATAGGACCAGGATACGATACATGCCAGCAACACTTCACCAGTGGGCCAAATCTCGTAATAAGCCCAGTAGTGAAATGCTTAAGCTATAAATCATGATAACAACCCAGAATATAGTACAAGTCATAGGTACACAGCTAATCTCATCCATATAGAAAATAAGACACGATGTATCAAGTCCAATAAAATAATACAAAAGAGAAAGATATGTCCAACATAAATAGAAATAATAACTGTGCGGGTAAGACATCCCGAAACCACAGTATAAAGAAATAAATAATCAACTACACGTCCACTGAAAAAGAAAAATAAAGTATCAAGTCTAAAAGAGACATGTCTCAAGAGAAATCTTCAGCCCCTATCTCGTCCTCCTGCAAAGGTACGTCACATGCCTCGACTCCAGAACCATATACCTCCGGGTAGTCCTCATCTCTAACTAAACCTGGAAAGATAACAAGGTCCTCAGAGGACTAGCAAGACACATAATATACATGCCTACTGTACAGTAAACCTCATGCAAGAAATATAGGAATAACCAATCGAGGAAAGAATAACACATAAAGAAACTCTATGGATGGTGACATGTCATGAGAATATAATATTAATCATGGCTAAAAATTGTAGCCCTGGGAGGAACTAACAGTCCTATAATAGGTTCTTTATCGTAGCCCAGGGAGGCACTAACAATAGAGGTATAGCCACGGCTAATAAAATGTTCGCTCCTAATGTACTAGGAAGCCAAGTCTATCTAGTCATGTCCAAGTCAAGTACAGTTTAAACAGGCCAGAAAAACATGGCACAGGCATAACAGTACTATCACTAGACATAAACAAGATAATAAAGATAGAAAAGTAATATGAAAAATGAGTAAAAACTACACGCACGTAAAACTAGAAAATGATCATGAGAAGCATGAGCAATGTGTAACCAAGTAAGACACAAAGGAATAGCAATATGAAAGAGTATGTAAATACTGTAAAGTTTGGCAAGGTGTACTTGCCTGGTGTAGACTCAACCACGTATAAATAACTTGTCAGATCAAATGTCTGCGAAAGCTGAACTCTTGCAACAGTGTCCGGATGCTGAAATAGATATTGCCAATATTCTCAAAATAAGAAAAATAGCAAGAATAGGCTACCCATAAATCCAATTTTGGATACAGGGGCAAAACGATAATTTTGGGTCAAAACCGTGTTCGCCGTTAGACCCGCTTTGCACCGAAAAGCGTGCCAAACTTTATGGTCTCTAAAGTCGTCAAACTATATGTCTACGAATTTGTTTTGATGAGACGAAACCAAAGGTATGTTCAAAGTTGGATTTCGACGGGCTGTACACAAATTCGTCAGTTGAGTTGGATCGTGAGGCCCGCAAAACGGCAATTTGGTCAACTGTCCCAGATTTAGACCAAACTTGGCATACATGACCAGAGAAATAAAACGGTCATGTTGGCACAAGTTTCGTCTAGATTCGACGAACGTGCACAAAGTAATTGGAGAATTTCGAAAAAGGTCGATACGGTGAATTTTGACGGATATGCATCAATTTCGTCGTGCACACCCAACCAATTTGAATTCCGTCAAAGCCCACACGTCCACGAAGCCGATACGCCCCTTTCGATGCTTTCAGCTCGCGATCACGTCGCCCTATTTTTCAGGGCGCACCCCGTATTGGTGAATTTCAATGTTTTGGAAACTGTTTTATCATGATTTTTGGTCAAACTTCGAAAAGGTTTTATTTGATGAATACATTGAATTAATTAAAACTAAAAGAAAGGTTTTATTGTCCTACATGTTGTCAATAAATTCCTCCAAATAGATTTTCAAAATCGTGTATAATCTGGGAGAAAACTTAGCATAAACTAGGGTAGTTTGTCTGTTCTATAAACTGTTAAGAAACAGTTTTTCGTCTCGACTTTGCATTGATATTTCTTCCAAACCAGAGCACAACCAATCATTGTACTTGAAGGGTTCTCTAGAGGGTTATGTTGTGAACGTGTACGAAGAAATTGTGTAAAAAATATGCGACGATGAGAGAGAAAGCTAATTGTGAAGTCGGGGGTTTGGGGCGGTTGCTGCTGCTCTGTTTTTGGCTCATGTGTGCACGGCCAGCGATGGGCGGCGCTCCGGTGATCCTCAGGCGGCGCGGGGGTGGCTGGGGCATGCGTCGGGTAGGGGTTGGAGAGATTAGTTTAGGGTTTAGGGTTGCGAGTGATTTCCTCGCTCCCTCTCTCGTTATATATACACATATATGGGGGGGGTTGGTTATGAGAAGTGAAGGGGTCGAGGTTGCATGCTCCTGGGTTTACTGACTTGGGGGTTTGGGTTTTTTTCTTCTTCTTTTCTTTCTTTATTTATTCATTTATATCCACACACACACACACACACACACACACACACACACACATATATATTTTACATATATATATATATATATATATATATATATATATATATATATATATATATATATATATATATATATATATATATATTATATACACCTATCTAATATATGTATATAATACACCATAAATTCTAAAAAAAAATCTTTATATTATATATTCTTAGTGTAGGGCCTATTTATATAAATACGAATACATATAGTACATTTATTTGTCAATGAAATAAAAACAACCAATAAAAATAAATAATTTTATTTAAAATATAACAACAACAACAACATTAATTAATAATAATAATCCTAATAACAACTAAAATAAGTCAATAAGAGGGTTAGGATTGGGTGACACCTTATACCTCTAACTTAACTGGTCCGAAAAACATACAATAATCTAAATGCCATATAGTATTAATAATACCTCTAATCAATTATTTAGAAAATATTTATCCGTACCAAGAATAACTACAAAATATTTGTACACACATAAAATACGTCTACATGGCGTACACTAAATGTCTACATGGGCTTGGATTTTGTTTGGGTCTAGTTCGGGCTGGCTTCGACAAACCGGGTCACCTAAAAGTAAATAAAAATAATAATAAATAATTAATTCATCTGTGGGGATTAAGTCGCAATTTGGTCTAGTTTTCCTAGTTAGAACCCACCTTTAGCTCGGCCTTCCCTACCATGGCTAAAACACTAGTCAAGGCACACGATCACACTATCCGTGCCACAATTCCTAGTCGTCTAGTACTCCAAAACTTAACCATGGCTAAGGTCATCTATAATAATAACTATTTAATTAAAAATATTTATAAATTCCATAAAATCCCATTTAAAATAAATAAATAATAAATAATATTTCCAAAATTCAGGGGTGTTACAATAATGCAATCATTATCGGATTCCAGTTCGATAAACAGTTGGGGTTGACTGCATCGAAGCCTATGGCGACTCTGTAGGAGCGTAAAAAGTTCTTCAAAGAAAGAGTCATCTCATTCATAAGTGGTCTGCTTTACGCCCAAGACAATGCTAATCGCTTTACGCCTAAGCAGACTGATCTTTTACGCTTGGGTCTACACCGGTGATTTTACGCCAAGGACAGAGCAGCCTCTTTTACGCTAGACAAAGCTGTCAAATCTGGCATTTAATGCAAACTCTGACATGAAGATATTAATGATGGCATTTACCACAGAATTCAATGGAATTTGTCTTATACAAAGACCATTGTTGTCGTTTATGAAGATCGAGCTACTTTACGCTCACTGTATGGTTTCTTTTACGCACGGAGTTTTACATGAGTCCTTACGCTCATAATAAACAATGTGTGCGTAAAGTCTATTTGAGCCATTTTACGCTCAAGGTTATTCAATAACCACTTTACGCTGGAAACCTATGACAGAGCTATTTTATGCTCATCTTACTGCTTTACGCCTAGAGGATGTTAGGGCTATTTTTACGCCCTATTATTTCTGGCCAGTTTGGAACGTAGTTTGCCTACATGGCCTTCATGCCACATATTTCGAAGAACGTGTGTACATGTATCCTATTCTTACTGAAATGATGGGACGCGTGTCAACGTACGCAAAGGATGACTCTGATCATGGGTGGCAGTTGTTAGCGTAAAGACAAATTTTGATGCTCTTTTACGCACAGAAGCCCCAGTCTATAAATAGACTCATTTTTCTCAAAGACACACACAGAGAGACATGAGAGAATACAGAGATCAGAACTTCGAGATTTTGATTCTCCAGAGCATTCTTCTTCAACTTTTCTTTCAGAACAGAGTGAAGCAAAGCAAGAAAGCATTCGGCCTTGCCATCAGTGCCCAAGTGCGTCGATACCTTTCTGGTGACTTAGTTCTTCCGAGTTGTTCTACTTCAAGCAGTGATCTTCATCATCATCATATGGTCCAAGGAACAAAGTGATCATTTACAGATCAGACTTCCATAACAATACTTTCCCAGAATCAAATTTGTACTTCTTGTACTTTTTTCTCGTTTTATTTTCAAAATCCAACCTTTGTTTGGCAATTTTGTTAAGTGAAACAAAATGGCGACTCTGCTGGGGATGACCTTCTCCTCTGACGAAGAAGTGATTTCTCAATATGATGATGTTTCGGTCGGTTCGACCAAGAAGACTCTGGTTGTGCACTTCGACCAGACTGCCTATGAAGAAATGCTGCGAACTGGGGGTGGTTCTCGCCACTCCAATGTTCAAAAGTCTCGCAAAGCACGAAAAGTTTGGATTCCTAAATCCAAAGTGGTTTCTGATCTCTCTGTTGCTTCTGATGACAAGGGAATTCTTTCCACTCTTGTCTTAGGGGCTCCCGTTCGTAACGAGGCAGTCCTTACTTCAGAGTTGCACTCAAAGTGTAACGATTTATCTCCCGTTTGTAACGGTGAAGATAATCAGGTTTTACACCCACTGCGTAAGAATCAAGTTTTACGCTCAGTGGGGAAGAACCAAATTTTACGCTCAGTACATAAGGATGAATCTCCCATTCGTAATGGGGCAGACTCTAAAGTTTATGCTTCTGAGTGTAAGAATCAGTCTCCCGTCAGTGACGTGGTAGGCCTAAATAAATTACGCTCCTCGCGTAAAGCAAAATCTCCCGTCTGTGACGTGGTAGATAATCAATTTTTACGCTCCACGCGTAAAGGTAAGTCTCCTGTCTTTGACAGTGTAGATAAAATTCATAACGATGTTTGCACATCTAATGTGAATGTACCTAAACGTGTGCAGCGTAAAAATGTCGTTGGTAAAACTTCTATCCTACACCAACAACCTTCTTATACTGCTTTACGCAAAGTACCAAACTTACAAATTACACGCTAAGAAAATGGAGTCCTTCGTGCTAAATCTCAGGATTTACGCACACAACTCCAAACGCGTAAAAATGTACAGTTTGGTTCTGCAAATGCAGCCAGTAATCTTCTTTATACATAAGGGACTAAACGTTTTTCTACCCCAAATGTAATAAAGAAGAATACTCCATCTGTTCCTTCTGATTTACGTGAATTGCTAATGCAAAAACGTAAGAACAGACAATCTCCGGTAATATTCCCCCAAGAAAAACATTATTGTGAATATCACCAGGTTGTGATCAACTGTTGTTGTTCGGCTTCAAAACGGTCAGTTTTTGATCGTTTAAGTTTTAACTCGCCTCAACATCAAGCTGAAGACCAAGAACATGAGCTGTCATATGTGTCAGTCAACATGGCATCTCATACTAACAGAGGACGACATCCAAGATGGAATATGTCCCAAACCCCAGGTCAACAACAGTTCAATAGGCTTCTTGATTCCTTTGAAGGAGTATATCAGAATACTTGATCAAAAAGACAAAGACAATTGTAGAATTCTGACTCAGAAGCTGGGGGTACTCAATCTTTTGAGTCTGATACCGTTAATGTGGATTCATACTTCTATACTAATCCCTCTATATCTTCAAGAGAGGTTGAATCCTACGCTGTTGGAGATGAACCAGAGACGTCTTCTGCTAATACGGAACAACGTCTCACTGCCGTGGAGCAATCATTGAAAGACATGCTTAACATGGTGCAAAGCATGCATCAGATAATTTTGAATCAGCAAACTGCTCAACCCACAGTAATAACTCCGGTACCAGTAGCAGCACAAACTCAAGATAGTCAAGGGGCTGATATACCTTTGAATATTCAAGAGCCTGCTGTTAATCAAAATTCTGCATCTCCAGATCCCATCATCCCAGAAGATGTACCACCTCCAGTGGGGGTTACGGTACATCCAACGACTATTCAATCAAATGTGCTTCCTCAAACCAGTGAAGCCATTCAAGCAGTGCGTGAACTCAAAGCACAGTTTGAAGTTTTAAGGCACAAAGATCAGCTCCAAAGGTTAAGGATTAAGCAACCTTATCCTCCTCATTGGAATGATGTACCCTTTCCACCAAAATTCAAGCCACAATCCATGGTTTTATTCGATGGAAAAGCATCTCCTAGTCAATATATCAATTACTTTGATATTATGACTGTGTACTTGCAAAAAAATGACGCTCTTCTCACTCGAGTATTCATCGAATGCCTCACAGGTTCAGCTTATGACTGGTATCGTAGCTTACCCGATAACTCTATTTCGTCTTTTGACGAATTCAAGGCAATGTTTCTCTCCCGCTTCTATGAAGGAGGTATGGACATGAACATGTCCTCCTTGATAGAAATCAAACAAAAGGAGAAAGAAGATACTCGGACATTCATTGAACGTTTTCGACAAGCTACTCTAAAGATGCCTCCTGGTATGCCAGATTCAGCGTTGATTGATACATGCAAGATGAATCTGCGACCATCCATTGCTGTCTTCACAGGTTCCCAATTCACAGATTGGGCTTCGTTTATCATAGCAGCAGTTTCTGTCGAGACCAATGAGAGGTTGGCTCGTGAACACGGGATGATTTTCGCTTCAGAAGATAAAGGAAAGAAAAGTAATCCTGATAATAATCCTGGCAATCGTAATGTGAAAGGAAAAGACACTCTTATGGTCAATCTTTCCAAGAACAAAACGACGCTAAATAATCAGGAATCTTCCAGGCCAAAGGAAGAATACTCTTTTGACGAAAGTGATATCCCAGGGATATTTCAATGTCTGGTAAAAAGTGGCAAACTTCAGATTCCAGAGCCAAAAAGGCCTAATGAGGTGAATCTGACTGACAATCCCAAATATTGTATCTATCATAGATACATTAATCATCCTACCAGTGCTTGCTATGTCTTGAAAAAGAAGATCCAAGAGCTGATAAATGGTGGCGCTATCACTTTAACCAATGATGACCATACGGTTACAACCATTATGGTTTCTCTTCAGTTCGGAGATTTTCCTCCACAGCAAGTCCCAGATGGAGTTATCCCAATTCCGAAGACGACAATGAAGATCGTAAATATCTCGCCTACCAGGGAAGAAAATACAGGATTGCTGCCACTCACATTGAAGAATGGTGAAATCATGTGGGTACATCCTGACTTAGTACCTGAATTGGAAAATGAAGGTAAAACTTTAAAATCCAAGAAAGGTAAAAAAGTTAAAACTTGCAACATGATTTCTCATGTTATTCCAAATCCTGATGACTTGGATCATCTATGGGATGGCTTTCCTCTAGAAGATAGACTGAAAGGACTAAACATTTGTCCTCCAAGTCTAGCTCCTCCTACCAAGCTTAAGCTTACTCATCAGCAGTGGCTAGCCATAAATAGTGTTCCTTTATACCGGGCACAACAAGTTTTTGCTGCTTATGAAAAAGCTCCGACAGGAATTTTTTCTCGTATTCTGAATCCTTCTCCTCTCGTAACTACAGAGACATCTATTCTTCATTCTCCTGTGGTTACAGAAAGTCCTGCTTCTTCCTCTTCTGTCCGCTGCCCACCCACTTGTATAGTCAGCAATCTGTTCATCTCATGAAGAAGATGGGTTATGACTTTCAAAAGGCAGAAGGTTTGAATTATGATAAAGGAATACGTCTTCCTTTACAGATTCAAAATCAGAATTCCACTGCTGGATTGGGTTCTGGAGTTCCTCGTAACAACTCTCACAAGAAAAAAGCTAAGGGAAGAAAGACTAAATCCTGTAATATGGTACTTTCTTCTCCTGAGTTTGAAGAAGAAACTTTTGCTGGTACAAGATCTGGAAAAGAGTACCACAAAGACTATGAGGGATCCTCTAAAGAAACTGAAGACGTAATAGAAACACTACCGACTCAATCCTCTTCTGTTCCTGCTAAACCGTCTGTGGTTGAAAAGGGGAAACGTAAGGCAGTACGCTTCGATATCCCATTGAAGTCTGCTTCCAATCAGAGGGTGGTGATGAAGCCTTACAAATTTGACATTCTAGCTCAGTTGGCCAATACTCCGGCTAGACTATCTATATTTGAACTGCTTCGCCTTTCCAGAGAAAGTAGAGAGACTTTGAGTGAAGCTTTACTTCAAGCAGATTCATGCTTGGCTCAACTCAAGACTCCTGATAATATATCAGTGTCATGTTCGCAATGTCATAGTGTGATGGAAGCAATTCCCAACATCACCTTTACACAAGAGGATATGCTATTGAAACACAACAAGCATAATAGGCCTCTGTGCTACACTGGATATATCGGATCCACTGAAATTGACAGGATTTACATTGATCCTGGGTCTTCAATTAGTATAATTCTTCAACGTATGCTAAGACCCCTGAGGATTCCTACTAGTGAGCTGACTTACACTAGTACTACAATAGTCGGTTTTAACTCTGGCAAAAGCAAACCACTGGGGAAGATTCGTCTGCAGATTCAGATTGGTGATCTTCGAACTATGGTAACTTTCTATGTTATCAACTCAGACGTCTCCTATAATATCCTTTTGGGAAGACCGTGGATTTATGAGCACAATATTGTGCCTTCAACTCTCCACCAATGCTTCAAGTATGTGGATTCCTAAGGAGTTGTGAAGACTGAGTTTGCTGATATTAATCCGTTCAAAGGTGTCGAAGCCTACTTCTCTGATTCAAGGCTTTATAAACAAGAGCATGTGAAAGAGATATCAGACATGGCTAAGGATCAATCATCATCTGAGGATCAGTCTATTAATGAAGATCCGCCATAGGAGCAACCTTTGAAGATCATAGTCAAGGGACGAATCCAATCCCAACCTGTCAATGATTAACCTTTGATAATCAAGGTTAAAGAAAGAACTCAAACTTCATCTGAGGAATCAATAAATATTCCTGCTAAAAGCCAAGTTCAACCTTTTATGATCAAGGTCAAAGGGCGTACTTCTTGTACGAATGATCCAGAATCACCATTGATTGTCAATCTTGGCAAATCTACACAGAAGACGGATGATGGTCCACTGTTGATTAATCCGAAGCGTAGCAATCAGATTGTAAATGATGTAAATATTGATCATTCTGTACTTTTTGATATCAATGAAGATTTCCTGTTCGAGTATATGGCTGTCAAGTTTATTGAGAGAATGACTTTATCTTCTGATAATCAAAGTCATCAATATAAAGACAACATAGAACCGGAAGAAACTTTATACATTGATCATAAGGAGAATTCTTTTCCTCCTCATGTCGATGTCGGACCTTATGCTCAAAAGTTCTTGACATCTTCTTCCTATCTGCTTCCTGTAGCCGCTTCATCACAAGCTTGCGTAACTTTCAGACATCATGAAGAATCCTATTTTGTGGTTCCGTCTGATAAGAAAAACAAGCATCAAATTGTGTTTGGTCTGGCTAGAAATATTTTTGTTGCTCAGACAGATGATCTGAAAGATAAAGATAAAGGAAGAATCCGAATTGACAAATACAGTCAACAATCTATCAAGGTTATCCAGAATATGTGATATGATTTGAAGACTATGCAAGGTCTTAATCAAGGCAAGGGTAGACGACTACCATTATGCGGTGATCCGTTTTACCAGAAAACTTGTCATGGGTTGGGATATGATCTGTCCCACATGTTTAATGACGATATACAAGAAGAATTCTCTTCTAGCTCTTCGCAATCATCAGATTCGGAAGAAATTCTATTCATCGAATCCGATATGTCTCGTTCCTCATATTATGAATCTGGGCAAATATTCTCAGTCAATATGGTTCAAGCTGATGATGAACCAGAACCATTTGAGAATGATCCTTGGGCTCAACAGATGGATACTCAATGGGAACTTCGTTTTAAACAGCGACAGCCACCTACAGAAGATGAGGTTATCCAGATTGATGTTGGAGATGGAATTACGTCCAAACCAATATTCATCAGTAAGAATCTTTTTGAAGATGAAAAGGAAGAGCTGATAAAACTTATCAAAGATTACATTGACATCTTTGCATGGAGTTATGAGGATATGCCAGGACTAGATCCTAAATTGCTACTCATAAACTCAATATTTTGCCTAATGTCAAGCCTGTAAAACAATAGCAACGACGCTTTAGACCAGATATGATGGATGCAATTGAAGCAGAAGTCAAAAAGCTGATTACATGTGGCTTTGTTCGTGAAGAACAATACCCAGATTGGGTGGCCAATATTGTTCCTGTTATGAAGAAGAACGGAAAAGTCCGAGTTTGTATAGATTACCGAGATCTTAATACGGCTTGTCCAAAGGACGAATTTCCACTTCCCATTACTGATGTCATGATAGACAATACATGTGGTTTTGAACGTATGTCTTTCATGGACGGATTCTCAGGATACAATCAGATCAAGATGCATCCAGAAGATGAGAAGCATACATCTTTTCGAACACCCCTTGGGGTTTATTGCTATACGGTTATGCCGTTTGGTCTTAAAAATGCTGGTGCCACATATCAACGGACTATGAGCAATATCTTTCAAGAACATCTACGGAAAATAGTTGAATATTATGTAGATGACATTGCTGTTAAAAGTCGGTCAAAGAATGATCACATTCAAGACTTGAAGACAGTATTTGAATTGATGTGCCAACATTAATTGAAAATGAACCCTACTAAGTCTTTCTTAGGGGTTTCTAGTGGCAAGTTTTTAGGATTTATCATTACCTCTCAAGGTATCCATGTTGATCCTGATAAGGTTAAAGCAATTCTTGAAATGCGTCCTCCTCGTAATCTGAAAGAACTCCGTGGCTTTCAGGGCCGTATTGCTTATATCAGAAGATTTATATCTAATCTTTCTGGGAGATGTCAACCTTTCTCCCGTCTATTAAAGAAAGGGGTATCTTTCGTCTGGGATGAAGCGTGTCAAAAAGCCTTCAATGACATTAAGCAATATCTTACAAACCCGCCTGTTCTGGTACCTCCGGTGATAGGAAGACCATTTTTGCTATATGTTCGAGCCTTAGATCATTCACTTGGCGCTCTTCTGGCACAGAAAAGTGATATGGGTCATGAACAAGCAATATATTATCTGAGCAGAATGATGGTCGGAGCTGAACACAGATATACTCCTGTGGAAAAGGAATGTCTAGCTTTGGTTTTTGCCGTCCAAAAGACAAGGCATTATATCACTGGACAGACAATTCATGTCATCTCCAGAATAAATCTCATTCGGGTATTGATGAGAAAACCGAGCATTCTTAATTCCAGGTTGGCTACCTGGGTGATGTTGCTCACTCCTTATGACATGATTTATGTGCCTCAAAAATCAGTAAAGGGCCAAGCGTTAGCTGATTTCTTAGCTGCTCATCTTATACCTGAAACTTCAAAGTTATATGAAGACATTCCAGACGAAGTAGTGGATTGTAACATGACTTTGAAGAATGATATATGGCAATTATATTTTGATAGAGCATCACGAGTGGGACCTAAAGGCAATATTATCTCTGGGGTAGGAATTGTCTTGGTTTCTCCTGACAAAATAGTCATATACTGTGCCTATTCTCTTAATGAGCCATGCTCTAACAATATAGCAGAATATTATGCTCTATTGATTGGTCTCCAAGTAGCAAAACAATTGGATATTGAATTCTTAGAGGCTTATGGAGATTCTCAATTGATCGTTAATCAAGTTAGAGGGACTTATGAAGTCAGAAATTCAGATCTCATTCCCTATCATCAGGTGGTAGTCGAGTTGGTCCTATCATTCAAAGGATTCTTCATTGAATTTGTACCACGTTCTCAGAATGTGGAGGCTGATTCTCTTGCCAGTTTAGCTGCAGACTTGGCTGTCCCAATTCGAAGGCAAAATACAATCACTTTGTTGGACCGAGACTTGTTCTGTGTGAAGAATAATCTGCATATTGAACAAAGTTATGTCACAGAGGCAAGTTTCCAACAGAAAGAATGGAGAACTCCATTCATTGATTATGCAGTTCATGGGATTTTGCCTGAAGATCCTAAAGAAGCTGCATCAATTAAGAGACGACCGTTTCGATTCTATTATGATTCGTCTTTACATATGCTATATCGTCGTTCATATGACGGACTCTTGCTGCGTTGTCTCTCAGAAAGTAAAGCCAAACAAATACTGCGTGAGGCTCATGATGGTGTCTGTGGTGCTCATCAACCGGGTCCAAAGTTACAAGATCACATTCGAAGAATGGGGTATTATTGGCCCTCTATGATAGCAGATGCTGTAGACTATGCCAGAAGATGTAAAGCATGTCAGATTCATGCTGATTTTATTCATCAGCCGTCTGAATTTCTACATCCTATAGCAGCCTCCTGGCCTTTCGAAGCTTGGGGTATGGACATCATTGGTCCTATTAACCCTCCTTCTGTCAAAGGACATCGGTTTATACTAGCTATAACCGATTACTTTTCGAAGTGGACAGAAGCAGTTCCCCTTGCTGAAGTGAAAACATCTATTGTAATCAGCTTCATTAAACATCATGTCATTTATCGCTTCGGGATTCCTCGACGAATAATTCATGACAATGGGCCACAATTTGCCAGTCATGCATTCTATCGGTTCTGTGACAAAAATCGAATTCAAAATCTGGCTTCTACGGCTTATAATCCAGCTGCTAATGGTTTAGCTGAAGCCTTCAACAAAACGATCATCAAACTTCTCAAAAAGTTTGTCTCTTCTAATAAAAGAGATTGGAATGAGAAGCTTGGAGAATGTTTATGGGCATATCGAACAACAGTCCGGTCTCCTACTGGTTTTACACCATTTTCACTGGTTTATGGATGTGAAGCTGTTCTCCCATTGGAAATCCAGATCCCTTCTCTACGAATAGCCATTGCTAGTTAGGGGAGAGCATTCGGTCGGTTCGGTTGATCCGAAACCGAAATCCCTTAAACCGAATAAACCGATAACCGTAAATATAAAAACCGAAAACCGAACCGTTAATTTGAAAACTGAACATAACCGAACCGAATGGTAATGGTTCGGTTTATCGGTCGGTTCGGTTAACTTCATAAAGGTGATAAAGAGATTGGTCATTAACTTTTCCAAATCAATATAATTAGTAAACAAATGGAGTGATAATTATCAATGATAAGTAACAGAATCAAACTAAAAGCAAATCCACTTAATGCATCAGCCTAATCCTTTTTAGGAGAAGATAAATTGCCAATAATATACTTTTTATTGTAGACAAGAAACTTAGAAACCCATCACAATTCATAGCCAATACTTTTTATTTTAGAAATAGAGAATTAGAACAATCAACATAAAAAATTACATTATACAGAATCTAATGAATCCTCGTGACACAGATTTGTAAACACAAATTATAGACTTGACTAGATATAAAAATTTCACAAATTAGAAAAATAATAGGATGTTTTTTCAAGAAACAAAATAAATAACATTATCAAAATCAACATGATCACATATATTCAGAATTTAATGCAAAAAAAAAAAAATCTAAGAGATCAAAAATTCCATATTGACCAAGCTGCAAAAACATCCTTACCAAATCCATAGTGACCCAGTGCCTCCTCAAATTTCCTCATTGTTGAGGTGGAACCGTGGAAGCCCCTGGCCAGGAAAGGAAAGTTAGAGTTCAGATGGGAGGTTCATACTTGAGAGGCTCATACTTGAGAGGAGAGAGGAAAGGAACGGTAGGGTTCAGAACAGTAGGGTTCAGATGAGAGGCCCATACGTACTTGAGAGAGGAGAAGGGAAAGGAAAGGAAAGGGGAAGCGGCGGCTAATGGAGAGGAAAGAGAAAGTGTTAGGTTAGATATTTTTCTTACCGTTTATATATCACAGCGGGATAAAAACGTAATAACACAATCCTTAAATTCGGTTTTCGGGTCGGGTCAGAAACCGAACCCTGAAACCGCGACCCGAACCGAATATATTCGGTTTTTCCCTTTAGAAACCGATAACCGACCCGTTTAATCCATAACCGACCCGAATTACTATTTCGGGTCGGTTCGGGTCGATTTCAGTTTAAAACCCGACATTTGCTCACCCCTATTGCTAGTGAGCTAACTACGGAGAATAATGATCGCTTACGCCTCCAAGAACTTGAAGGATTGGATGAGAAGCATCTTCAAGCACAACAACATATTGAGCTATATCAAGCTCGTATATCTCGAACTTTTAATCGTAAAGTCAAGGAGAGGGTATTTAAAGTTGGCGAGCTTGTATTAGCTGTTCGGAGACCAATGGTGATGACTCACAAAAGCAAAGGGAAATTCCTAGCAAAATGGGAAGGTCCGTATGTAATTGAGTCCGTGTTCTCAAATGGTGCCTATCGGTTGTCAAAACTCAATGGAGATCTACTTATGCTGCCGATCAATGGCAAATTTCTTAAGAAATACTATGTATAAAAAAAAAGAAGACAGAACAAAAATAAAACTTCTTTTATTATTATTTTTGTTCGAGACAAAAGATTAAGGACGAGGGCCACTCCCTTCGTTGTTGAATACATAGTCAGCCAATGCATAGAAGGCGTCGTTTCCTGAACTCATAAAAAATTTGCAGACAACCATCCTCGACGCTTCTTCTTCAGGAGTTTTTCCTGGCTCTAATAAGAAAGCAAGGATGTCTTCGGGTGGCTTGAGCGTAGAAGAGCTTCCACCTATTTCGGTTGGACCTGATACAGTGGGTTCAACGGGGAGTGCCTCAATGACATCCTCAACCTTTATGGAGACTTCATTCTTTTGCTGTGCATCCTCGGAAGACATTTCCAATAGAGGAGTGGAAATAAGAATAAAATATTATAGAGAATTCTTACCTATTTATAGAGGAGGATTACTAATGAACTGATCTCTGAAATTGAAAACGAATTTTCATTTCCGAAAAGACTCGTTCGTTCATGTTACCAGGTTCATCCATTTAATTATGGAATTGAATCGTCCTTTCTGTTCCCAAGAAATACGTCGATTCGTCCACCGTTTTGACATCTCACAACATCTGTCTTCTTATTCCCCAGCTACCAAGGTTTGGTTAAGCTGACTTCTTGTCTCTTGTGAGAGGAATTTTAAATCTTCTATCAATTGATTAAAAAGTGGGATTCATTATTTATCATGTTTTCATAAACCTCTGAATAAATGCTAAATCTACCTACTTGTCTATCATTTTCCATTTTGACCTCTGCATAGAAATTAATCTAATTTTCTTTTGAGTTCTCACACACTGTCATGTCCATATTACCTCTGATAGTATTGTGTACTCTAAAACAGAAAATAAGATTTCATTTATCTATCATGTCCATATTACATCCAGATAGATACAAATCATCGAGCATAGAAGAATTATCATTTCCACTCTCATATCACCATAAAAGTCTATTACATTTCTTAGACTTTTCTTTACAATGGAAATCTATTATATCTAAGATTTTCATTCTATACACCAACGATAACCTAATAGATCTATTTCTTCTTTGGATCTTCTTTGACGGGTTCATTGTTGGTGGCAGTTCCTGACTGTCTAAGCTCCAGTGGCAACCAGAGCAGTAGAAACCAAACTCTGGTCTTCTCTCTCAGAAAAGAGGAGAACCCCAGAGTATGGCAGCCCGAAGGTGTGTTGCTGCCAATACAATTGGTGGATTAGTGGCGGCACCTCAAAGGAGATAGGAATGTATCCATCATTGGGATACAATTCCTAGTTCTGCCGTGAAAGGAACTCTACTACCCGATTTCTCGGGGTAGAGTTGACTCCACCATCCAACTCTCCGTATATAAAGGCTCTTCCTACCAACAAAGGAAGACCCTTCTATCTCACGAAGAGTTCTGAGTTGTTTGATTTGTGCGTCAAAAGCGCATGAGCTCCCTGATGTTGATGTCAGAAGAATGCTCCTCACAGCGTCAAAATCGCCAATACCTGTTCTAGAAAAGCTGTTCAGCCAAACTTCTGCAGAAAACAACAAAGAAGAAGTGTTTTAAACAGAAGTATTATCAGATGCGTATTAAACGCTAACTAAAAACAGATCACAAGGCTTTTTACGCCAGTGATTCAGCAAGACTTTTACGCCAGTGATTCAGCAAGGCTTTTACGCCAGTGATTCAGCAAGGCTTTTTACGCCAGTGCTTCAGCAAGGCTTTTACGCCAGTGCTTCAACAAGGCTTTTATGCCGGTGCTTCAACAAGGCTTTTACGCCAGTGCTTCAGCGAGTTTTTTACGCTCGTCAAGAATTTACGCTCATTCGAAAGTCAGATATTTGCTTATGATCGGACTTACCATTTGAGTCGAATGGTTTGGCTCTAACGGTAGTTGAACCTGCGTCTAATGACTGGGCATACAAAAGAACACCGTGGGAAGGCTCCGCCATCCTCATTTGTTGAAGAACAACATCACGGAAAGTTATCTTCAGTGGAATGAGTACGAGAATATGTGAAACATTCTCGGCTATTTATAAAGGCTGAAGAACTGTTGGGAAGAGTCTATTTCGGGGGAAGATCCTATTTAAAGGCTCTCGTAACCACAAGACAGATGCCACGTGTTGGTTTGTTTCTTGGGAATTAACAACCACAGAAGCAGTCAAAATAAATGTTGAACAGTTGAGATTAACATCAGACTTTATTTATAAAAAGAGGGAAGTGGACCCCTACATATAAGAGAGTCGCAATACATGGAGTTTAATTTTTCCTCTCCTTCGTTGGACTGACGAAGGGAGGCGCCTAAATCACGCATGTTGTGAATCCCGGAGCGACGTATCAGATTTAAAAACGCTTCTGCATCTCCTGAGCCCTCATATGCAGTCGGGGGACCACCGTCGATGCGGCTGAAGACTGCTGGAGTTAATCCGAAGCACGCTACAAAGTTGCGTGCTCGCTCAAAGTCAATCCTTGAGCCCGAAGCCTATTCATTGTTAATCTCCTTCTTGGGCGCCATGTCACTATGGAGATGAATGACAAAAGTGAAGAATTTCTCTTCATTTATACGGTTAAATCAACTCTCCATATTCCTCATTGGAAACTGTTCATTATAAATGCAAACTCGGGGAAGCGAAAAGGCATTCGAAAGTTTCGAAAAAAGAAATTCATTGTGACAATTAAGTGTTGACCAACACTATTGGAAATTACGCCGACTGTTGGACATCCCCGCTTTTACGCGAATGGCTGTTGCGTATCCCAAATTTTACGCTGGCAGGTCAAATCTCAACTTTTACGCTTCTGTTCAAAGTGTTTCAAATTTTAGAGATATTTAAAAACTTTGAAGGGGGTCTTGTAGGAGCGTAAAAAGTGCTTCAAAGAAAGAGTCATCTCATTCATAAGTGGTCTGCTTTACGTCCAAGACAATGCTAATCGCTTTACGCCTAAGCAGACTGATCTTTTATGCTTGGGTCTACACCGGTGATTTTACGCCAAGGACAGAGCAGCCTCTTTTACGCTGGACAAAGTTGTCAAATCTCGCATTTAATGCAAACTCTGACATGAAGATATTAATGATGGCATTTACCACAGAATTCAATGGAATTTGTCTTATACAAAGACCATTGTTGTCGTTTATGAAGATCGAGCTACTTTACGCTCACTGTATGGTTTCTTTTACGCACGGAGTTTTACATGAGTCCTTACGCTCATAATAAACAATATGTGCGTAAAGTCTATTTGAGCCATTTTACGCTCAAGGTTATTCAATAACCACTTTACGCTGGAAACCTATGACAGAGCTATTTTATGCTCATCTTACTGCTTTACGCCCAGAGGATGTCAGGGCTATTTTTACGCCCTATTATTTCTGGCCACTTTGGAACGTGGTTTGCCTACATGGCCTTCATGCCACATATTTCAAAGAACGTGTGTATATGTATCCTATTCTTACTGAAATGATGGGACGCGTGTCAACATACGCAAAGGATGACTCTGATCATGGGTGGCAGTTGTTAGCGTAAAGACAGATTTTGATGCTCTTTTACGCACAGAAGCCCCAGTCTATAAATAGACTCATTTTTCTCAAAGACACACACATAGAGACATGAGAGAATACAGAGATCAGAACTTCGAGATTTTGATTCTCCAGAGCATTCTTCTTCAACTTTTCTTTCAGAACAGAGTGAAGCAAAGCAGGAAAACATTCGGCCTCGCTATCAGTACCCAAGTGCGTCGATACCTTTCTGGTGACTTAGTTCTTCCAAGTTGTTCTACTTCAAGCAGTGATCTTCATCATCATCATATGGTCCAAGGAACAAAGTGATTCATTTACAGATCAGACTTCCATAGCAATACTTTCCCAGAATCAAATTTGTACTTCTTGTACTTTTTTCTCGTTTTATTTTCAAAATCCAACCTTTGTTTGGCAATTTTGTTAAGTGAAACAGACTCGAAATTGGTTATCAACCAAGTTCGAGGACAATACGAAGTCCAGCATGAAGATCTGGTTCCATACCATCAAGAAGCAATCGATATCATCTCTACCTTCACAGGGTTCTTTATAGAATATGTACCTCGGTTGCAGAACTTGGAGGTCGACGCACTTGCTGGCCTCTTCGCTTCTCTGGCAGTGTGGGAACCCAATATACCATCACGGTAATGGGTCGGGGGCTGGTTTGCCCGAAGAACAATCTACATACGTGTATGAGTTACTCAGTACAAATGGACGCTAATGATGACATTCAGGACTGGCAATTTTCGTTCATAGACTACGCAGTCTATGGGATCCTACCCGAAGACCCGAAGGAAGCTACTTCTTTCAAGATACGCTCTCTTCGGTTCTTCTACGACACAGCTACCAAGATGTTATATCGTCGTTCATACAACGGGCTTCTCCTACGATGTTTATCGAAGACAGAAGCATAAGAAGTACTCAGGGAAGCACACGATGGCACCTGCGAAGCCCATCAGCTTGGTTCTAAGTTGTAAGACCGATTGCGTCGCATGGCCTGCTATTCGCCCACCATGATGGTAGATGTCGTTGATTACACAAAGAAGTGTCGGGTGTGTCAGTTGCATGCTGACTTCATCCATGGCCTTCAGAGTTCCTGTACCCCACGACGGCCGCTGGCCATTTGAAGCATGGGGAATGGATATCATTGGGCCAATCAGTCCACCATCCTATAGAGGACACCGGTTCTTACTTGCCATCATCGACTACTTTTCTAATTTGGCAGAAATAGTACTTCTGGCTGAGGTAAAAACTATAAACGTGATCAGCTTTGTCAAACATCACGTCATATACCGCTTCGGCATTCCTCGAAGGATCATCCATGACAATGGTTCTCAGTTCGTGAGCCATGCTTTCCATCGATTCTGCGATAAAAATCGAATACAGAATGTGGCATCAACGGCTTGCAATCCTACATTATATGGACTAGCCGAAGTGTTCAACAAGACTATCGTCAAACTACTTAAGAAATCCGTTTCTTCTAATAAGTACGACTGAAATTTGAAGCTCGGTGAATGTCTGTGGGCTTACCGTATGATCGTTCGAACACCCACGGGCAACACACCATTCTCTCTTATTTATAAAAGTGAGGTAGTGCTCCCCTGGAGATCTAGATCCCATCCTTATGGGTAGCTATCACCAACCAGCTGACTGACGAAGACAATCAACACCGGCGGCTACAAGAGTTAGTGACGTTGGATGAAAATTATCTGCTAGCTCAACAACGAATCGAGCTTTACCAAGCTCGGATTTTCGAGGCCTTCAACAAGAATGTCCGAAAAAGAACATTCCAAGTGGGTGACCTTGTCTTATCAGTTCGAAGACTGATGGTAATGACTCACAAGTCGGCTGGAAAGTTTGAGCCTAAGTGGGAGGACCATTCGCCATAGAGACCATCTACTCCAATGGTGTCTACCGGCTGGCCAAACCCAACGGTGACTTGCTAATGATGCCAATCAACGACAAGTTCCTGAAGAAATACTATGTCTGAGTTTCAAGCCAGCATAGGCTCCCACATCTTCTGTGGGTATTCATGGATTTTATTAAAGGAATTCATCCCTTCTATACTTCACCCCAGTAGAAAAACAATTCACGTCCATATCACCTTTGAGTTATAACACCCTAGCGAAGTTCACGTCTACTACATCCATATCACCTCTGAGTAGTCGTCTCTTCTATGATAACCTTGTGTTGTCATAACTCCATAGAAAATATTTCACATCTATATTACCTTTGAATTGTCATTCTATACCCTAGCGAAGATGTGCCTACCATGTCCATATTACCTCTGAGTAGACGTCTCTTCCATGACAATCCACCATAATTGTCATATTCATCTATAAAACCTTTCACGTTCATATTACCTCCGAGTTCTTCTATACACCCGTAGAGTCTTTCCTTGTCATGTCCATATCAACTCTGAGTAAGAAAAAGTCTACCACCAAAAGATTCTGTGTTTACCATGTCCATATAACCTCAAAGTAAGCACCATATTCCTAACGGAGTTATCTCCATCCCCTCGTAACATGCTATCTCTGAGGGAATCCTTGTTCTTGTGAGAGGAAAAGTTCACAAGTAAAAAGACAAGCAGAGAAACAAAGCCAATGTTTTTATTTATAAAGTGAAAATGTTTTCTTTCTTTGATTACAAAAATTTGCCTCTCACAAATCAAAAGACAATAAGACAGAAAGAAGATCAAAGCTGAGAAGACCAGTGCTGAAATTCTTCCAGCCGACTCTTCAAAAGAGCAACTTGAAGGCCAACCAATGCTCGGGCTCGACGCTCGACCTTCTGACGGCGAGCGGCTTCATCTTCAACAGAAGAGAGGCTTTGGCTCGTAAGGGCCAGCTCGGCCTGACGAATGCCAATGCCTTCCTTCTTCCGAGCCAGGGTCTCGAAATGTTGGCGAAGGATCTCCTTCTGGTCCTCAAACTTGACCAGGTCACTCTCAGCAAGGGCCAGGGCCTCTTTTAACTTTTGGATATGCTCCCGGAGGGCCTTGTACTGATCCTCCACAGCTGCACGGTGACAAACCTAAGCCTCTTCGACATCGGTAACTGCATCAATCTCGAACTCAAACTCGGTAAGCCGATCAGTTAGTGCCCGGCATTTCTTCTCGTACTGAGATGCCTTGGAGACCATCTCCTCTAACTCTATAGTAGCTAGTGTCAGAAGACCACACTCCAGATTCTAGAGCTCCAAGGCAGCGGCTTCCAATTCTGCCAACATATCTTCTATAATATTGGCCTTATCCTCATACTCCGTATAGTCGCGCAAGGTCACCAACTGGGCCTCCACTATATTTCGGACCCATCTGAGAGATTGGTTGCTTCGTAAAACACCCTCTAGGCCACACGTCAATGCATGACGAATTGTGCTCAGCATGAGATTGGTATAGTATGCGTTATCAGCCAAACTCATGGGGGTTACCGGAGATGCCACGACAGAAGACCCCATGGCCACAGTAGCAGCCAGCACACGCCTAGGTACCGCAGCTGAAACAGATGGCACCGTGATAAAGGTCGTGGGTGGCACAGAGACGATAAAAGCTAATATTGTCTGACACACAGCTAGCTCCTCAGCAGGCTCCTTCACTAGTTCTTCAAACGCATCTACAGTTGGAACCGTACGGGCTGGATTTTGAACCATCTCAGCAGTTGGTTTCTCGACGATTGCGGTGGCCGATTCCTCAGTAGTCTCCTGAACTCGTGCTCCAGCAGCCGACTCATCAGCAGTTCGCTCGCCCAATTATTCTACGGCCTTTGTGGCCAGGTTTCTGATGATGATGTCAGCAGGCTCATCAGCGGTACTGTCATCAACCATCATCACCGTGGCTAGCTCGCCTGGGACCTCAATTACCGGTACGTTAATGGCCATATCAACTTGTGCCACGTTGGCATCATCAGTCGCCTCCTCGAGGACCAGATCAGCCAACTCTTCGATCGCCTCCTCGGCGGTCATTCGAATAATTTTATCAACCCAATGTTAAACAGTTATTTTTTTTGTCCCTTCAATAATCTGACAGGCCAATTCTTCAACAGCCTTCGCTGTCGACCCTTCCAAGGGACCTTCGATCGATCGCTGAGACGAATCCTCTAGATTTGCCAAAGATAGCTCCTCGGCTGGATGATCCTCCTCATTCCTCGGTGCAGCAAGACTATCCTCAATACTTCTCTCAACATGGAGAGGAGGTACGATGGAAGGATCTTGGATAATCCCTTCAGCATCTACGTCACCTTGGCCCGTCGTAAGAACAGACTCTAAAATCCCGCCCTCGGCTGCCACTGCATCGGGATAATCCCTTCAGCATCTACGTCACCGTGGCAGGTTATGTTGATTCTGAACTCTCTGCGGGCAAAACGTTGCTACGTGGCCTACCACGCCACACTTGAAGCAGGTTTGCGTGTAGCAATCGGTGGTTCGGTGCCCACGCCTACCGCATCTACTGCAATGTGGTCCGCTATTGCTCCGGCTATCAAATGTGTTCGGACGTTTAGATATTCCCGATCCCCCGGCGCCGGCGTCGTTAGGATGCTTGTTGAAGTTGTTACGGATGCCTCTACTCGACATACGGCCAAAGACGCGCTCACTATTAAGAGCGGTATTATAGAATTCGCGGTATGTTCGGCACCTCTGATTCATGACGTCCCTTCGCAGTTCGTCATTCAGGCCTTGTTGGAAGCGTTCACACCATGCGTCCTTGTTGGGCAGGAAGGCGCCGGCAAACTTTGCCAGCTTTGAGAAGCTCGAATCATAATCGTCGACAGACATATTTCCCTGTCGCAGCATCATGAACTCGTCTTCTTTTTGTTGACGGACGGCGCGAGGAACGTACTGTTCGAGGAAGGCTTCCTTGAATATTTTCCAGGAAATCGTGGCATCTGTATCTGCTTCATAGATTTCCTGCTTTTTTAGCGGCCCACCAGTCATACGCCCTCAGTTGCAGCTGTAACGCCGCACAAGTTACCCGCTGGGACCCTTCGATGCTAAGCAGATTAAACAGGTCCTCCATCTCCGCGAGCCATCCCACGATCACATCAGGCTCCGCTCGGCCGTTGAACTTCGGTGGATTCATCTTGCGGAACTCCTTTGCCTTGAACAAGGAAGAAGAATCTATCATTTGCGGTTGAGTCTCTTCTTCCTCGTTTTCTTCTTGGTCGCCTTGCTTTTCCCCGGTCTCTTCGTCCGTCGTCTTGGTATTCCCCGCCATTTTGCTCACTATTTGAGTCAGGGCATTCATCTGTTTTTGTTGCGCTTCGAATTGGGCTTTGAATTGTGTCTGAAGCTGCTGCTGCTGCAGCTCCATCAACTGTAGCATCTTTTGCATAGTCGTCTCGCTAGGCTCAGTACTTTTTGTGCTCGACGTACTATCTACAGTTTGGGTTGGGGCAGAATTGTTCCTTTTCTTAGTCATTCCTACAAAACAGAGTAAACCCGTTAGTATTTTTCAAAAATATCTACGGGCTTACCTGTATGGAACTTTTATTTCACGCAGCATGTCGACAAGCATTCAATCGAGCCATCGCAACGGACATTCCAATAATGAAACATCTTTCAAAAATTCGAGGAAACATAACTGTGCTCTGATACCAATTTGTCACGCTCCGAGTCGACAAACCGTTCGTCCCCGGTGTTACTTTGTCGATTCGATCGTCCTCGCTAAGGCGTGATGCCGCACGAGCCTGGAGTTGCGCTCGTGCAAGGCAAGATGACAAGTTCTCAAATGGTTATCTTTGCATTTCGATATAAATACGCTAAGTCGAAACTTCACAAATCACATCAGAATGTAAGACGCAGTATAGGAAGATAGAAATGCTTTTTATTCATAGCTTGTAACGAAGTGCAAGACGTAATTTACATTGGATGCCATTGCGGCTACATTGATTGAAAACATAAGAAAATACATTCGACAAGTTGCTTGAACTAACGCTTGCCGTCCCATACATTCGCCCCTTTATACATAAGCCGTCGACTTGAATTGGCTTCAAAATACTTCAGCATAGGAAGAGCTTCAAAACGCCTCTCCGTACTTCAGCTCCAGTCTAGTTGAGCGCGCCCGTCGCACCTGGGGAAATTGGGGGAATGGGATTAGCACACTTGCTAAGTGGACGAGACGAACCCACTCGTCTAAACCGACTCTGATTGTTAGGGTAGGCATGCTTTAGAGTTGTCTTTCTATTAGAACTAAATGAATTCAGTTCATATTCGATAGCCCTCTTTGTGTAATAAAGCATACAGTTCAACATAGCAGTTTGCCATATTTCTTACCACGGCCGTGCTCGTCCCTGCATGAAAACAGAGATAATATTTACCCTGCATAAGACAATAGGTAAGCATGCTACTATCTTATATGCGGTCATTGATGTTACACATCACATGGGACTATCTCAATGGCATTTCGATCCGCTCAGTCTAGGTTGCAAGCCTGACAGACGGTCCGAAATGCATCAGTGCCGAAGCACGATTATCATTCCCCCTAGGTCGAGTCGATTCCGATGCCCCGGATATCGATTCGAGGAAAATATCAACTTGTGCACAAGCTGTCCATGACCATGCCAATGCGTGAACAGTTTATATATGCAACCAGTTTTGTATAGCGCGGACAGTATTTAACGACATTATCATTTCCTCCAACTCATGCAACATTTCATTTTCCTCAAGTCGTACTCCCGATTTAGCGTCCCGTAGGCACCAAATTGTCCGAGGCATCATAACCCACAAGCGACGTTTCATAATATTTTGCAGCACTTGAAATAGTCTATCTTTTTCTGTAAACCTTAAACTTTCTGGTTTATGTGAAAAACTTGTATTTGTAAATCGATACATTTTTTCCGAGTTCTTCACTTAGTGGATTGGCATGCAATTAACTTGGCATCGTTCGATTTGAATGGATTCGAAGCAAGGAATAAGTTTGCGGGACAGAATAGAAAAGAAGGCCGAATCACCCACCGATTACTTGGCTTCGTGCAGGTCGTCGAAGCGCTACGCAACGTCAATCCTTAGTTACGCGAGCTCCTGCAATGCATCAACACTTTGTTAGATTTTTTTCTTTTCCCCTTGCATCGAAATTTGTAATTGTATCATTGAAAACGACGCGAAAGCACTTCAATCAAGCCCAGCGGCAAAGCTCCAAGAAAACTATACAGCGGTCCGGTCCCGTCGAAGGGACTCTTATAGAGAGCTCGCACGCCGAGACGCAGCCCGCTGCATCTAGGACTTGTTCCAACAGAAGTCGTTCCATTAGTTGGATCGATTCTCGTATCTTCCGTCCAAATCGAATTGAATCGATGCCGCAAAGCGTTATCGTTTACCAAGCTTAGCAATCGAGTCAGATGGCCATCTAAGTTCCCGGCCGATCTGACTCGGCGCTAGCATATTATGAAGTTCCGTCGCCTATTGAATACGGGGCGCTACAATGTGGGCCCCGCCTACACAAATAAAGCGGTGATGAATAAAAAGTATAAAATAAAACCTAAAAAAATACTAAGACTTACCCGCGGAGAAGATCCAACAAATTTTCTTGTTGCCCGTCTCGATACCATCTCACACAAAGACGAGCTTCAGAAGATGGGGATATCTAAACCTTATCCTTCTGAATGGGAGAATGCCACTTGCCACTTGTCCTTCTAACTACAAGCCATTGTCGCTAAATTTGTTTGACGGGATGACTTCTTCTCGCCAACACATGACATACTTTAACACGCAGATGCTGCACTTACCAAGAGATGATGCGTTATTGTTAAAGTTATTTATCAGCACCTTGCAGGGAGTAGCTTTTGAATGGTTCTGTAGTTTGCCTGATGGTTGCATTAACTCCTTCAAAGACTTGGATAGGCTATTCCTCAATAGGTTTAACAATAGTGGCATGCATGTTAGTATGTCCACCCTCATCGAGACCAAGCAGAGGAAGAGTGAGGCTGTTATTGCTTTTATCGAACGTTTCAGGCGACTAGCCTTGAAGATGCCCTTCGATATACCAGACTTGAAGCTTATGGATACTTGTCGGCATAACTTCCTTCCTACAATAAAGTTCTGTCTGGGTATACATAAGTATGATACATGGCCCACTTTCATCGGGGCCGATGATGATGATAAAAATGACGTTCCTAATCTGAAACTACTGGGGTAAAAGACACCCGAATCTGAAGACAAAGACAAGCACCCCCAGACTATCCCTATTCGTGGGGGTAAAAGAAAAGAAGTCTTGAAGGTTGACACTTTTAAGGGAGCTCCCAATTCTCAGAGTGCTCCTGACAGACCCAATGAGACTTTCTCCTTGACGAGGTTGATGTTATTACCATTTTCAATACGTTGATGAAGGGTGATAAACTGGTATTGCCTATACCACGATGTCTTGAGGAGGCAAGCCGACTAGCGACCCCAAGTACTGTCTCTATCATCTGTACGTGCACCATTCTACCAAGGATTGCATCGTCTTGAAGCGGAAGATATAACAGCTCATCGACAGCCAATTTATCAACCTCGAAGCTGAAGACAAGGTCGTGTCTTCTAACATGATCTCTCTTCAATTTCGTGACTTTTCTTCCACAGAAGTTCCAGACGGCGTAGTTCTAATTTCTAAGGCAATAATGGAAGTCGTCAACCAGCCGCCAGCTCATGATTCAACATCAACTCTGGTGCCACTCACGACGAAACGTGGTGAGATTATGTGGGTCCATCCCGACCTTGTGCAAGAAATGAAGCAGGGGGTAGTATCTTCCAAAACAAAGAGGGACAAGAAATAATAGCCATGCCATATGGTGTCTTCTCCTATTTATGAAGTTCTATCTGGTGAGACACGATCCGGTAAGACTTACCTGCGAACTTATGACCCTTGTAGAAGTATAAAAAATATTGCTTTTAGTCCTACATCGGAAAGGAGAAGAAGAGAGGGCTCACTCCATTCTATAAATAGAGCCCCCTTACCTCCTTTAAAAAGGGCACCAACTTCTCTTCCCTCCTTCCAAACTTGGACACTTCCTATTACGCACCTTCGGGTGCTAAGTAGAAGAAAGTAGAAGAAGTCTAGGGCAGCGCGGGCTCATCGGGCTCAGTCAGCTGTCCCAACCTCTGACCATCAAGAGCGTCCCGCTAAGCGGGCCTCTGATGGAAAGTTGTACAGAGCCGCCCGTGTCCAGCCCCCGGTGGGAAACGGACAGAGTGGTTCTCAAGAGTCTCCCAACAAAGATCGAGGGCAAGTGTTTCTATTAGCCCCACATCAGGGAGCAAACCTGATACCTACGCACTCGTGTGTTCGGGATACCCAGGCCGACAAAGCGAGTGCACGGGCTGATCGAGACATTCCTCATGCGAGTCATGAGACGTCCTTCATGCGGCTCAGTCATGAGACATTCCTCATGCGGCTCGGTCATGAGACGTCCTTCATACGGCTCGGTCATGAGACATTCCTTATGCGGCTCTGTCATGAGACGTCCTTCATGCGGCTCGGTCATGAGATATTTCTTATGCGGCTCGGTCATGAGACGTCTTTCATGCGGCTCGGTCATGGGACATTCTTCATGCGGCACAGAACCCAGGAAGCTTCATGCGGCTCAAAATCAGACGAGCTTCATGCGGCTCAAGAGTATCAGGCGGCTCAAAAGTCACCAACATGGACATGCGGCTCAAATAAATAGGCAGCTCGAGTGGACTCCATGCGGCCCGCAGAGGGAAGCCACGTGTCTTTTTAGAACGGCTGTATCCAGCGTCATTCAAACACAATTAATGCTCTGACGAGTGACAGCTGACAGATGACAGCCCTGACGTAAAGTAGTCATGATGACTGACACAAGAGCACTATCTTCCTAGGGAATTGGAGAAAATCTTCGCAGCTTCGAGGCAAGTTTATACGGCCAGGCTAGACGAGTTCATGCGGCCAGTGCAAATAAACTTATGCGGTTCAATCATGAAGGTCCCCCATGCGGCTCGGCCATGAAGAAATCTATGCGGCTCGGCCATGAAGACTCTCATACAGCTCGGCCATGAAGACCCCCATGCGGCTCGGTCATGAACATATCCATGCGGCTCGGTCATGACAACCTTCATGCGGTTCGAGTATAGAGACTATTCATGCGGCTCGGTCATGAAATCTTTCATACGGCTCGGTCATGACGACCTTCATGCGGCCCAAATATGAACGCTCCTCATGCGGCTCAACAATGATGACAGAATACGTGTCCTAAAGATAATCAAATTTTGGGTCAGATCCCAATGATTTGGGACACGTGGCTAGAGAATGAATTAAATTGATTCATTTGGATTTGCGGATATTAGCAAATCATCATGATGGGGATTTATTGCAATCAACATTAATGACTGACATGATTTGGCATAATCCCCATTAATGGCCCAGATCCTTCATGCTCAAGATTAATGGTCCAGATTGATCATTTACCAGGCCGCCGCCACTTTGAGAATGGGCAATCATTGTAAACCCTAATGATGCCCCCCACTATTATAAATAGCAGGGTGCCATTCCCTTGCAAAGGAGGAGACCAAGACAGAGAGAGATATACATACACAGAGAGCTTCCCTCCTAATAATCAGAGAAAAAATACACAAAGAGAGAGAGAAGCCAGAAGAGCAACACGAGGAGGGCCAGAAGAGTGTTTCTTCGTCAACGCCAAGCAGATCTTCTCCGAGCCAAGGCTGCATATCGATCGTCCAAGGAGTAAGGCAGAGCGGCCGTCGCTTTCTCGAGCCTCTATCGTCACCCCCCAGAATCTAAAATAAACAATTGTACTTAGACTGCTGTACCTAGGTTTTCGTCCCTAGGCTTTCTTTGTACAAGCGAGTTTGTAACGTGAAGTAAAAGTCCAGTCCTCCGATAATTGTTCTGCTCTTTTATATTTCATGGCAAACACGATGGCGACTCTACTGGGGACAAACTTCTCCACGGCTGAGGAGTTGGTGACGCAGTCGGATGCAGCCAAACTTGGCTCCACGCAACAAAAGATGGTCGTCCGCTTCGACCAACAGGCGTTTGAAGAGATGCTCTCCGAAGGAAGCGCTGGCCCCGTCCAGAAGCGCACCCGCGGAACGAAGGCTCGCAAAGAGTGGAGGCCAAAAACATTTGCTCCTCCCTAAGCCCTCGATGGGATGCCCTCTGTTGCTCAAGACGGCGAGAAAGACTCTCCTACGGCCCCATTTCAGACCGTAGACAACTCTGCTGTCCCCAAGTCCGGCAGAAGAAAACACTATGATGTTGGACTTGCAGGGGCAAAGAGGAACTCTATGCGATCCGAGCCGCATAAGGGTATTACCCGCAGGGAGAAAGCTCATGCGGCTACATCCGCCAGCCGCATGAAGAAAACTCATGCGGCCACATCTGTCAGCCGCATAGCTTATGCGGCTACAGTTGCCAACCACATGGATGAAACTCATGCGGCTATGGAAGTCAATCGCTTGCAGAAAACCCATGCGGCCACAGTTGCCAACCGCATGCGGCCAGCCTGCACGGTCGTGGCTCCCAGTCGCACAAGAACGACTCATCCAACAGCAGAAGACAACCGCATGCAGACAGCCTGCACGGTACCTAATTCTAGCCGCATAGCGTCCGTTCCACGCTTCTCTCGATCAGTCTTCGACCGTCTCTCATGCGGTCCTGACCCTGATGGTTCTCTGGGTGATAAGCCAGACTCTGTGGTATTCAACTTGGACTCCTCCTATTACGCACCCGCAAGTGCTAAAAAGAGGAAGTCTAGGCAGCGCGGGCTCGCCAAGCCCAGTCAGCTGCCCCAACCTCTGACCATCAGGGCGTCCCGCTGATTATCACACGGGCCTCTGATGCAAAGTTGTACAGAACTACTCGAACCCAGCCCCCGACGGCGAACGGACAGAGTGGTTCCTCTGACCTGCGTGAGGCTATCCTCCACAAACGCAAGGAAAGAGAAGGGGCCGTGGTGTACAAAGAGTCCTCACACGGACGTCACTGCACCCAGATCATCGTCAACTGCTGTTGCAACAACGCGGCAGTGACAGAAGACCGGCCTTCCGTCTTCCAAAGACTACAGCATCCGAGCTCGGAGGACGAGGCACCTCCTATTGTCTCCTGTAATTCCACTCAAAAAGACCCCGCCAAGGGGAGAGAGAAGAAGACAAGCATATCCAGCCCCAAGATATCAACCACTACAGCTAAAAAACTGTCGTCTAAACGGTTGTCCTCCACCGGAGTATTCCAACACACCCGTTCAAAGACGAAATCTGCTGCAATGGGAGATTCATCGTCCACATCGCTGGGGGTCATGGGAACTGGGGGTAGCACTCCTTCGAACATCCACAACAATCTGATGTTTCAAGGAGACGAGCCCGGGGAAACAACTCTCCCATCAGATACAACAGACGCCGATGTCCCCGAGGACATCCATAACTCTCAAGACGAAGCAAGCTCCGAGGCTGGGGGTACTGTTCCCTCCGAGTCCGAACCCGAAGAGAACATTCCCACCAACCCCGATGACTTCTCGGTGCATGGGTATGACTCGGAGGGCACATCCTCCACCGTTCCTTCCATCACTCCTCATGTAAGGACGGTGTTCATGACGGACAGCAACCAAGGTGGCTCCAGTGATCGCCAACGCATCGACACTTTGGAGGCCATACTGCACGCCTTGGTCAAGTCTGTGGATGAGATCAAAGCGGCTCTTCCTACTCTGCAGGGAGTGACACCTGGCCAAACAAGTACGGGTCCCGCAACCAATGTAGATTCAAATTCAGCGACACCGAACCCGGGCAATAATCCTCCCGAAATAACGGCCCCTACCGCGACAGATGAGGCCCGAGAAGTAAGAAGCGAGGTTCAGGAGCTCCGAGCCATGTTCCACGCTCGAGAAAACTCTCAAGATCTCAGAATACGGCAACCATATCCTGCTGAATGGAGGGATGTTCCATTCCCACCAAGATATAAGCCGTTCAATATCCACCCGTATGATGGCAAGACTTCAGCAAGTCGGTACATCACTTAATTTGAGGTCACCACCGACCATCTGCCCCATGATGATGCTATCCTCATGCGATTATTCATTGGGGCATTGGAAGGAGTCGACTTCGACTGGTATCGTAATCTGCCGGACAACTGCATCCACTCTTTCGCTGGCTTCAAGCGCCTGTTCTTGGAGAGATTCTACGAAGTAGGGCAGGACGTCACCATGTCCACCCTCATGGACGTCGTCCAAGGGGAGAAGGAGCTGACAAGGAACTATATTGAGCGGTTCCGCCAAACCGCCATGAAGCTGCCCTCCGGAAATCCAGATTCCTCTTTAATTAAAATTTGCCAAAAGAGACTGCTTCCAACAATTAGTCTCTGGACGGGCGAAAGTCAATTCAAGGACTGGAAGGCATTTATCATTAGTGCCACAAGTGCCGAAGAACGGTTGAGAAAGGCTCGCCAACTGAGGTTGCATATTTCGGAGGGAGAGAACAAGGACAAGCGTCCCAGCCCCAACAACGACAATGGGAGTAGCCCCTCCAACAATCGGAGCAACAGAGGCAAGCAAGCCATGGTGGCCGATACAGCCCGGAAGCCTGAGTCACAACCAGCAGACAAACAATGGCCTCAAATCACTTATTCTTTCGAAGATGGCCACGTCAAGCCTATCTTGGACATGCTCATACAAGGAGACAGAATTCAGCTTCCTCCACCGAGACGGGAGCCTCGGCCTGCAGATTTAGAGAATCCAAAGTTCTGCCATTACCACTGCTACGTCCACCATGCTACACACGACTGCTACCAACTGAAACGATATATCCAGAACCTCATCGATTCGAACGCTCTGGCCATCGATTTTGAGGAGGTAACCGTAGCAGCTAATATGGTGTCCTTACAATTCGGCAGCTTCCCTCCAACGGAGACTCAAGACGGTGTCATACCCGTCCCTCTGGCGACGATGAAAATCGCTAATCTTCCGCCTGCTCGTGATCAAGCCGCTGGTCTAGTACCCCTCACCACATCACGAGGAGAAATCATGTGGGTCCATCCGGACCTGGTCCATGAGGTGACTCGATCCACGCCGCCTCCCATTCATAAGAAAAGAAGTAGAAAAGTCAGGTCCTGCCGTACCATCTCGGCAGATGTGGAAGAAGTCACGACCGTCGTTACTCGATCTGGAGCATAATCCTAACCTGTGGCTGAGAACTCGACTGATGATCATCCTCCAGCAACCACTGACGCTCCAGGGCCCCCTCAGCCTCCGACGACCGACAAGCCTAGGCCGAAGGAGACTCGCTTCGACAAATCCCTCCGGAAAGAGATACCTTAGGGGCTGGAGAGGCCCTACAACTTCGATATACTAGCACAATTGGCCAATACACCGGCCAAATTGTCCTTATATGAACTCCTGAGGCTCTCGAAGGATGTCCGCGCAGCCTTGAGCGATGCACTCCAAAATGCCGACGCATACTTGGCTCAAGTCAACCTCACGGGAGAAAATCAACCTGCAGATCTCCAAGACAGTGTGTGTACGGGAGCGATGCCCAATATCGTCTTTTCTTCGCAGGACATGCTCATCAAAACCAACCTGCACGATCGCCCGTTATACTACACCGGATACATCGACGACGTGAAAGTGGACCGGATGCACATTAATCCTGGGTCGTCCATAAGCATCATTCCGAAGGGTCTGCTACATCATCTTCGCATTTCGATGCATCGCCTGACACCTGCAAGCACTGCCATTAGCGGTTTCAATTTGGACAGGAGCTACCCAATTGGAAAGATTCGCCTGAAGTGTCAGATTGGCGATCTCTAATCAGAAGTCACCTGCTACGTCATAGATGCTGACACTTCTTACAACATCCTTTTGGGGCGCCCATGGATACACGATTATATGATCGTGCCTTCCACGCTGTACCAGTGCTTCAAGTATGTTGACAAATACGGCTTCGTGAGGACGGAATTTGCTGATATCGATCCCTTCAAAGGAGTCGAATCTTACTACTCAGACTCATGCCTGTATGAAAAATCAAAGAGACACCTTGGTCAAGAAGATGTACGAGCTCGTACCGAGACAGCCACAGGATCAGAAGAACCGTTGACGATCCACCTCCAGGCTCGCAAGCCAGGCAAGTCCGCACCCCTTACGGCCACTTTGCGTAAGGACGCGATCAGTCTCTCGGCACAAGAAGAACAGATGATAATCCGACTGCCGAGGTTGGGCCAAGTGCCGAAACCTACAACGGGGCCACTAACAATCAGGCTGCCAAAAATTGGTCAGCCGCAAAAGGAGAAGCTCAATCCCTTGGACAAGCCAATGACGATACGTCTTTCCAAGAAGAATTGTCACCCTGATGCAAGGCCTGGGACTTCTAGCGAACCAACCACTCCCCGCCCAGCATCGAGTACCAAGCTGGGGGTTGCTAGTCTGCCGACAACTCCACGTTTTGCTCCACCAGTTGAACCTCTGAAGATCAAGTTGACCAGGTCGTCCTCTCAGTCTTTATTTATACAGGGGGTAGCCGAAGAGGAACCAGAGCTAGCCAAGTATGTGGCTGCCCACACTGATGTTCCTTCCGCAGATGATGAAATCCCTCTAGAAAAGATACCTTATTTCATCAATAAAGGGCTATCTTTGAACTACATCGAGCTTAATAAGCTTTGTACAATGTACGCTATAGAATATGGTATAGGCACCCACCTACACACAGGTAACAAATGTGCACACCACAATCCAGCTTATTCCAGCAGAAGACGCTTATCGCATAATCGAGGGAGGGGATCATCCAATCATCTTCGGCCGAAAAGACGATCCGCGTCCCTTCACCATAAAAGAAGTCAATCTTGGGTCAGACACCGGGAGACTGCCTCTGTATCTTTATAGTCCCCAGGCCAAATATCTCATGCAAAAATAGGGATATAATCTGAAAACTACACCAGGCTTGAACTACGGCACCGGACGGCGACTACCTTTAAAGCTTCCAGTCCCTGCTGGCAAACCCCGGGACTACTATAGCAAAACTCGATGTGGACTAGGGTATGTAACTCCCACGACGACACCTGAGAGTTCGGACGAAGAGTGTGACTGGCAGTCACATTCAACCGGATCACCAACCTCCGACTCAGACACCAGCATTGGAGACATATTCAGACAGGTCCTGTCAGCCAATATGGCATTCGCTGACGCTTATGAAGAAGACGAAGACATTCCTGAAATCCTCGAACTAGAACCGTGGGCCCAACAGCTGGATGCACAATGGAAAAAGTGGTTCGAGCAGAGAGAACCTCCTACCGAAGATGAGGTTATGCAGGTCGACCTCGGCAGCGAATCCTCTCCAAAGCCAATCTTTGTCAGTAAAAGCTTAACAGACGAAGAGCGAGAATCGCTGCTGGAACTTATCAGAGAATATATTGATGTGTTCGCATGGAGTTATGAAGACATGCCAGGGTTAGACCCCGATATTGCTCTTCACAAGCTCAACATACGGCCAGATGCAAAGCCGGTCAAACAGCAACAACGGCGCTTCCGTCCAGGTATCATGGATACGATCGAAGCCGAAGTCAACAAACTAATAGCCAGCAGCTTCATTCGTGAGGAACAACATCCGAATTGGGTCGCCAACATAGTTCCAGTCCTCAAGAAGAATGGGAAGATCCGAATCTGCATCGACTTCCGCAATCTGAATGAGGCATGTCCGAAAGACGAATTCCCCCTCCCTATCACAGACATCATGATTGACAACACATGCGGTTTCGAACGTATGTCATTCATGGATGGATTCTCGGGGTACAACCAAATCAAGATGTCTCCTGACGACGAAAAGCATACATCATTCCGAACGTCGATTGGCACATACTGTTACACAGTCATGCCTTTCGGTTTAAAGAATGCTGGCACCACATATCAACGAGCCATGAGCATCATCTTCTGAGAAAACTTGTGCAAGACGGTGGAATGCTATGTCGACGACATCGCCGTCAAAAGTCGCTGTAAAGGAGACCATCTGCAGGACCTGAGGACGGTATTCGACCTGATGCGAGCCCACAATTTGAAAATGAACCCTACGAAATCTTTCTTGGGTGTGTCCAGCGGAAAGTTCTTGGGTTTCATCATCACCGCCCAGGGTATTCATGTAGACCCTGAGAAGACGAAGGCAATTATGGAGATGGGTCCCCCAAAAAATCTTCGCGAACTCAGAGGCCTTCAAGGGAGGCTAGCTTACATCAGAAGATTCATCTCTAACCTCTCCGGGCGATGCCGACCATTCACCCACCTTATGAAAAAAGGCATCTCATTCGTATGGGACGAGGAATGTCAGCGCGCCTTCGACAGCATCAAAGAATATTTGTCGAACCCTCCAGTCCTGTGGCCCCGGTTGCCGGAAAACCATTCCTGCTATACGTACGAGCAATGGAACACTCTCTTGGTGCTCTGTCGGCACAAAACAACGATGCAGGCCACGAACAAGCCATATACTACCTCAGCCGAATGATGATTGGGCCAGAGCACCGATACACCACGGTAGAGAAGGAATGCCTCGCTTTGGTGTTTGCCATTCAGAAGATGCGGTACTATGTCACAGGACAAACCATACATGTGATCTCACGAGTCAACCCTCTCAGAGTCCTCATGACTAAGCCAGGGGCACTCAGCTCTCGCCTCGCTACATGGGCAATATTGCTGTCCCCCTATCATATGGTCTTTATCCCGCAGAAGGCTGTCAAAGGTCAAGCCCTGGCAGACTTCTTGGTAGCCCACCCAGGATCGGAGTCATCCAGAATATATGAAGAGATCCCAGATGAGGTCGCCGACTCGAATACTACCACTCACGATAACATATAGCGAATGTTCTTCGACGGCGCTTCAAGAACTGGACCCAAGGGAAACATCGTCGTTGGAGTCGGAGTGGTATTGATTTCCCCTACCGGGCTGGTGATCAATCGCACCTACTCTCTCACAGAACCCTGCTCTAACAATGTGGCCGAGTACAACGCTTTAGTCATCAGTCTCCAACTTGCAAAAGAACTGAGGAAAGAATATCTTGAAGCATATGGCGATTCACAATTGATCGTCAACCAGATTTGGGGGTCATACGAAGTCCGTCATGAAGACATGATCCCCTATCACCAAATAGCGATCAACATCATCTCATCATTCGAGGGATTCTTCATCGAGCACGTCCCCAGACTCCAAAATATCGAAGCCGATGCCCTAGCGGGCCTTGCCGCTTCCTTAGCAGTACCGAACTACGCTCATTATTCGGTTGACGTGATAGGCCACGAACTGGTCTGCCACAAGAACAATGTTCAATTCGTGGCGAGCTATTCCGCCCAGACGGTAGACGAAGCGCCAGACTGGAGACAGCCGTTCATCGACTTCGTCGTCTACGACATCCTCCCAGAGAATCCAAAGGAAGCCACCTCCATCAGACGGCGTTCTCTCAGATTCTTCTACGATACAGAGACGAAAATGCTGTATCGACGATCCTACGATGGGTTGTTGCTCCGGTGCTTGTCAAACGCAGAAGCCAAAAAAGCCGTACGGGAAGCTCATGACGATGTCTATGGGGCCCATCAGCCTGGCCCAAAATTGCAAGATCGCCTTCGCCGAATGGGCTACTACTGGCCCACGATGGTGGCCGATGCGATAGACTATGCCAGGAAATGCAAAGCTTGCCAAGTCCACGCAGACTTTATTCAGCAACCATCAGAATTTCTACATCCGACAGTGGCATCCTGGCCATTTGAAGCATGAAGAATGGATATCATCGGTCCAATTGCTCCGTCTTCCTCCCGAGGACACCGGTTCATATTAGCCATTACAGATTATTTCTCCAAATAGGCGGAAGCTGTCCCGCTTGCAGAAGTAAAGACGTCAAACGTGATCAGCTTCCTAAAGCATCACGCCATATATCGCTTTGGACTGCCATGAAGGATCATACACGACAATGGTCCGCAGTTGTTTCACTTAACAAAATGCCTGGAAGGAATTGGCTTTTGAAAATAAAACAAGAAAAAGTATAAGAAGTACAAATTTGGTTATGGGAAAATATTGCTATGGAAGTCTGATCTGTAAATGATCACTTTGTTCCTTGGACCATATGATGATGATGAAGATCACTGCTTGCAGTAGAACAACTTGGAAGAACTAAGTCACCAGAAAGGTATCGACGCACTTGGGCACTGATGGCGAGGCCGAATGCTTTTCTGCTTTGCTTCACTCTGTTCTGGAAGAAAGATTGAAGAAGAATGCTCTGGAGAATCAAAATCTCGAAGTTCTGATCTCTCTATTCTCTCCTGTCTCTGTGTGTTGTATGAGAAAAATGAGTCTATTTATAGACTGGGACTTCCGTGCGTAAAAGAGCATCAAAATCTGTCTTTACGCTAACAACTGCCACCCATGATCAGAGTCATCCTTTACGTATGTTGATACGCGTCCCATCATTTCAGTAAGAATAGGATACATGTACACACGTTCTTCGAAATATGTGGCATGAAGGCCACGTAGGCAAACCATGTTCTAAACTGGCCAGAAAGAATAGGGCGTAAAATAGCCCTAACATCCTCTGGGCGTAGTGAGATGAGCGTAAACTAGCTCTGTCATAGGTTTCCAGTGTAAAGTGGTTATTGGATAACCTTGAGCGTAAAATGGCTCAAATAGACTTCACGCACACATTGTTTTTTATGAGCGTAAGGACTCATGTAAAACTCCGTGCGTAAAAGAAACCATACAGTGAGCGTAAAGTAGCTCGATCTCTATAAACGACAATAATGGTCTTTGTATAAGACAAATTCCATTGGATTCCATGGTAAATGCCATCATTGATATCTTCGTGTCAAAGTTTGCATTAAATGCGAGATTTGACAGCTTTGTCCAGCGTAAAAGAGGCTGCTCTGTCCTTGGCGATGTAGACCCAAGCGTAAAATTACCCGTTCTGTTTAGGCGTAAAGCAGGCCACTTATGAATGAGATGACTCTTTCTTTGAAGCACTTTTTACGCTCCTACAAGACCCCCTTCAAAGTTTTCAAATATCTCCAAAATTTGAAACACTTTGAACAGAAGCGTAAAAGTTGAGATTTGATCAGCCAGCGTAAAATACGGAATACGCAACAGTCATCCGCGTAAGAGCGGGGATATCCAACAGTCAGCGTGATTATAGGGATATTCAACAGTCGGTTTTGAATCTCTCTATAAATAGGTCTTTTTAGAGAGAGAAAACACTTTTACTCCTCTTCTTGAATCTCTTTGCCTTTTCTTTCTTCGAAACTCTGATCTGATGGCACCTAAGAAATCATCCGCCGCCGGCAGCAAGGGGAAGAAACCAGCCATTGATTCCTCATTGACTGATCATGTGAAGACCCCTACTCAGTCATCGACACCACAACGAAATCCCAACCCGACCGTGGCTCCGCCTATGATAGGTAAAAATCCTATTCTTTGGCTGGGAAAAGACCGTCGAGGAAGAAGAAGATAAACTAAACTTTCAGCTCTTTACGCCCACGTTGTATGTGTTAGCGTAAAACTGAAACAACATCATACGCCCACGTTGTTCGTGTCAGCGTAAAAGAGGAAAAGACTACGCCCACGTTACACGTGTCAGCGTAAAATTTTGTCTTCCGCCTATAGTAAATGTGCTAGCGTAAAACTTCTAACTACACTCATGTTTATCCATGCCAGCGTAAAAAGTTTATTACGCTCACTTCATTATGTGGTAGCGTAAAATTCATCAACCACTGAGAGACTTTGTAGAACAAAGGCTTCATAAGCTTTTATCAACTTTTAGTAAGCGTAAAAGTCAATATCTTCAATCACAAAGACTTCGAACTAACTTGATTTCTTTTGTCCTTCTGTCAGTGGATTTGCAAGTTCACCCTCTTGCTGAAGTTTTCGGATCATCAGTTGGCATGGTGGGTTCGAACTATTTGGAAGATTTATCTCATGTCAAATTTCCTCAGTCGAACCCCGAATATCCGGTAGAGAGGGCACAGTTGATAGCAGCTCAAGGGGATAGGTTGTTGCTATCCATGATAAATGGGGAATTGTTGAATTCACTAGATGGACAACACTTCGCAAAACCAGCCTTTCTATTTGGAGATGCTATTGATTATAAATCCCAGACTCACCCCAAGAAGGAGTCTTGGGTTTTCAAATTTGGAAATAGAGCCATGTACCTTCCAGATATGGACATAGATTATCCTTTGTCAGTATTCGTCCATGCTACTCATCCTCGACAAATGTTGTGAAATTTGACTCCTAGCAGTCATGGACGACCAGGTAGAATTGTTTTTAAGAGGGAGCGTGCCACTGATATGGGATACTTTGCTAGTGTTCCCAATGGAGGTGTTACTTCTATCTTTGGCCTTATGCCAGGCTCTAATCCCAGCGAAGATTCAGGTTTAATACAGCCAGTACAAACCCCGATGTTTGTGAATAAATTTATGAAGGATGCTGTATTATATCCTCAAACCAACCCCAGACTGCCAGGATGGTTAACTCCATTCAACCAGAGCTGGATTCAGATAAGCCTTTGGATGATGAAGAACTTTGAGGCAGAGTTGAGAGATATTGGCCTGTACGAAGTGGTAGCTTCCACCAGTTATGGTATTCCTCCGAATGGAAACTTATTTTTGGCCTTGATGGAAATATATTTAAGTTCAACTGGAACTTTTGCTACTCCGAAAGGTGAAATGGGTCTTACCCTTCATGAGATGCAGTTTATCTCGAAGCTGCCAATGGGGGAGGCCCCATATGAAGAATACGTTCCCTCCAACAGGGAGCTTGCTGAAATCAGAGGAGTTAACCCTCAGTTAATTGAGATATACGAAGAACTGATGTGCCACTACCTGATTTGTACCACGATGCATGAAAGTCCATCCCATTTGGCGTATATCAACAAGTGGACGACTTATCTCTTCTTCCATAAGGATAAGATATCCAAGGAAGACAAAGAAAGGTTTCAAGAAAACAAAGCTCCAGTAATCAACATAGATTCAACAATCCCCTCTAACAAGGTTCGGGAAATGATGATTACTTACAAATTCCTGAACAAATATCTGTCTACGAAGACTGGAGAATTTCCTGCCGGAACCGAAGCCTTGAGCTTCCTCAGACATGGTAGTCAGAAAATCTCACGGAGAGCTTTGATGGCAGGCTTTCTTTATGGTTGAGAAGGTGGGTTGTACCGGGTATTGGTACTGTTGACAGAATTCACCGCAGTATGCTATGGCCAGCAGTACGCCTAGTTTTTAAAGTCAGGATCAACCTGCTGTCGGCCATGGTGTGTCGGATAAATGCAGGTGTAAGAACCTTCGGCGAGGAGTTAATCAACAATGCTCCTCATCGGAATGTTTTCCCTAGAGTAGAGATGCCCTACACCTATCTGATGGGCTGGTTGTTGCATCACAACTGCAGACTGTTATCGCCAGGCCCAGGTGATGATGCGGAGGTCTTCCTCCAAAAATTCAGCAAAGCTACATGGATCGCTACGACTGTGGCAGATACCCGAGCAGTTCTGAATTATTCTTATGGTTGGAACTTCTTCTGTACCCGGCCGCAAGTTCCAGCGGATTGCTTCGGTGTCCAGTTTGAAGATGAGATTGAAGGAAGATTTGTATTGCCACAGTCAGTCCTTAGGTGGCTTCGCATCAGGCCTTCTCATCTGATGTACAGAAATGAAGATAGTTGTGCGTTTGAACCGTACTTACCCAGTAGGTTTGCTCGCCAATTTGGATATGACCAACTTCATGTTGATAATCCTTTGACTAATTTCCGTTATTATGGGAAATTACTTGACGGAGCTAGGGGTTGGAGGTATTTCGGTGCTGCTCGAACTGGTGCTAAATTTAGAATTTTGACTGCCACTAGCACCACAGAATTACGTATACTCCATACGTATGCCCACTTCTATGCTTCAATTCGTTCTTTTGCCCATGGTTACAATATAAAAGGTAGCTTGAGGTGGCCTAAGGAAGGAGATATCGAGGAACAGGTCAGGGTGCCAGCAGATGTCCCTGACGATACTGGCATTCCAGATCCATTCCTGGTAGTTATCCCTACAGGAATTGGAGAACCAGCTGCTGAACCTATCATCATTGGCAAAGGCCGAAAGAGAAAACAAAGTGCGATCGTTATATCTCCGGTGAAAACTCCAGAAAAGAAGAAGAAGTCTACCACTAGAGGACCTTCCAAATCAAGAGTCCTCTCTCCAGAAGATAATACTTTAGTTGAAGAGGATCATTTGGTCAGTTCTTCCTCAATTAACCCAGGTGAGGTGTCTTCAGCTTCTCCCCCAGTAGTTGGATCAGGAGCCGTAACACTGTTGTCTCCTGGACGTCTTAGCACCTCACTTCACTTATCCCTGCCATCCAAGGCACAAGTTACAGAGGGTGCTACTATTGTACCCACCATTAATCAAGAACGCATCCCGTCAGACGAACCGGCTCTCGATTTTGAGGATGATGATTGGGATGGTGATTATGATACATATCTTGAAAAAAACGCACATATTCCAAGTATTATACAAAACCTATATGGAATTATATATCATGATTTTGTATATTAACTTATTTTTGTTCGCTTTGCAGATGTCATAATTGCACCAAAGCCTGTGGTTCCTCCTCAAGAAGAAGAAATCTATGAGGAGAATGAGGAATCTGGGGCAGAGACTTCTTCTTCAGAAGACGAAAATGCTGAAGAGGAGGAAGTGCAGAAACCTGAGGTGGGGCCTCAAGAAGACCATCTTCCATCATTTGAGGCAAAAGAAGCAAATCCAAAGTGACCTCTCCTGCTGAGGATCAGCACAGAGAGAAGACTAGAGTCGATCCCACTGTAGGTGGTGATGGGGCTACTGGAGAAAACCCAGGCTTGAATAAAGAATCAACTGTAGAAAGTATCACCACAGCTGAAGCAGTAGAGAATCTTGTGGAGCAATCAATTGAAGAAAATGCTGGAGGCATGCTTGAACTTCCAATAGAAACTGGAGAAATTATAATAACATCCTCTACTGTCACCACTGACCCAGTACCAGTTTCTGACAAGCCGATGCCAGAATCTGAATCAACTACTGTAGATGTCACCACATCCACCAACATTACCGCCACCAAAACTCCAGAAACAGCTGGAGTGACGAATATTGAAGACATTGCGTCTGAGGTTCTTGGAAACCAAATATCAGCAGTAACGATGCCAGCTCTACCTTCGTCTGTTGTTACACCGATGGTAGCTATAGATGTTAGAGAAACAATCCCTGAAGCGTCTAGAGATCAAGTAGCAGCAATGACTTCGTCTCATCCTATTGTTGTACCACCGATATCTGCTTCTGATCTCCAAGGAAGAGACCTGTTGGATATTGTTGCCAGGCCAAGTTCCAGCACAGAAATGAATCTCCTAGTTAAGATTTATACTGACACTTTTTACAAAAGTTTGGCAACCTTGATAAAAATGGTCCTACATGAGGGCCTCAATTATGAGACTTTGAAGACGGCAATGGCTTCAACCATCAAGAACGTTGCTTTATTCAATGATACTGAGAGAGCTGCCGCACTGGAAAAAATTATGGAGGACCTTGAACAGCTAATCAGAGAATATCTTAGGCTGTCAGGTAAGACTGTGGAAAGTCTTATTGAAGAGGAATATGATGCCTTAACAGCCGATTATGTCGCTCGGGAGGCTACGTACAATGAATCTCTCCGTGAACATAGTCTGAAGGTTGCTAAAGAGAAGGCATTCTTGGCTGGGATAAAGCCCGCACTTCATAGTCACAGAGTAGCTTATGATGCTCTGAACATAGATATTCAGAACAAAAATCATGAAATCCACGAATTCGAGGCAGGGTTAGCTCGCCTGAAGGCTGAAAGAGAAAAGATGATCGAAGCTCAAATCTGCACCTCACCCAGAGCTCGGTTTTAGAAGAGAAAGCCTTTGGGGCTGAATCAACTATCAGGACCCTTGATGAAGCCAAAGAGGGTTTAATAACCACCTTTTCTAAACTTTCTTGCATTTGCACCCCTGAGGCTCGACGTGCCGAGGCTACGAAGAAAGTTATGAGTTCTCTTGGTAAATGGCTAGAAGAACTACGGCAGTTACTTCTAGATATTTCTACTCCACCTTGAAAGAGTTCCTTGTAATCTTTTCTCTTGTCCATTTTGCAATGTTTCCTCAAATGAACGAGAAATATATATGTTTTGTGATCCCATTGTTTATTTAGAATCTAAACAACAGGCATGAGATAGAAAATACTTATCAGAGGTTATATGAACATGACAAATCTTTTAAACTCAATACATCGTATCTATTCATAGGTAATATGGACATGATAGATAAGTAGATTTAATATTCATCCAGAGGCTTTGAGAACATGATAAAATAATAAATCTAATTAATCGACTGATAAGACAGAAGATTAATCTCTGTTTGAGAATATACAATAAAATCAGAGGTAATATGGACGTAATAGTATGTAAAAACTCAAAGAAGAGTAGATTAATATCTATGCAGAGGTCAAATGGACATGATAGATAAGAAAAACAAACAGATTTTCTATTTATTCAGAGGTCTTGATAACATGATAAATAACGAATCCAACTTTATATACCAACTGGTAATAAGCAAGTGAGCAATCAGCTTAACCAAACCTTGGTAGCTGGGAATAAGGAGACATATGTCATTGAAGATATACATCATTATTGATAAGAGAATGATATATCTTGCAAGAAAGAGGATAGTATTCTCAAGGATCATTCTTAAATGGTTCTGATTCATCATCGGTTTGCCCGAATTCACAATATGAGGAACGAGATATATCGGACTCGATGAATAGAGTTTCTTCTGAATCTGATGATTGAGAAGAGCTAGAAGAGAAATCTTCTTGTATATCGTCATTAAACATAAGGGACGGATCATATCCCAATCCATGACGAGTCTTCTGGTAAAACGGGTCACCGCATAAAGGTAATCATCTACCCTTGCCTTGATTGAGACCTTGCATAGTCTTCAGATTATATCCCATATTCTGGATAATCTTGATAGATTGTTGACTATATTTGTCAATTCGGATTCTTCTTTTATCTTTATCCTTCAGATCATCTGTCTGAGTAACAGGGATATTTTTGGCCAGGCCAAACACAATTTGGCGCTTGTTTTTCTTATCAGATGGGACCACGAAATAGGATTCTTCGTATCGTCTGAAAGTTACGCAAGCTTGCGATGAAGCGGCTACAGGAAGCAGATAGGGAGAAGATGTCAGGAACCTTTGAGCATAAGGTCCGACATCGACATGAGGAGGAAATGAATTCTCCTTATGATCAATGTACAAAGTTTCTTCTGGTTCTTTGTTGTCTTCATATTGATGACTTTGATTATCAGAAGATAAAGTCATTCTCTCAATAAACTTGACAGCCATATACTCGAAGAGGGAATCTTCATTGATATCGAAAAGTACAGAATGATCAATATTTACATCATTTACAATCTGATTGCTGCGCTTCGGACTAGTCAACGATGGACAATTATCCGTCTTCTGCGTAGACTGGCCAAGATTGACAATCAATGGTGGTTCGGGATCATTCGTACAAGAAGTATGCCCTTTGACTTTGATCATAAAAGGTTGAACTTGGCTCTTAGCAGGAATATTTATTGATTCCCCAGATGAGGTTTGAGTTCTTCCTTTAACCTTGATTATCAAAGGTTGATCATTGACAGGTAGGGATTGGATTCGTCCCTTGACTATGATCTTCAAAGGTTGCTCCTCTGGCGGATCTTCATTAATAGACTGATCCTCAGATGATAATTGGTCTTCAGCCATGTCTGATATCTCTTTCATATGCTCTTGTTTATAAAGCCTTGAATCAGAGAAGTAGGCTTCGACACCCTTGAAAGGATTAATATCAGCGAACTCAGTTTTTACGACTCCTTGGGAATCCACATATTTGAAGCATTGGTGGAGAGTTGAAGACACAATATTGTGCTCATGAATCCACGGTCTTCCAAGAAGAATATTGTAGGATACGTCCGAGTTGATAACATAGAAAGTTACCATGGTTCGAAGATCACCAATCTGAATCTGCAGACGAATCTTTCCCAATGGTTTGCTCTTGCCAGAGTTAAAACCAACAATCGTGGTGCTAGTGTAAGTCAGCTCACTAGTAGGAATCCTCAAGGGTCTTAGCATACTCTGAAGAATTATGCTAATTGAGGACCCGGGATCAATGTAAATCCTGTCAATTTCGGTGGATCCGATATATCCAGTGTAGCACAGAGGCCTATCATGCTTGTTGTGTTTCAATAGCATATCCTCTTGTGTAAAGGTGATGTTGGGAATTGCTTCCATCACGCTATGACATTGCGGACATGACACTGGTATATTATCGGGAGTCTTGAGTTGAGCCAAGCATGAATCTGCTTGAAGTAAAGCTTCGCTCAAAGTCTCTCTGCTTTCTCTGGAAAGGCGAAGCAGTTCAAATATAGATAGTCTAGCCGAAGTATTGGCTAACTGAGCTAAAATATCGAACTTGTAAGGCTTCATCACGACCCCCTGACTGGAAGCAGATTTCAATGGGATATCAAAGCGTACTGCCTTCTGTTTTCCCTTTTCAACCACAGACGGTTTAGCAGGAATAGGAGAAGGTTGAACTGGTAGTATTTTCACTACATCTTCTGCTTCTTTGGAGGATCCCTCATAGTTTTTGTGGTACACTTTTCCAGATCTTGTACCAGCAAAAGTTTCTTCTTCAGACTCAGGAGAAGAAAGTACCATATTACAGGATTTAGTCTTTCTTCCTTTAGCCTTCTTCTTGTGAGAGTTGCTACGAGGAACTTCAGAACCCAATCCAGCAGTGGAATTCTGATTTTGAATTTGTAAAGGAAGACGTATTCCTTTATCATAATTCAAACCTTCTGCCTTTTGAAAGTCGTAACCCATCTTTTTTATGAGGAGGACAGATTGCTGACTATACAAGTGAATAGGCAGTGAACTTTTGACAAGTGTCTCAACACATGAAGAGAAAGGAACCTCTGTAACTATCGGAGAATGAAGCATAGACGTCTCTGTAGTTAAGGAAGGGGAAGGATTTGGGATACGAGAAGAAATCCCTGTTGGAGCTTTTTCATAAGCAGCAAAGACTTGTTGTGCCCGATATAAAGGAACACTATTCATAGCTAGCCACTGCTGATGGGTAAGCTTGAGCTTGGTAGAAGGAGCTAGACTTGGAGGACAGATGTTTAGTCCTTTCAGTCTATCTTCAAGAGGAAGGCCATCCCATAGATGATCTAAGTCATCAGAATCTGGAATAACATGAGAAATCATGTTGCAGGTCTTGACTTTCTTATCTTTCTTGGATTTTGAAGTTTTACCTTCATTTTCCAACTCAGGTACTAAATCAGGATGTACCCACATGATTTCACCATTGTTCAATGTGAGCGGCAGCAATTCTGCACTTTCTTTCCTGGCAGGCGGGATATTCACAATCTTCATCGTCGCCTTCGGAATTGGGATAATTCCATCTGGGACTTGCTGTGGAGGAAAATCCTCGAACTGAAGAGAAACCATATTGGTTGTGACAGTATGGTCATCATTGGTTAAAGTGATAGCACCACCATTTATCAGCTCTTGGATCTTTTTTTTAAGACATAGCAAGCACTGGTAGGATGATTAATGTATCTATGATAGATACAATATTTAGGATTGTCAGTCAGATTCACCTCATTAGGCCTTTTTGGCTCTGGAATCTGAAGTTTACCACTTTTTACCAGACATTGAAATATCCCTGGGATATCACTTTCGTCAAAGGAGTATTCTTCCTTTGGCCTGGAAGATTCCTGATTACTTGGCGTCGTTTTGTTCTTGGAAAGATTGACCATAAGAGTATCTTTTCCCTTCACATTACGATTGCCAGGATTATTGCCAGGATTATTTTCTTTCCTTTGTCTTCTGAAGCAAAAATTATCCCGTGTTCACGAGCCAACCTACCATTGGTCTCGGCAAAAACTGCTGCTATGATAAACGAAGCCCAATCTGTGAATTGGGAACCCGTGAAGACAGCAATGGATGGTCGCAGATTCATCTTGCATGTATCAATCAACGCTGAATCTGGCATACCAGGAGGCATCTTTAGAGTAGCTTGTCGGAAACGTTCAATGAACGTCCGAGTATCTTCTTTCTCCTTTTGTTTGATTTCAATCAAGGAGGACATGTTCATGTCCATACCTCCTTCATAGAAACGGGAGAGAAACATTGCCTTGAATTCGTCAAAAGACGAAATAGAATTATCGGGTAAGCTACGATACCTGTCATAAGCTGAACCCGTGAGGCACCCGATGAACACTCGAGTGAGAAGAGCATCATTTTTCTGCAAGTGTACAGTCATAATATCAAAGTAATTGATATATTGACTGGGGGATGCTTTTCCATCGAATAAAACCATGGATTGTGGCTTGAACTTCGGTGGAAAGGGTACATCATTCCAATGAGGAGGATAAGGTTGCTTAATTCCTAACCTCTGGAGCTGATCTTTATGCCTCAAAACTTCAAACTGTGCTTTGAGTTCACGCACTGCTTGAATGGCTTCACTGGTTCGAAGAAGCACATTTGACTGAGTAGTCGTTGGATGTACCATGACCCCCACTGGAGGTGGTACATCTTCAGGAACGATAGGATCCGGAGATGCAGAATTTTAATTAGCAGCAGGTTCTTGAATGTTCAAAGGTATTTCAGCCCCTTGACTATCTTGAGTTTGTGCTGCTACTGGTGCCGGTGTCACTACTGTCGGCTGAGCAGTTTGCTGATTCAAAATTATTTGATGCATGCTTTGCACCATATTAAGCATATCCTTCAGTGATTGCTCAACGGCGGTGAGACGCTGCTCTGTATTAACAGATGATGTCTCTGGTTCATCCCCAATAGCGTAGGATTTGACCTCCCTTGAAGATACAGAAGGATTTGTATAGAAGTACGAGTCCACACTATCGGTATCAGACTCAAAAGATTGAGTACCCCCAGCTTCCGAGTCAGAAGTCTGCAATAGTCTTTGCCTTCTTGACCGAGTATTCTGATATACTCCTTCAAAGGAATCAAGAAGCCTGTTGAACTGTTGTTGACCTGGAGTTTGGGACGTGTTCCATCTTGGTTGTCGTCCTCTGTTAGTATGAGATGCCATGTTGACTGACACATATGGCAACTCATGTTCTTGGTCTTCAGCTTGATGTGGAGGCGCATTGAAACTCAACCGATCAAAAACTGATCGTTTTGATGCTGAACAACAACAATTGATCACAACCTGGTGATATTCACAATGATGTTTTTCTTGGGGCAATGTCACCGGAGATTGTCTATTCTTACGCTTTTGCATTAGCAATACGCGCAAGTCAGAAGGAGTGGATGAAGTATTCTTCTTTATTACATTTGGGGTAGAAAAACGTTTAGTCCCTTGTGTATAAAGAAGATTACTGGCTGCATTCGCAGAACCAAACTGTACATTTTTACGCGTTTGGAGTTGTGTGCGTAAATCTTGAGATTTAGCACGCATGACTCCATTTTTTTGGCGTGTAATTTGTAAATTTGGTACTTTGCGTAAAGCAGTATAAGAAGGTTGTTAGTGTAGGACAGGAGCTTTACCGACAACATTTTTACGCTGCACACGTTTAGATACATTCACATTAGATGTGTGAACATCATTGTGAATTTCATCTACACTGTCATAGACAGGAGACTTATCTTTACGCATGGAACGTAAAGTTTTGTTATCTACCACGTTACAAACGGGAGATTTTGTTTTACGCGAGGAGCGTAATTTATTTGGGCCTACCACGTCACCGACGGGAGACTGATTCTTACACCCAGAAGCACAAACTTTAGAGTCTGCTCCATTACGAATGGGAGACTCATTCTTATGTACTGAGCGTAAAACTTGGTTCTTACCCACTGAGCGTAAAACTTGATTCTTACGTAGTGGGCTTGAAACCTGATTATCTTCACCGTTACAAACGGGAGATAAATCGTTACACTTTGAGTGCAACTCTGAAGTAAAGACTGCCTCGTTACGAACGGGAGTCCCTACGACAGGAGTGGGAAGAATTCCCTTGTCATCAGAAGCAACAGAGAGATCGGAAACCGCTTTAGATTTGGGAATCCAAACTTTTCGCGCTTTGCGAGACTTTTGAACATTAGAGTGGCGAGAACCACCTCCAGTTCGGAGCATTTCTTCATAGGCAGTCTGGTCGAAGTGCACAACCAGAGTGTTCTTGGTCGAATCGACCGAAACATCATCATATTGAGCAATCACCTCCTCGTCAGAGGAGAAGGTAGTCCCCAGCAGAGTCGCCATTTTTGTTTCACTTAACAAAATGCCTAGGAGGAATTGACTTTTAAAATAAAACAAGGAAAAGTACAAGAAGTACAAATTTGGTTCTGGGAAAGTATTGCTATGGAAGTCTGATCTGTAAATGATCACTTTGTTCCTTGGACCATATGATGATGATGAAGATCACTGCTTGAAGTAGAACAACTCGGAAGAACTAAGTCACCAGAAAGGTATCGACGCACTTGGGCACTGATGGCGAGGCCGAATGCTTTCCTGCTTTGCTTCACTCTGTTCTGGAAGAAAGATTGAAGAAGAATGCTCTGGAGAATCAAAATCTCGAAGTTCTGATCTCTCTATTCTCTCATGTCTCTGTGTTGTATGAGAAAAATGAGTCTATTTATAGACTGGGGCTTCCGTGCGTAAAAGAGCATCAAAATCTGTCTTTACGCTAACAACTGCCACCCATGATCAGAGTCATCCTTTGCGTATGTTGACACGCGTCCTATCATTTCAGTAAGAATAGGATACATGTACACACGTTCTTCGAAATATGTGGCATGAAGGCCACGTAGGCAAACCACGTTCTAAACTGGCCAGAAAGAATAGGGCGTAAAATAGCCCTAACATCCTCTGGGCGTAGTGAGATGAGCGTAAACTAGCTCTGTCATAGGTTTCCAGCGTAAAGTGGTTATTGGATAACCTTGAGCGTAAAATGGCTCAAATAGACTTCACGCACACATTGTTTTTTATGAGCGTAAGGACTCATGTAAAACTCTGTGCGTAAAAGAAACCATACAGTGAGCGTAAAGTAGCTCGATCTCTATAAACGACAACAATGGTCTTTGTATAAGACAAATTCTATTGGATTCCGTGGTAAATGCCATCATTGATATCTTCGTGTCAAAGTTTGCATTAAATGCGAGATTTGACAGCTTTGTCCAGCGTAAAAGAGGCTGCTCTGTCCTTGGCGATGTAGACCCAAGCGTAAAATTACCCGTTCTGTTTAGGCGTAAAGCAGGCCACTTATGAATAAGATGACTCTTTCTTTGAAGCACTTTTTACGCTCCTACAGCAGTTTGCAAGCCACGCCTTCTACCGGTTCTGTGATAAGCACCGCATTCAGAACATTGCTTCAACGCCATACAATCCGGCAGCAAACGGGTTGGCCGAAGCATTCAACAAAACAATCATCAAGCTGCTCAAGAAGTTCGTATCATCCAACAGACGCGACTGGAACGAGAAGCTTGGCGAATGCTTATGGGCGTATCGTACCACAGTCCGAACAGCCACCGGGAATACACCGTTTTCCTTGGTGTACGGGAGTGAGGCAGTCCTCCCATTAGAGACTCAGATCCCCTCACTCCGCGTCGCCCTCACGCATCAGTTAACAACAGACGAAAACCACCGTCGTCGGCTATAGGAGTTGGAGGCCTTGGATGAAAAGCGCCTCTTGGCTCAGCAATGAATCGAGCTATACCAAGCACGCATCTCTAGAGCCTTCAATAAGAAGGTCAAAGTCAGAACATTCCAAGTGGGCGATCTCGTTCTGGCGGTCCGAAGGCCGATGGTTATGACGCATAAAACCGCCTGTAAATTCCAACCCAAATAGGAAGGCCCGTTCATCATCGAGGCTGTATTCTCCAACGGTGCATACCGCCTCGCAAAGCAAAACGGAGACTTGCTCATGTTGCCCGTCAACGGCAAGTTCCTGAAGAAATATTATGTCTAAACGACATTCTCTCCAGATCATCGAGTCATGTACCCGTTGGTACCACTGAACTCACAATCCACAATATTTCAGATTATCGAGTCATGTACCTGCTGGTGCCGCTGAACTTACATCCATTTTCCCTTCAAATTATCGAGTTATGTACCCGCTGGTGCCTCTGAACTCACATTCTGGTCACTCTTTCAGATAGCAAGTCATGATCATACCTCTGAACTTTCTTTTTGGAAGAGATCCTCCCTCATGATCCACTACCCGCATTCCCAGTGCACAAAAAGGGTAATCGATCCACAAATTTTCGAAATGGCCATGTCCTCACTACCTCTGAGTCGTTGTTACTTCCACCAAAAACAAACCGCCCCCTCGCATAGAACTTCTACGTCCTCCTACCTCTGAGTCGTTCTATGTACCCCCTCTTCATTGAGTCCACTCATGCCATGTCCTTATTACCTCTGAGTGGGAAGGCTCCGTCGAAGAAACCGTCATGCTTGCCATGTCCCCATTACCTATGAGTAAGTATGTCGGTTCCCTTTCAACCTATTATCTGTACCCACAACCGGAGTACGACAAGGATAATAGGTCCATAAATGTCCTCTGTTGACCACAAATGTCCTCTGTTGACCATAAATTGTCACGACCCGCACCCTGTATAGAGGCACGAGAAGTGGGTACGCCCAGCCTACGCCGCAGTGTCGGCGGTAGTAAGCTGTCCTAGGTTGCTAACTAATCTCATGCAGTGAATATAAAAAGTACTTGTCCAGATATCAGCTCCGAATGGAGGACAAAGTAAAGGGTATGATCTACTCAAACACAGTCTAAACACGAAAAGATAACACAGAAGTTATACCTAAGGAATTAAAGACAACAACAACTAACTACTAAAATAATACACCAATATCTCAAACCAACTTAATACAGACTCAATATCTTAACTTTAATACAACAAGCCAAAACATGAAAGCTAAAGTAGTCTACTAGCTAATCTCCTGAATCACTCCTGAGAGTCGGGACCAAAGGTAGCTAATCCCTCGCCAGGTCCATGGTAAGCAGGGCATGTGTCCTCAGGATTATCATTTGTAATATTTTTAACAGGTCCAATCAGGACGGGAACGAGTACAACTCATCTAGAAAAACCCAAGTAAATGACAAAGAACTATAAAGCAGTTATAGACAATTTTATTGATGAGCATGGCAGTTTTATACAGGTAATGATGGCATAGAGACACAGTGATATACAAGAAAAGAAAGGTAACTAAAACAAGAGAAGAATCATGGCAATAAAGACCGTAATAAAAGCTAACTGAACTAGAATAACATGTATGAGTCCAGATAGTACGATATAAGTCTAATGTAATCCCAGTGTGAGTCCAGTCCATATAATCAGATACCAGATAATTTCCGGTACAAGATGAGTCCAACAGTGATCAATGAATCCAGGGTGAGTCCAACTATAATCTAACAGTGTGTTTTAAAATACCGAGGTCGACATGTAAACGGCTGTAGGTATCAGGCACATCTCTTACGGATCAGGCAAGAGATGGCTATGCTTCCAGTAGATTCCAGTTGGAGATTCTAGATTTGGGGTATGTCTACATGTCTTACTCAATATTTCCCCGCCCAGCAAGTGAATCCAGTACAAGACACAAGAATCGAGATGAGTCCGACCAAATGATGATTCCAGAAATGATTCCGGAATGATTCCAGTGATTCCAGTAATAGAGATCAGTAAGTAAGGTATGTGTCGCATACATGAATCCAGAAATATCCATACGTGTTGATACAGAGAATCACATAGAACTAACTAGAACTGAAATACAGTAATTGACAAATAAATGAGAGAACTATCAGAGAATGTACTCGCCTGATACTCTGAAAAGAGTAATGTAATATCAGATGTCTGTACCAGGGTCACAATGTCCTAAAATAGAGCAATACAGTTATGACATATCCAAAATGAAGGTAAATGAAATCTACGATGCAATCTATATGAATTCTAAGCCAATCTAGGTCAAAGTCAAACTTGGTCAATACTACAGTCAAACTAAGTCAAATTAAGTCAAATTAAGTCATACTAGGTCACAAGAAGTTAAACTAAGTCATACAAGGTCAAACAAGGTTAAACAAGTCTAATCTAGGTTAAAGTCAACTCTTGGTCAAATATTCTAGCCAAACTAGTCAAGTTATCTAGGGTTTAGTCAATAATGGTCAGATTAGTCAATACTAGTCAACATGGTCAAAGTCTAGGTCAATCTTAGACTAACTAAGGTTTCGGTTAATCACAGACTAGTCAATAAGATAATTAGGTCAATGGTCAACTCTATAAGGCTAACTCAAAACCAAACATAGGCTAACATGTCTTAGGATACCTAAGATACTATACCACAATTACCTATACAAAGTATACCACACATAAATACATATAGTACAATACCAACCCTAATCCTATAATCAAGCTAATCCCATTCTCCAACTCAAGTCATGACTCAACTCTAAGTATCTCACTTAATCCCATACATATCTTCATCTATATAGGATTACCCTCATAATCTATATGGTTAACCTAATCATCTAGTTAGGGTTTAGTCAAATAGTCCTTCTATGTTCATCCAAGTCATTTCTAGGTCAATTAGGTCATGGTTTGACCTATAGTTGACTTTGGTCAACAATGGTCAACAAGGGTCAACTTGCTAGTTAAACTAGGTCTACTAGCCTATTGGTCAACTCCAAACTCACTAACCATAGACCATAGGCTAGTAACTAGGTTCCATAGGCTAATACCATATAGGCATCTACCTTATACAATATATATATATGACTTACATATATATATATACAATATACTACTTAGGCCTATAGGCTATGTGTCATAGGTTTCTATATAAACCTATATCTAGAAGGTCATATATATATATATACATATCTATATATATAGATATACAAAAGTCTATCTATACATATATATATCAATATATGTATACCCTATATATATAATACCAATCATTCTCACATATATACATAATATATACATATATAAATAGCTAACATATATACATATATACATTTTTATACATATATATATATATATAAGCCCATAAATGTATACCCTCAACTATATATATACCAATATATATAGTTGTATATAATATAACATATATATATATATATATATATATATATATATATATATATATATATATATATATATATATATATATATATATATATATATATATATATAACATATATATATATATATAGAGGGAAATAGAGAGAGATGTGAGAGAGAGTGAAAAAGAGAGAGGGATAGAGAACTGAAACTGAACAGTGGGGGGGGGGGGGGGGGGGGGGGGGGGGGTTGTTCCAGTTTTCTGGAACCAGAAAACTAACACACACACACTACACAGAAAACACACACACCCACATACATATATACATATGTGTATATACATATGTACATACATGTATATACCCCTAAATTCCACCTACGCACACACAAATACATACACTATGTATATACCCTATATACACAGATATTTATACTAAGAAATAACATCAAAATTCGTTTTGAAATTGGATTTAAAAAGCTGGAAAATACCAAAAATCAGAATCCAGTAATCACTGTTCACAGAAAAATGGGTAAACCCAATTTCATGTCCAAAACCCAACTAAGGTTCGAACCCATGGGTTGGTAATTGTGTCCCCACATGTGTACGTATCGTGTGTGTCCCTAGGTGTCCACCACGACACGACACAACGTGTCCAAGTGTCAAAAACCCAAATCGGGTAAATTCAGACACTGTGCAGTGTCACAGCGTCGTGCAGGGATGCACACGCGTATAGGACACAGCACACGTGTCCTCGTGTCTCGTGCACATGCGTGTAGGTTCGCCTAGGGTTACTCTAAGTGTCCAGCACCCTGAATTGAGTCGGGGTCGTGTCGTGTCCGAGTTAGAGAGGCGTATCAGAGAGGGTCTGTGCGCGTGTTAGTACAGTGCACGAATCAGTGCAGAGCTAACTACGTGTCCGATACGACACGTGGTCGCATGAAACTTCGTGGGTAGGTTGTCAGAGGGTGCCCCTACCCTCGTGCCAAGTGGCACGTGTCCACGTGTTGTGTCGTGTCCGCAATCAGTGTCGGGTAGCAGGACAGCGTGTACAGTCTCGTGCACGCGTGTTGAAGGGTCGTGTGCTCCACACGTGGCACGTAGAGCCTTGTGCTTGTGTCAGTGGGTAGGTGGGGTGGTTAGGTTTGTGTCTAGGTTTCTATATCGTGTCCACGACACGTGTAGACATGACACGAAGTGTCAAACAGTGGGGTTTTTCAGTGTGCACGGTGGTTTATAACAGTGTGTTCGTGTCCCGTTTTGGACACGGACACGACTCGAAGTGTCCTCAGTCAACTAGGGTTGTGTCCTACATGTCTAGGGCTACCCAAAAATATAATTTATTTTGGAAAATAATAACTTTTGTTCCTAAGTGACATTTCACCAAACACTACAATTAAGACACAGATACGTGTCCGATACGGACACCAAACCCAATCTATTTTCTACCAAACTTGACCTACAGTTAGGGTTTACCTATATGCATGCAATTATGAAGAGAAATTACAATATTAACAAGGTTTAGGGACAATTACCTATGAGTGCAAAACTCAATAAAAATAAGGTTTGGGGGGGGGGGGTGTCCTCTTCACTTGATGGTACCCAAAATGCTATGCAACCTAGCTAGCTAGCTCCCCTTAGCATCCTCAATAGTAGGGGGTTCCAATGCAAGAAGTTTGGCTCAATTTGGTGTTGAAATGGTTAAATGGTGAGGGTGTGAAGATAGAGGGAAAAACTAGGTTTTAAGTGTAATGAAAGGAGGCATGAATGAAGGGGGGTGCATATATATGGTGGGGGGGTAGGGTGTGGCTGCCATGGGGGGGTAGGGGGTAGATATTTAGGGTTCATCCACCTAGCAAAACTTAGCTCCTAAGTCTTTGACTAGGTAGATAGATATTTCTAGGTTTCTAAAATATCTAAGAAAGTAATATCTTAGATATTTCCAACCTAAGATATTTACACATAGGTTAACATCTAACATTAGCCTCCTAGGTTAGTGACTAATCTCTAGGTTAGGGTAAACTAGGTTAGGGACTAACATGACACTAATCAACTAATTAAAAAATAATAAACTACATAAATCCAAATAAATTCTAATAAATTACCAAAATACCCTTTTGACTAAAAAGTGGTAAATTGATATCCTAATCACATGGTTAGGCTTATATGGTCATGGTTAGTCTCTAGGTTATGAAATCTCTAGGGTTTACATTAGGGTTATACTAGTAAAATCACAAAGTCATAAGTCGTGACTTAGAAAATAGTTTTAAATTAACTAAAATCACCAAAAATCATATCATGACTAAAATACCATTAATAAATAATAAAAATAAAATTTTTTCAAAAATACCCTAATTTTAGAAAACTGGGTGTTACATAAATATCCTTCGCGAATCCATACTTGCCATGTCCTCACTACCTCTGAGTAAGTATGATGGTCCTCCCTCGACTTATTATTTGTACCCACGATCTGATTACGCCCAAAGATAATAGGCCCACAAACGTCTTCCGATGACCACAAATGTCCTCAGTCGACCACAGATGCTGTACTGGGTCTCCAGTACACGCCCATCCCTTCCCTATCATGCCTGGGAGCCCAGTTGCTCCCTGGCATTCTCTCGAATACCAAAAACTTCTATAGCTGTCTTATCGCGAAGTTGTTCTAGATATTCCTCTCCAAAACTTGTTACTCGTACCTAAAACCAAGGTACGCCCAGGGTAACAGGTCCACAAATAATCCTCCAGCAGGTCTAATTCCACAAACACCACAAGTACAAGAAAGAGAAGATGAGTTGAAACATGCATTTATTCAAAATTCAAAGTACTACATCATCTGGGATCACATCCCTTGACAAAAGAAAAAAAAAACAGTGAAAGAAAACAGAAAACTGATCACTGCTCCATGGCATTCTTTCGCCCGATACCAAGAACCTCCATATCCGCCTTACCGCGGAGTCGTTCTAGGTATCCCTATCAAACTTATTATCCGTACCTAAAACCAAGGTATGCCAAGGATAATAGGCCCACAAATGTCCTCTGCTGACCACAAATGCCGTACTAGGTCCCTTAGTACATCCACATCTTTCCTCATCATCGCATGCTTTCGGAGTCCAGCTGTTCCATAGCATTCTTTCATCCAATGCATAGAACTTCCACGTTGATAGCACCTCTGAGTTGTTCTATGTATCCTCATTCGAGTTCACTCCCACCATGTCCATATCACCTCTGAGTAGGAAAGCTCTACCATCAACCTTATATTTACCACATCCATACCACCTCTGAGTAAATATGATGGTTCTCTCTCATAACTTATTATCCGTACCTAAAACCAAGGTACGCCAAGGATGATAAGTCCACATAAAATCCCCAGCGGAAGTACCCAAACCTATCACGTCCATGCTACCTCTGATTGGATTGCCACACCTAAACAAATCTACTTTCCATGCTTCTAATTCAAAGTGTTCCAAATTTGCAATTTGGAAACTTTGAAGGGGGTCCTGTAGAAGCATGGAAAATATTGCTTTTAGTCCCACATCGGAAAGGAGAAGAAGAGAGGGCTCACTCCATTCTATAAATAGAGCCCCCTTACCTCCTTTGAAAAGGGCACCAACTTCTCTTCCCTCCTTCCAAACTTGGACTCTTCCTATTACGCACCTTCGGGTGCTAAGTAGAAGAAGTCTAGGGCAGCGCGGGCTCATCGGGCTCAGTCAGCTGTCCCAACCTCTGACCATCAAGAGCGTCCCGCTAAGCGGGCCTCTGATGGAAAGTTGTACAGAGCCGCCCGTGTCCAGCCCCCGACGGCAAACGGACAGAGTTGTTCTCAAGAGTCTCCCAACAAAGATCGAGGGCAAGTGTTTCTATTAGCCCCACATCAAGGAGCAAACATGATACCCACGCACTCGTGTGTTCGGGATACCCGGGCCGACAAAGCGAGTGCACGGGCTGATCGAGACATTTCTCATGCGAGTCATGAGACGTCCTTCATGCGGCTCGGTCATGAGACATTCCTCATGCGGCTCGATCATGAGACGTCCTTCATACGGCTCGGTCATGAGACATTCCTCATACGGCTCGGTCATGAGACGTCCTTCATACGGCTCGGTCATGAGACATTTCGCATGCGGCTCGGTCATGAGACGTCCTTCATGCGGCTCGGTCATGAGACATTCTTCATGCGGCACAGAACCCAGGAAGCTTCATGCGGCTCAAAATCAGACGAGCTTCATGTGGCTCAAGAGTATCAGGCGGCTCAAAAGTCACCAACATGGACATGCGGCTCAAACAAATAGGCAGCTCGAGTGGACTCCATGCGGCCCGCAGAGGGAAGCCACGTGTCTTTTTAGAATGGCTGTACCCAGCGTCATTCAAACACAATTAATGCTCTGACGGCTGACAGCTGACAGATGACAGCCCTGACGTAAAGTAGTCATGATGACTGACACAAGAGCACTATCTTCCTAGAGAATTGGAAAAAATCTTCGCAGCTTCGAGGCAAGTTTATGCGGCCAGGCTAGACGAGTTCATGCGGCCAGTGCAAATAAACTTATGCGGTTCAATCATGAAGGTCTCCCATGCGGCTCAGCCATGAAGAAATCCATGCGGCTCGGCCATGAAGACTCTCATACAGCTCGGCCATGAAGACCCCCATACGGCTCGGTCATGAACATATCCATGCGGCTCGGTCATGACAACCTTCATGCGGTTCGAGTATAGAGACTATTCATACGGCTCGGTCATAAAATCTTTCATGCGGCTCGGTCATGACGACCTTCATGCGGCCCAAATATGAACACTCCTCATGCGGCTCAACAATGATGACAGGACACGTGTCCTAAAGATAATCAAATTTTAGGTCAGATCCCAATGATTTGGGACACGTGGCAAGAGAATGAATTAAATTGATTCATTTGGATTTGTGGATATCAGCAAATCATCATGATGGGGATTTATTGCAATCAACATTAATGACTGACATAATTTGGCATAATCCCCATTAATGGCCCAGATCCTTCATGCTCAAGATTAATGGTCCAGGTTGATCATTTACCAGGCCGCCGCCACTTTGAGAATGGGCAATCATTACAAACCCTAATGATGCCCCCCACTATTATAAATAGCAGGGTGCCATTCCCTTACAAAGGAGGAGACCAAGACAGAGAGAGATATACATACACAGAGAGCTTCCTCCCTAATAATCAGAGAAAAAATACACAAAGAGAGAGAGAAGCCAGAAGAGCAACACGAGGAGGGCCAAAAGAGTGTTTCTTCGTCAACGCCAAGCAGATCTTCCCCGAGCCAAGGCTGCAAACCGATCGTCCAAGGAGTAAGGCAGAGCGGCCGTCGCTTTCTCGAGCCTCTATCGTCACCCCCCAAAATCTAAAATAAACAATTGTACTTAGACTGCTGTACCTAGGTTTTCGTCCCTAGGCTTTCTTTGTACAAGCGAATTTGTAACGTAAAGTAAAAGTCCAGTCCTCCGATAATTGTTCTGCTCTTTTATATTTTATGGCAAACAACCCTGTACAAGAAGACGTAATACATTCTCAAGCTTCTGCTGCCCCCACAAGTTCAGAGGCTGGTCCGTCTAAGTCCTCAACTGCCGACAAAGCTAAGCAGAATGAGACACGATTTGACAAATCTCTGAAGTCACCAACTCCCGAAGGCATAGATCGGCCTTACAAATTTGACATACTGGCACAACTGTCCAATACACCTGCCAGAATGTCATTGTTCGATCTACTGAGGCTCACCTAAGAGACGCGTAAAGCTTTAAGTGAGACATTACTACATGCCGACTCTTATCTCGCTGAAGTCAAAGCTCCCGCTGAAGATCCGGTCTCTTGTCCTGATTGCCATAGCACTATGGAAGTGGTTCCCAACATCACCTTTTCACAAGAGGAGATGCTGCTCAAAAATAATCATCATGATAGACCTCTGTACTATACAGGGTATATCGGGGCGATTAAGGTAGATCAGATGCATATCGATCAAGGTTCCTCTCTCAGCATCATCTCTAGAAGTTTACTCTAAATTTTAGGGATCCCTTTGCACAAGCTGTTTGTAACCAATACAACTATCATGGCTTTCAATATTGGGAGAAGTCATCCTCTGGGCAAGATTCGTCTCAAGTGCCAGATTGGTGATCTCCGGACAGAGGTTGCTTGCTACGTAATCGATGCCAATGTGTCCTATAACGTCTTGTTAGGACGTCCATGGATATACGAGAACATGATTGTTCCTTCTACCCTTCACCAGTGCTTTAAGTACGTCAACAGTGATGGCATCGTGAAGACAGAGTTTGTCGATGTCGATCCTTTCAAGGGTATTGAAACCTGCTATAGAGATTCGGTACTCTATCAATCTCAGCCTCAAAAAGATGACAGCAACGAAGCTGACGATGAAGCTGAAGTTAATTCATCGACCAATGACGGTCCCCTGGTTATCTGAGTCAAAGGATGTACTACTCCAAAAAGTATTTCAAAGCCTCTCACAATCTGGGTCAAAAAGAAGCATCCTGATATTGCCGTACCATTAGCCTTCAACTGGCAAAACAACTGGAAGTTGACTATCTTGAAGCTTATGGTGATTCTAAGCCAATAGTTAGTCAGGTTTGAGGGGATTATGAAGTTCGTCATGAAGATCTCATCCCATATCACAAACCAACGATTGAGTTGGTTTCTACCTTCACTGGATTCTTCATCGAGCACGTACCTCGATTACAGAATATAAAAGCAGATGCTTTAGCCGGTCTGGCTGCTTCCTTGACTGTTCATATCAACACTCAGCATTCGATCACAGTGTCTGGTCGAGATTTATTCTCTGCGAAAGATGCCTTGCATATTCATCACAGCTACGCAGCAGAGACGAACGTTGACATCGAAGACTGGTGATTTCCTTTCATAGACTATGCTGTCTATGGAATCCTCCCTGATGACCCAAAGGAAGCAGTGTCTATCCAATGGTGATCTCTCAGATTTTACTATGATATAGCTACCAAAATGTTGTACCGACGTTCTTACGATGGGTTACTGTTACGATGTTTATCAGACACAGAAGCCAAACATGCATTATGTGAGGCTCACGACAGAATTTGCGGTCCACACCAATCAGGCCCCAAATTACAGGATTGCCTAAGACGAATGGGTTATTATTTGCCCACGATGATAGCAGATGGTGTTGAATATGCAAAGAAGTATAGGGCTTTTCAACTCCACGTTGATTTTATTCATCAAACTTTGGAGTTTCTACACCCGACGACGACATCTTGGCCTTTTGAAGCCTAGGGTATGGACGACATCGGTTCAATCAGCCCGCCATCCTCCAGAGGACATCGGTTTATCCTGGCTATAACCGATTAATTCTCCAAATGGGCGAAAGCTATACCGTTCATTAAAGTAAAGACATCAAATTAACGTGATAAGTTTCGTCAAACATCACATCATTTACCGCTTCGGCCTACCTCGCAGGATCATCCATAATAATGGTCCATAATTTGTGAGACATGCATTCTATCGGTTCTGCGATAAGAATCGAATTCGGAATGTAGCCTCTACCGCTTACAATCCAGCAGCTAATGGATTAGTAGAAGCTTTCAATAAGACTATCATCAAACTTCTCAAGAAGTTCGTGTCTTCAAACAAGCACGATTAGAATGAGAAGCTCGGCGAATGTCTCTGGGCCTACCGCACAACGGTTCGGACTCCAACAGGCAGTACGTCATTCTCTCTAGTTTATGGAAGTGAAGCAGTTCTTCCCCAAGAAATCTAGATTCTCTCCTTTCGGGTAGCCTTAGCCAGTAAGTTGACTGCCGAAGAAAGTTACCATCTGCGACTACAAGTGCTGGAAGCACTAGATAAAAAATGCTTATTAGCTTAACATCGTATTGAGCTATACCAAGCACGCATTTTTAGAGCCTTTAATAAGAAGGTAAAGAAAAGATTCTTTCAAGTTGGTGATCCGATCCTAGCAGTGAGAAGACCAATGGTTATGACGCACAAGACAAAATGAAATTTTCAGCCTAAATGGGAAGGTCCTTTCGTTATAGAATCGGTATATTCTAACGGTGCGTATTGACTAACCAAGCCTGATGGTGACTTGCTTATGATGCCGATCAACGGCATGTTCCTAAAGAAATATTATGTGTAACCTTCATGTACAGTGCATACAGATACTCTATTTTAATCATGTAAATATACAGTGTAATGTTTATATGATTCAAAAAAATCATCTAACTATTATCCGTATTTCAAGAGTCTTGAATACGCCATGGATAATAGGTCCTCTAAAAAAGATTCCTCAGTAGAATTATCTTCGTTTGAACTCTGTCCAAACTCGATCTTATGAAAGCGATCACGTCCATATTACCTCTGAACTGTTTTCCGATAATTATTTTTCTGTAGGATAATTAAAAAATGTCTTGCCACGTCCATATAACTTCTGAGCAAAACACTCGTCAGAGATAATCACGTCCATATTACCTCTAATTATCTACTGACTCCTACTTAATGTTATATATCTGTCCACGTCCATATTACCTCTGGTCAGATATAGAACATCCTCTACTATTATGTCCACACTACCACTATTAGTAGTTTCTTTTAACTTATTATTTATGTTCAAGAATCTTGAATATAAAACGAATAATAAGTCCACATCAAATTCTCCAGCAGAATATCTACCAAAAATATCCCTACTACGTCCACATTATCTCTAGTTCTGATATTTCACAAACTACATTCATGAGTTTCGAAAGCCAAAAGATTCTTTATTAAAACTTCTCTCAAAAAGCAGAAAAAGGAAAAGGTACAAGAGTTTTTATGTCTAAATGAGCCAATTACAAAGAAAGACCTAAGGGATACACAACCGATTGATGCTATCCCTTAAAGCCGTAATCTCAGTCTGAGACGACAGTGGCACGACGACGCGCTTCTACCTGTCGAGCAGCTTCATCCTTGAAGGGGATCAGTTTTGCGTGCTCCCCCTCTAACTTTACCAGCTATTCTTTCAATTGGTCTGAAGTTGTGGCAGTCACAGCAACCTGAACCGTATAGTCTTCTTGCTCAGACGCAACTGTTCTTAAGTTGGCCTCCAGTTGGGTAATCTCATTGTGGATCTGCACAATGTGATTATACTTTTCGGTGATCTGGGCGGCCAGCTTGCTATTCGAAGCAATACGAGCCTCGCTCGCAGTGTTGAATTGTTCGTATTGATCAGCCAACTCACTGATCTCTTTAGCAAGGGCATCCCTTCTTGCTTGGAAAGTAGCTTCCTCTTCTGCAAGAGTCGCAACCAAAGCCTCTTCTTCTTCAAGAAACAGCAATGTTGGGCTTCGTTGCTTGGCATTCCGAAATTTGGCCACTCGGTCCTCCAAGTTATTTAGAACTTTCCTCAGAGCATTGGCCTGCTCTTCATAGCTAACAATGCTTTCAAGGACCGTCACTTGGCATCCGACAATAGCCTTTACAGGTCCAAAGACGATATTTCGGTTTAAGACTCCAGGAAGCTTTATTTTTAGAATGGAGTAGAAAGCTTTTATGACTTCATGGATCATCTCGTCATCCTCAGAGGAAGTTGTAGGGAGGGAGCTTGATCGGGATCTTTCGCTCAAGGAAGAGATGCTTGACAAGAAGCCGAACCTGTGTAACACCCAGTTTTTGAAATTGGGATATTTTTGAAAAATTATTATTTTTATTATTTATTAGTGGTATTTTAGTCATAATATGATTTTTGGGTGATTTTAGTTAAGTTAAACCATTTCCAAAGTCATGACTTATGACTTTGTGACTTACTAGCAAAACCTTAGTGTAAACCTTAGTTTTTCATAACCTAGAGACTAACCATGATCATGTGAGCCTAGCCATAGGCTTAGAACACCAAATTAGTGATTTTGGCCAAAAAGGGTATTTTGGTAATTTTTTAGAAATTATTTGGAATTATTTGGAATTATGTGTTTTTATTATTATTTAATTATTGATTTGTGTCATGTTAGTCCCTAACCTAGTTTAGCACTAATCTAGAGGTTAGCTACTAACCTAGAATGATAAGGGGATAGATATTAGTTATGGGTTAAAGTAGGATAAATATCTTGATATTATACATATGATATTTTCCATGAATTACTCAAAATATCTCAACCCTTTACCTAAAGTCCTTGCCTTAACCTAGAAGAAAGGTCAAGGACACCCCCCCTTGCTATGGCCGGCCATGGGGTACCCCCTAGCATCTACACATTCTATATAACCCCATTGCTTTCATTCATGGCCATTTTACATGAATTTAAACCTAGAAAAATCCTATTTCTTCAAACCTTGATAACTTGATCAATTTTGATCCAAATTCACTCTAGTTTCTTGTATTGGACTCCCCTACACTAGAGGGTACTAGTTAGGGCCTGCTATTGAGGATTTGAGGGGCTTTGGGCATCACCAAGAGAAGAGGACACCCCCCCTACTTGGTATTTTCTTGAGTTTTCACACAAATAGGTAAATACCCTCAAACCATGTTAATATTGTGTTTTCTCTTCATATTTGCATGCATCTAGGTACTAGGGAACTGTGGGTCAAGTTTGGTAAAAAATAGGATTGGTTTGGTGTCCGTATCGGACACGTATCCTAGACTAGGAAACCTTGTTTGATGAAATGCCACAAAGGATCTGTTTTTATTAGAATGTAAAACAAATTATATTTTCTGGTAGCCCTAGACTTCTAGGTCACAACCCTAACTTACTGGACACATTTTCGAGTCGTGTCCGTGTCCAAAACGGACACGAACTCACTGCACGATACACGCGCACAGTGCTCTGCTACCACACCCTTCGTGCGCACTGCACAGGCCACTAGGACACACCAAAATTGGTGGACACGAGGGGGTATTGTCTGCGAACATGCCCCCAAAGTTTCACGACGTGTCGTTTTGTATCGGATACGAAATCGGGGTCACACTGGCCACACACGCGCACAGTCCAGTCGAAAATTCGACTTAGACACGCGACTCGTGTCGCATGGACACAAGTCGAGGATACCTCGTGTTTACACGAGTGTGTAGCCCTATATGTGGGCTACACGTGTGCACGACCACGAGACGTGTCGTGTCTCGTGGTGTGTCCACGAACGTGTGGAACGCGTGCACGACGCTGTGCACGCGTATAAGTATCAGGATTTACCCGTGTGGTGTTTTTGGGAGTTTGGACACGTTAAACCGTGTCGTGGTGTCGTGTCAGGTACCTAGGATACTAGGGTATATGTGGGCATCAGTTACCAACCCATAGATTCAAACCATAGCTCGGTTTTGTGAGTGAGAATGGGTTTACATGTTTTCGAGTGCACTGTGCACAGTTTCCAGGATTTGGGATTATTTCCAGTTTTGCAAAAACGAATTTCAAATCAAATTTCAATATGATTTATACATGTATTAGTGTATTTTTAGTATATATATATGTAGTATATATGTATGTGTGAGTGTGGGTGAGTTTTGAGGTTATTTGGTTGTGTGTATGTGTAGTTGTGGTGTATATACATATACATGTATATACATAACTGTGTGTGTGTGTTTGGGACTGGATTTTGGTTCCAGGAATTCTGAAAACCATTTCCCTTCCTGTGTGTTCTGTCCAGCCCCCTCTCTCACTGTCCTCTTCTCTCTTTCACTCACTCTATGTCTCTCTCTCACTTTCCTCTCTCTATATATGTTTATATATATAGGTTTAGTCTATATATATATATATATATATGATATATATATATATATATATATATATATATATATATATATATATATATATATATATATATATATATATATATATATATATTTGTATTAGGATTATATATAGTGTGTCTATATATAGATACTAGGGTGTATGGAAATTACATAGGCTATAGGCCTATGTGGTTGTTGTATATATATATATATATATATATCACATATAGTGTCATTATATATATATGTGGGTGATTGGTATTGTATATAGTTAGGCATATATAGATATATATATAGGTAGTAAATAGACATGGGTATATCTATATATATATATATATATATATATATATATATATATATATATATATATATATATATATATATATATATATATATATATATATATATATATATATGACTTCCTAAGTATAGGTTTATATAGAAACCTATAACCATTAGCCTATGGAAATCTAAGTCAATAGCCTATGGCCAAGGTGACTAGCCTATGGCTTTGGGGCTAACCCAATTAACCTAATGGACCTAAAAACACTACTTGTGACCCTTGTTGACTAAGGGTTGACCAAAGTCAACCTTAGGTCAAAGTTGACCTAGTTAACCTAGAATTGACTAGGAATGACCTAAAACAACTAGTTTGACTAAAACCCTAACTAGTTTGACTAGTGTTGACCTAACTTTGACTAGTTTGACATTAGAGTTAACCAAGAGTTGACTTTGACCTAGATTTGACTATTCTTGACTTGTTTGACCTTGTTTGACTTTATTTGACTTAGTTTGATTTCCTGTGACCTAGTATGACTTCCTGTGACCTAGTTTGACTATTAGAGTTGACCAAGAGTTGACTTTTGACCAGATTGACCTAGAATCATGTAGTATGTATTGTATACTTTATTTTTACCATTGTGGATACATTGTGACTTGTATTGCTCTGATTAGGAGCCATACACCTCTCCTCAGACAGTATATCCTCTTCAGACATTCAGTTATCAGGCGAGTACATTCTCTGACCGTTTCATATTTGCCAGGATTTATATTCTTGCTCTAGATTACTTTACTTGATGCTGACACGATTGTTATCACGGATTGGTACTATATGGATCTTTTCATGAGATGTTATCCCCCTCGGGAGCATCAGATAATTTTGTCACGTGTGTTTCACTTACATCATGTATCTCATGCTTCTATTTTCATGTATCTTCATGTATCAGCTAGTGACTCATGTACTCTCATGATCACCGAGCCTTCATGAATCTTCATGAATTACTCACGTATCACCCAATTATGGGCTTATCATGAATCTTAACGTAACATGAATGGATCCTTGTGTATTGATTGGGGAAACGGGGGAGTAGAAGTGGACATGTGAATAATTCTAAAGTAGTGTAATCATGTGCAAACTTAGTAGTGTAATCATGTATAAATTCCAGCCATTCACATGCCTATCTTGTGCTCTACATCACTAGCCACTTACAGTTCTCTATATACAGTAGATATTTCCTTTACAGCTATCTCTTTTACTACATGTATCTTCCTTCAGCAGTTCCTGTATTTTACTCTATTGCATGCTTTATATTTCCTATCATACTATGCACTGCGTGAGATGTATTGTGCTCGTTTCTGTCCTGACTGGACCTGTTGAAAATATTACAGAGGATGAGGATGAGGCCCTGGTGTCTACCTATTATGGAGCAGGACTAGATGATACTTATGTTGTGGACCCTCAGCAGGATCCACCTGCAGCTGAGGATACTACCCCAGTAGTCTAGGCTAGTTTAGCTAGACAGTTATTTCTGTATTACTATTTTGTCTCACATTTTGAGTTGTATTTCGAGACGTTGAGATGTATAGACTCTTAGACTTATTCTGTATATTGGGTCGATATTCTGGATATTATGTTGTATTAGACACTTAGACTTATTCATCTATGATACTGTTCTCTTGAGTTACTATCTATCTATCTGTCTTTCGTTCTTCTACCCTAGATGTGATTGAGATGTATATTGTTATGTCACCTCCATTCGGAGAGTATAAACTGTACAGGTACTTTGGTATTGTTAGATGATTGACCTAGGACAGCGTTCTACCGCCGACACTGCGGCGTAGGCTGGACGTATCCACTTCTCGTGCCCTTACTCTAGGGTACGGGTCGTGACAACCTGACAATAAAACAATATATATATCAGTAATGGAAGGAAAAAAAGAGTACAAAAGAGTTATAATTTCGTACCTTCTGCTTGCTCAGCGCTAACTTGAACTAGGTCATCAGCCCTGGTTACAAGCGAACCAAGAGCAGGCCCAAGTTGCTCAATAGTGACAATATCAAGGCCCCGAGCATTCCCAACATCAAGCTGTATATCTTTCATGGCCCCAGTTGGACCTAGAGCAGATTCAGTAACATCCGCCTTAGTGCGCTGTTCAACTTCTCCTTCCGCAGCCGATGCCGGCTTGCTGACAAATTCCTCCGCACCAGCAATCCCAGTGGAACCAGGGATAACTTCTTGTCCTACCCTAGTGTCTTGGGCAACCTCTGTATATTGTTCCCTCTCCTTGTCTATAAGGGAATATACGATTGCAGTTAGCCTCACGAGGAGTACGCAAAATTAAAGTCAAAAAATCTCATCCGAAGTAAAGTGCAAGAATAACATACCCACGGGTGGGTGAGCTGATTGGACTTGATTCTCGTCCAACTCCTTTATCATAGCTCAAATATTAAACATATCTCCTAAAGAGATATCATAGGAGGGACTGGCTTTCAGTTCACCATCATAGTCCGGGCCTTCGCCCTGATCATCTCTTTGCTCAACCCCTTTGACTGGGGAAGACCAACCTTCATCCGTCGGTTGATGACGAGTGGGGGACACCGTTGTTACGTCCACCTCTTCAAACGAAGAAGCACCTGTCTCGGTCACAACTTCGAGGTCCTGTGCAAAGGACAAATGCAAGGGTGAGAAAGCATTATTCGAAGACTGCACGAGTATTGGTTTCACCAAAATGGCTATGGAGTCTAGAAAGGAATCCACCTCCTGGATAGTAATGGCCTGTGACGCCGTTTCACCTCTTCGAGTCTTCCGAGAAGATATTCTTGGAGGAGGCAAGCCGGCACCCACATCCTTGACTTTCTTTGTCCCTCTTGAGACAACAGTTTTCTTCTTTCTCTTAAAAGTTGACTGTTGAGCTAGTTCAGTTGAAGCTTTTCTTTTTTGAGAAGGATTGTAACGCCCCAGTCCCAAAGTATATAGGACCAAGCACGTGAACATGTCAGCTGCACATGTACGAAGAATACTCCAATATATGGAATCCTCATATATGCACATAAGCTGTAAATAAAATAATCACAGGCCAGAATAATTTAATCTAATCTCATCACAGCTCAACACAGAAGATAATAGAGTCCAAATAAATAAATACGAGTATCAAAAGATAGCCGGGTGAACATGCTCACTCTAAACAGCTATGAAAAATAGTTTCATAAGATCGGAGTCCAACCTCCGCAAAATAGAAAGAAAAGAGATGTAAAAATAATGTCCACTAATGTCTCAAATAAAGAATAGACTAGAAATCAGTAAAGACTGCCTCGTCATCGATGTAGGATAGCTCCAACGTCGCTCCGTACTCCTGTGGAAAATTGTCTAACCCTGGAGAGATAACCAGGTCCTCAGAGGGACGTAGCAAGATACAAAAAAACACCATGCCATATAAACTGTGATAATATAATGAGAGAAAAAAGTATGCATGCAATCGGGTCCTGACCATTCTACTGTGAATATGCAGTTGAGATACAATCCTTCGACGCATGAGCCCTGGCTGAAAATAGGATCCGGTATAGTCCCCTCTTGGGCACCAGTGACCAAACACATGACGTTCCAAGAACGACAGTGGCCAACCTGAGAGGCTAAACATACCCGTATCTCCAGCGGAGCTTCCGGGTTACAAGGGAAGTGCAATCGAAGCCCATACGTCAGGTATTGTTCTCCCCACCTAATGCCTAGTATCATCATCTCCATGACTGACATGTACCTCTAGTAACCGCCAAGTCTTCTAGCATGCAATTCTATTGGCAGTTACCCCTATCCGTCGTACGCTCCATACGTATCGGTGGCCAGCCGACTACGCAGTTACGTGTCCTACATGTGACTCACATCACGTGGTAAAGCAAGTGTCAAAGTCGTACGAGATATACCAATACCTCATCATCTATGGGTGGTCACTAGACTAAGTCAATACAAGAGAAATAAATAAAGCAAAAAAAACGACCGATAGAGTCGCTTGCACCCAAATGTGACTTGGACGCACAGTTTAAATATCAAAAAATAAGAAATGCTGAAAATAACAACTGAAAATAAGAAATATAACAATCACAGAGTAAGGTGGCAAGGTATCTTGCCTGATGGTACAAAATGGCAAGTCCAAGAAATCACAATGTCAGCCAAGAAACGTCACAATCTCCAAACAACTCTGGACGCTGAAATAAAAATCAAAAATGTACTCGATGTAAAAGATATACCTAGGAAACGCCTGTCCAAAAGTCTAATTCTGGAACAGGGGTAAAATCGTAATTTTGGGTCAAAACGATGTCCGCCGTTGGACCCGCTTTGTACCGAAACGTGTGTCGAAGTCTATGGTCTCTAAAGTCGTCAAACTACATGTCTACGAATTCAGTTTGAGGAGAGGAACTCAACGGTATGTCCAGTTTTGGATTCCGATGAGCCGTGTATAAAATCGCCCGTTGAGTGGGTCGCGGGCCCGCCAAAAAGGGTTCTGATTCGACCTTCTCAGAATCGAACCAATCTTGGCACACAGGACCAGAATTTCTATTTGGACCTCTTGGCGCAAGTTTCATTTCGAATCGACGACTGTACACGAAGTTAGGGCAAAGTTTGCAAATTGGCGATACGGGGGTATCTTGACGGATACGGACTTATTTCGTCGCGCACACACGACGAAACTGAGTTCCGTCAGTTCCCACACTTCGACAACGTCCATACGCGCCTTTCGATGTGTATAGCACATGACCACGTCGCCCGGTTGATCGGAGCGCACGTCGTATCGGGGAAAATTCTCTGAAATTAACTATTCTGAAAACAGTTTTTTTGCACAAGTTTAGCATTGATTTAATTCCTACACAGAAATCGAAAAATAGATCTACAAGTTGCGTTTTAATCGTGGTTATGTTAACTACAACTGCCTTCAATTAGTTCCTCGGTAATCCTAGTATTCTGTTCGAAAATCGGCTTCTAAGTTGTGGTTTTGGCATCCTTCTATCACAGTTTTTCGAGCAGTTTTTACTCAAGTTCGTGCAAATTTTTCTGCACGCTCTAGCGGTTATTTTCCAATCTCCTTAGAGGGAGTCAAAGAGAGTTAAGTTGTCTTCGTCTATGAGGTGGTAGTTCGAAAAATCATCGAGAAATTGAGAAGATATTGGTTTAGATAAAGGGGTACCTGTGAGCGGCGAAACAGAGTGTCATGTGTTTCAGGCGGTCGGCCGGCCTTCTCCTCGGCGGTGCGGCCGTCAGCGGCGATGCTCAGGCGACCAGGAAGGGGCGCGCGAGTGTTGGGGTGGCTCCTGAGATCTCGTACGAGTTCGGGGTAGAGTTTTCGATGGGAGTTTTTAGCATTAACCCTACTCTGCGACTAGGTTTATATATCAGGATTTAAATCCTTATTTAGGATTTAATCCGATTCAATTTTGGTTTGGATATGGGTAATTGTCGTGGAGAATCTCCTTAAAGATATGGGGAAATTTTCCTAGATTTTTAGGGTGAAGATTTGATGGAATTCAAATCTTAAGAATCCCGTTCCTATTCCTATTTGCTCTCGGCTGAGCTCATAAGCTCGGGTTCAATGAGGCACTGTAGCAATGCTACAGTATCGACTTTATTATTATTATTTTTCACTTCTATGTATATATATATATATATATATATATATATATATATATATATATATATATATATATATATATATATATATATACATTCACAAGAAAAATCCTATAAATTGTAAATAGGTACCAAAAATTTTGTAACAATTTTAGGCTATATTTAGTATCAATTAAAATATCATACAACACAATCATACATATTTTATATATATTTATATTTACATACATATATACCAACTACTTCTTTAATTCTAAATAATATAGCAAATATAAAATTTTTAAAGTACTAAAATAGTAAAAAATATTGGGGGTTTACATCCTACCCAACTTAAAGAAAATTTCGTCCTCGAAATTAAACTAAGGTCGGGGGATCAAATGCAATGCAAGAAAATTGATAGTAATTTACGAGCTTAAAATGCAAGACATACCTTCGTCTTCGAACAAATGCGGGTAGCGGTTTCGGATGTCGTCATCGCGCTCCAAAGTAGACTCCCCTGGTGAGTGATGCTTCCATGCCACGCGAACCAATGGAATAGATTGATTCCGCAATACCTTCACTCGACGATCAAGAATGCCTACCGGGTGCTCTTCGTACGACAAGCTCGGTCCAACTGTGATCTCGGAGTGCTCAAGAACATGATTGCTGTCCGTCACGTACCTCCTCAGCTGAGATACATGGAATACGTCATGCACTCCCTCTAGCGACGGTGGCAAGGCCAATCTATAGGCAAACTCACCAACACGTTCCAAGATATCGAAAGGCCCGATGCACCTTGGACTCAATTTGCCACGTCCTCTGAATCGAATCGTGCCTCTAGTGGGGGATATCTTCAAGAACACATGGTCGCCCTCTTTGAATTCCAAGGGCCGACGATGATTATCTGCCCACTGCTTCTGACGATCCTGCGCTGCTCGCAGGTGGCCCTGAATTTTCTTCACAGTCTCCACTGTGCTCAAGACCAACTCGGGACCCAATAGCTGTCGCTCTCCTATGTCGCTCCAACAAACAGGAGACCGACACTTTCTACCATACAATGCTTCAAACGGAGCCATCTGAATGCTCGCTTGATAGCTATTATTGTAGAAAAATTCAACAAGATGGAGATGGTCCTCCCATGAACTGCCAAAGTCAAGCATGCACGCTCTCAACATATCCTCTAGCGTCTGAATAGTACGCTCTGACTGGCCGTCTGTCTACGGATGGTATGCCGTGCTAAACTTCAATCGGGTGCCCAAACTCTCTTGCATGCTCCTCCAAAAGTGTGAGGTGAATCTCGAGTTGTGGTCTGACACGATACTAACAGGCACACCGTGCAATCTCACAATCTGCTCTATATACATCTCTGCCAATACCTCTGTCGACTGGCCCACTCTAAAAGGTAAGAAATGGGCTGACTTGGTAAGTCTATCCACAATAACCCACATTGCGTCACGTCCCCTAGGACTCCGAAGAAAACCCGTGACGAAATCCATAGTAATGTGTTCCCACTTCCACTCGGGAATGGGTAGCGGCTGCAATAATCCGGCCGTCCTCTGGGGCTCCGCCTTCACTTGTTGACATACCAAGCACTTGGCAACAAAACGAGCTATTTCTCGCTTCATTCCGTGTCACCAATAATACTGTCATAAGTTGCGGTACATCTTGGTTCCTCCGGGATGAATAGAATAAGTCGAACTGTGAGCCTCTGCCATAAGCTCCTGACGTAGCTTTCCATTGGGAACATAAATGTGATCACCGCATCACAATATCCCATCGGGGTGGATCCTCAATCCCGTCTTCTCTCCTTTTTCAGTCCTCTCTTCGAGCCGTCGAAATCTAGCATCATTGGGCAATGCTGCCTTGATGCGCTCTACCAATGATGATTGCACTTAGAGGTTGGCTAATACACTATCTGCTCCAGGCAATACTACCTTAATACTAAGCTGCTCCAAGTCTCTAATCAACTCCTTCTGCGTAGTCAAAAAGTGCGCCATGGGCTTGCGGTTTAATGCGTCTGCCACGACATTAGCCTTGCCCGGATGATAATGAAGCTCGATCTCGTAATCCTTCATCAACTCCAACCAACGTCACTGTCGCATATTCAACTCTTTTTGTGTGAACACGTACTTGAGGCTCTTATGATCAGTGTAGATATTAACCTTCTCGCCGTACAAGTAGTATCTCTATAGTTTCAAAGCAAAGATAACCGCTGCGAGTTCTAGATCGTGGGTCGGATAATTCTTCTCGTGCACCCTCAATTGTCGCGATGCATATGCTACTATATGACCGTGCTGCATCAATACGCATCCTAATCCTTTTCCGGATGCGTCGCTGTAGATCACAAATCCTTCCGGGCCCGATGGAAGTGTCAAGATCGGTATTGTGGTCAATCGTTTCTTCAACTCGTCAAATGCAGCTTGACACTCGTCTGTCCATACAAACTCCTGATCCTTGCAAGTTAATCGAGTCATAGGCCCCGCTATTCGAGAGAAATCTTCTACGAACCGTCGGTAGTAACCCGCAAGTCCGAGGAAACTTCTCACCTCTGAAGCTGATGTAGGAGCGGGCCATGATTTGACTGCTGTGGTCTTCTCTGGGTCCACTGATATACCATCACCCGTAACAATATGACCAAGAAATGATACCTCTTTGAGAAAGAAATCACACTTGCTAAGCTTCGCAAAAAGTCGTTTATTCCTCAACGTTTCCAAAACTATCCGTAGGTGCTGCTCATGCTCCTCTTGACTCTTGGAGTAAATCAAGATATCATCTATAAAGACTACTACAAATTTGTCCAAGTGTAACGCCCCAGTCCCAAAATACTTAGGACTAGGTACGTATCCATGCCAGTTGCATACATACAAAGTACACTCCAATATATGGAAACCTTATATATATACATGAGCTGTAAAATGCAGTAGAACCATAATAACTAAATCCCATCCACTAAATAAATAAATGATATAAAAGCAACGTTAAATTTGTCATGTATACAATTATTGGGCGGAGACAAAGTCCACTACCAACTATCTCAAAGAAAATGTACAAGGAGTGATCGAGAAAATATCGAGATGAACCAAGCGCAACCATCTTCGAAAGAATGGAGAAGATCACGACCTTGGCTAGAACACCTGCAAAACCACAGAAGCACACACCTGGAGAGATAACCAGGTCCTCAGAGGGACGTAACAAGATACAATAAACATGCCATAATAAACTGAATATATAATATGTCACAAATCGAAATAAGTGACAAGACAACAATAAGGTAATCTAACCGTACTACAGTGTTTATGCAGTTAAGAATAAACCTCCAATGCATGGGCACTCTGGCTCAGTAACAGTAATCTCAGGTATGGCCCATCAGGATACCAGGGACCTCAAAGTATAACATTCATCGAATGTCAGAGGCCAGCAGTAAATCAGTATCAGGATCCAGGACCGTATCTCCCGCGGAGATAACCGGCAATAGGGAAGTGCATACTTGGCCCATACGTCAAGGAACTGTTCTTCCCACCCAATGCCTAATAGAGTCACATCCATGTCTCATATACCTCTACTAACTGCTAAGTCTCCTAACATGCCTCTATTAGCAGTTAGCCCTAACGCATGCGCATGGGGGATCAGCCCACACACAAGAACCTCTACATGCTACTCATCTCACACATCCTCGTGGTACAACTGTGTCAAGGTATATGTGATATACTACAGACGGTAGTCACTTAACTCTAAGTCCATATGCAGTCAAAGGATAATAACAAAGTACATCTAATATTACTAAGCAGACAGTAAATCATGAACAGTAAGAACTGGAAATAACTGAACAGTGATATGTAATAAAATGCAAACTAAATATAAACAGTATAATGGCAAGGTATCTTGCCTGAGGTTATGTGCAAAAGGAATAATCCAGTAGCTCGAACCGGCAAAATAAACAAAGCAAGAAAAGCCAAATCCCGCAGATGACTCCGGATGCTGCAACAAACATCACGAACGAGTTTGGAATATAAGATACACCTAGGAAACGCCTGTCCAAAAGTTAAATTCTGGAACAGAGGCAAAATCGTAATTTCGGGTCAAAACGATGTCCGCCGTTGGACCCGTTTTGCACCGAAATGCGTGCCAATATCTACGGTCTCTAAAGTCGTCAAACTACATGTCTATGAATTTGTTTTGATGAGATGAACCCAACGGTATGTCCAATTTTGGATTCCGGTGGGCTGGCTGTGCACAAAATCGCCCGTTGAGTGGGATTGTGGGCCCGCAAAAATAGCGTCCCGATCAACGGTCTCAGAATCGGACCAAACTTGGCTCACAGGACCAGAAAAATATTTCGAGTCCAATGGCGCAAGTTTCGTCGCGATTTGATGAGTGTGCACAAAGTAATTGGAAAATACCGAAAATGCCCGATACGCAAAAATGCGACGGATACGGACCAAATTCGTCGCGCACACGCAACCAATTTGAATTCCGTCAATTCTCGCACGTCCACAAATTCGATACGGACCTTTTGGTACTTTCGGTTTGCGACGGGGTAGCCCGGTTTGTCGGGACGTACCTCGTACGGGGTTTTTTATGTTTTTGAAAACTGATTTTTCGTGATTTTTAATCAAATTAAATCTGAAATTTTTTGCAGAATAAATAAATCTTTTTGAATGTGATGAAAGAGGGTCAAGTGGGCTATCTACACGAATTTACGGATCTACAATCGGATTAGTATTGAAGGAGAAATCGATTTGGAAAATGGGATACCTTAAAGTGGGAATCTGTTGTTGTTGTCGATGGTTCCTTTGTCTTCTTCGCGAGCACGGCTTCGCCATGGTGCGTCCGAGCTTCGCCGTGGGTTGGGGAGGAGGAAAGAGGAGAGGAAGGAGGTGGAAGAAATTTGGATTTTTAGGGTTTTTCCAAAACTAATATATATATAACTAATATATATAAATAGGTTGGAGAGTGGGGGTTCGGCCTCTAATAAGAGGTTGCTGTGCTAAGGGGCGCACACATTGTTGTGCTGCTATTGTTTCTTAATATTTGGGATGTGGTCGGCCAGGTGGTGGGGCCGACCACCCCATGAAATATTTTTTTTTTTTTTTTTTCTTTCTTTCTTTCTTATCCTTTAAATCTTCAAAATATATATATCTATACATATATATGTATATATCCATAAATACCCCAAAAATTTATTTAAAAATTAAATATCATTTTAAAATTCAACTATCCAATTATTTAATTTATTTGAGCATATCTACATATATATATAAATTTAATCCTTAATAAATCAACTCAAATAATAATAATATTTAAATAGGAAAAACATGTTTATTAAATCTCCACCAATTTAAAATAAAATTTTAATATTATCTAACTATATATATAATGCATCAAAAATATATTTTTACATATATACACAAATTTAAATTGCCATAAAAGGCAACGATAAAAATATCACATAATATCAAATAATATCAACAATAATAAAATGTCCATTTAACTTTCACAAAAATAACTTTAGTAAAAATAAAATGATAAAAATTGTTCCAACGTGTGAACTTTATCACACACCCTCATTTGGACCTAGAAAAATGTACCATTTTTGTAACACATTATTAAATAATAAAAACGTAAATTTTTGTACCACTAATTAATATTTAGAAAATATACTCCCAAACCTTAAAATAAATTAAGAAATATTTTACACCCATAAAATATGCATCCATGGTCATCATTGATCACACCACATGTCTACTTGGACTTAAATTTGGTCCTGGCCCAGTTCGGGCTGAATTGGCCAAACCGGGTCATCAAAAATCAATATATAAAATAATTTTTAATTAAAATACTTTAAATAAGTAAATTCACAATTTGGTCTGATTTTCCTAGTTTGGACATCACCATGGCTAGGCTTCCCCCGACATGACTGGTACACTAGTCAAGGCACACTGCTACATCTTTCGTGCCAAAATTCATGGTAGTCTCGTGTTCCAAAATTCAACAATGGCTAAGTTCATTGTAAAAAAATAAATAAAACCATAAATTGTATAAATTCATTTTTAAGTCTAATAAAATAATTAAAAAATAATTAAAAAATAGAGGATTTTACACCAAGTACTGGTGAAATATCTTGTTCATTAAATTCATGAAGACTGCGGGGGCATTGGTCAAACCGAAAGGCATGACCAAGAACTCGTAGTGTCCATACCTCGATCGAAAGGCCGTCTTTGCAATGTCTTTCTTCCGAACCTTCAATTGGTGATAGCCCGATCGTAAGTCAATCTTGGAGAATACTTTTGCTCCACTCAGTTGATCAAATAGATCGTCTATACGTGGCAAGGGATACTTGTTTTTCACCGTCACTGCATTCAATGCTCTGTAGTCGATGCACATGCGCACTGTCCCGTCTTTCTTAGGCACGAAGAGAACGGGTGCTCCCCACGGTGACGTACTAGCACGAATAAAGCCCTTCTCCAATAAGTCATCAATCTGCGTCTTCATCTCTACCAACTCTTTGGGTGTCAGACGATATACTCGAGATGAAATAGGCTCGGCTCCAGGAATAAGCTCAATAGAAAACTCAATATCTCGGTCAGGTGGCAGTCCTGGCAGTTCCTCGGGGAATACATCCTCGAACTTTGTGATAATAGGGTGCTGAGGGGTGTCATGCATCATCATATGAGTCCCCGATACGGGTGCATCACAACTCTCTCCGTCTTCTTTGGTGAACTCAAACTCTGCCATATTCGGTGGTCTAAAGATAATACTGCTCCTATGGCAGTCTATGAGAGCGAAATGCTGGCTCAACCAGTCCATTCCAAGAACCATATCAAATGTCGGCATAGGGAATACAAGAAGTCGTGCCATCATCTCTTTGCCACTTATCACTACAGGACAAAATCTACAAACACCACTAACAGGTACAACTCCTCCTCCAGTGAGGATTTTATCATTCTTAGCTAAGGGTGTGATGGGAATGCTGTGTCTAAAACTAGTGGCTATAAATGAATGCGTGGCTCCAGTATCAAATAATATAATAGCAGAAAAAGATGTAACTAAAACCATACCTGCTATGACCTCTGCCTCTGTCTCTACATTCTCAACAGCTAGGAAGAATGCCTTTCCATGGTTCTGTCCCTGGCCTTGAGCTCTGGCCTTGTGGTACTGTGCTGTCTGTGGTGGTAATGGTGGACGAGGTGCTGGGGCTGTAGGCCTCTGGGCCTGATGTGCCTGAACTAGAGCCTGCTGCTCAGGACAATCTCTGGCCAAGTGCTGTCCTGATCCACTGTAATGCCCCAGTCCTAAAATACGTAGGACTAGGAACGTAGACATGCCAGCTGTATTCATACAAGTACACTCCAATATATGGAATCATCGTATGAATACATAAGCTGTAAAAATGCAGTAGAACCATAACTAATCTCATCCACACAAATAAATGAATAAAAGATCTCATATAATCAACTATAAAATTGTCATTTGGTACATGTAGTTGGGCGGAGACAAATCCACTACCAACTATGAAATGAAATACATAACAAAAGAAAGATTTTGGCGAGCGAAGCGAAGACGATCCAAATGCAATCATCCTCAAAGAAATAGCGATGATAATGGCTAGAGCTAGAACACCTGCGAAAGACAATAGCACACACCTGGAGAGATAACCAGGTCCTCAGAGGGACGTTACAAGACACATAATATCATGCCATATAAACTGAATAAATATTGCTCAAATAATTAAGTCAATTGAATTATAACATGGTCCAATACGCACCTACTGAACGAGCGTACCATCCTCCTAACCAAACAAGGATAGAAGATGGTAAACTAATTCACGGTGATGTATCTTTCCATGTCATGAATCCAATATGGTATCCGGACCCCAACAAGGTTCAATACCTTCTCATCGAAGTAGTAAGTTACACCTACAACCAAACAAGGACAAGATGTGATGAACTAATCCGCGACAAGTTATTGTTCCAAGCCACGGTCAGATACAAGTACCCAAACCAAAAGTACTCGTACCTAACGGATAAGGTGCCTAACCGTTCTAAGTGAAATGTAGTTAAGAACAATCCTTCCTACGCATGGGCCCTGGCTGAATAGGATCGGCATAGTCCTCCCTTGGGACACTAGAGGCCAAATCAATAAGAGCATGACATTCCGCAGAATCGTCAGTGGCCATCAGTAATCATGGGTCAACAACCCCGTATCTCCAGCGGAGAATTCGGGTCACAAGGAAAAGTGCATCGAAGCCCATACGCTAAGGAATTGTCCTTCCCGCCCAATGCCTACTATGTTGTATCCACAACAGAAACCTCTATAACCGCTAAGTCCAACTAACATGCAATTTCTATTAGCGGTTATTCCTATCGCACGGCTTGTACGTACCGGTGGCCAGCCAATCACGCACGTCGTGTTCTACATGCGACACACAACTTCGTAGTACAACGTGTCAAGGCCAATGAATGCAACACACAAGGTGGTCCCTTAAATTTAGGTTTAATGTGTAAGAAAAATAATACATAGCAGGAATATAAATGAACAGTAAGTTCTAACAGGTTATGCCATGTATCACAGTTTATTTTACATAAAGAAAATAATGAACAATGCATAAAATATGAGCTAAAATAAGTAAACAGCAAATGGCAAGGTATCTTGCCTGATAGGGCGCCTGGTGTGCTGCATGATCAAGATGGCACAAATTACGACTTCGGTGCAACAACTACACAAGGTGGCTTCTGATGGTAGCACGGACAGTTCCATCGGGTCCAGGTCGGTCAAATTGGTTAGGGTCGATAGGAGGAAGGACATATTGGCGAGGAAATATGAAAATGGGATTGGTTATGGAAAAGAGGATGATCAAAGAAAATAGACAAATAATAAGGTATAGAAAACTATTTATAATACTTTAAAAATTAGGGTTTTATATTAAAATAGAATTTAATTGAATACTTGAAAATCTAGCAAAAACTCCAAGTTTTGTCAAATAATAATATTTTAGTATGGAACCTATATATATAAAATAATAATAATAAATTAAATGAAACAAAATAGTTCTAGAATATTATTTAAGTCTAAAATTCGTATTTTGTAAAACTATAACCTTGTAGAAATGCCAGCCCCATAATATTTGGTTAAAGGATATATCTTACGAAATTATCTATTTTGGTTAATAAAACAATTAAAATAATAATTTTGTTCTATTAGTACAACAACAATAAAAATATAATAGTAATATTTTAATTTATCAAATCTCCATTCATATTGTATAACAAGATTTGGTAAAATAAAAATAATTGGTCCAATTAAGAAAACAACAATAATTAATAATAACAATAATAATAAAAACAACAAAAATATAAAGCTACTTACTAAAACAGAATAATTTAATATGATACAAATATTTGGTGGTAAAATAATAATAATAATAATAATAATAATAATAATAATAATAATAATAAAAGTACTCAAAACAAACAAAACGTAATAACAAATATCAACAGCAGTACCACTGTTGTTCTCCTTTACAGAGGAGAAGAGAGAGATTAGAAAAAGATTTAGAAAAACGAGTGGGAGAGAGAGAGAGTGGCAGAGCTGTGGGATTTGGGGCGGCGCCGTTCGGCGGAGGAAGTGGGGCGGCGCCGGGCGCTCACACACACGGGCGGAGGGTTTCTCGGCCAGGCGGCGGTTGTTCGACGCGGAGGGACGCAGAAGGAAGCGGGGCTCGAGAGAGAGGGAGGGCGGCACAGAGCTGCGGCCGAAGCGCGGCGAGGAGGTCGCTGTGCCGGTCAGAGAGACAAGGAGTGGCCGGGAGGCTCGTCGGTAGGGGCATAGGCCACGGCGACGGCGGATGGAAAAAGGGCGGTGGCGCGATCGGAGCGGCGCTCGGGCGGTTAGGGCACGGGGATCCGGCCGACGGCGCGCTGGGCTGGTAAGGACTGGCGAAAGCGCGGAGGGTTGGTGGAAGCCGGAGATCGGGCCAACCGCGGGGGCAAGACGGCCGGCGCGGCACAGGTAAGCAAATTTCGTCCTCCCCCTTTTCTTTCTGTGGCGGTTGTCGCGGCCAGGGGTCGGTCGGTAGTTGTTTTGGCTGATGGTGCTGCCGAGAAATCAGGGGAGGTGATTGGGAAAGGCTGGGCCGGTAGGTTGATGTCGACGGTAGTCGATGGTGGTACGGCGTGGTGGCCGTGGTGTCGATGATTGTGGCGGTGATGTAGTGAAGGCTGTGGCGGTGGTGGTGTTGTTTGGCTGGGACTCACGGGTGTGGGCGTGGTGAAGGTGATGGTGTGTCTAGGGTCGGGGGTTCGGGTCTGTGGCCATTGGCCGAGAGGGGGCTGGGTGTGGAGGTAGCTTGGCCGGAGAAGACGTCGGAGCGACGGTGGACAGGTGGCAGAGGGCTTGGTTAGGGTTAGGGTTAGTGTCGAAGTGTATCGGACACATAAATTGTAGGATTTGGATTGTATGGCTATATCGGGGTTGTCCGGCACAAGAGAAAAATGTAAATGTAAAATTGGAATAAGATTATGGGCAGGAAACACGGACACGATGCACGCACGTGAATCGAAATTTTATGGAATAATTATGGCTTGTGGAGAAAATATTAGAGGAGTACCTGCCTATTTATAGGATGTGGGAATTCCCAATTGGATAGGATTATGAAAAGATTTAAAACCCAAATTAGATAATTCAATCTATTTAATTCAAACCAAATCCAATTACAAATCCTATTTAAATTATATTCCTTTAGTTTAAAATCAAAACAAATAAATCAAATTCCAATTATAGATATTAATTTAATCTATTTAAATGTATCCATGGGATCAAATCAAAATTTAAATTATCACAAATATTTCAAAAATATGTTTTCCAAAAATGCTAGTAATAATAATTTTGAAAATTACACTATTTATTTAAAAATAAGTAATAAATAATTTTGATATATGTATGCACAAATAATATTTACATAAATATATTTTTCTAGTATACCATAAAAATATTATTTATTATTTGAAGGGCCTTTAAAATGAAAAGAACAAACTTAGCAATTTTTGCATGATAGTAAAGTATTTATTATATAAATTATTTTAAACTATAAAAATTAAAATTAAAATATTTTTCTAAAAAATATGTATGCTCGTCCATATTCGTACTCGACGAGCAATTACGAAATACGTCGTTTGCGCACAACGTACAATACAACTACGCGACGTACAATACAAAAATTTTAAATCAGTACCAAAATCGATAAAAAAATATAGTAGAAATTTAGGGGTTTTACATCCACATCTCATACATAAACCCAAACGAAGTCGACAGTCATCTCTGATATGCCCCTGCTTTCTACAATAGAGGCAAGTGGGCTTCTGGTAGGGAGTAGTCCTCTGCTGGTACTGTCTTGTGGTCCTCCTGATAGGTCCTCCATGAGTAGCTCGGGCTGGTGTAACTGCTGGTGTATGACGTCTCGATGCCTGCTGCTATTCCTTGCGAAGAATCTCCTGAGCACGAGCTTCTTCTAAGACAGCTGAATGGGAGACTCGAGACTGGGTAGTAGTATAAGACTTGAGCTCTGGCGCAAGCCCTTGGTGAAATCTCCTTGCCTTCTCTAACTCCGACGGAATCAATCCCGCACCAAATCGACTCAGGCGATTGAACTCTGAGTCATACTCATCAACTGTCATATTCCCTTGCTTCAGATGAAGGAATTGGTCATAGAGACCATTTCGAACATGAATATGGAAGAATATCTCATAAAATGCATCATAGAATTGCTTCCAGGTGATCCCAGTGCCTAATCGTCTCTCTTCCGCCTTCCACCAGTGGTGAGCATTATCTTCTAACAGTAGGTCAACTGCTGTCATCCAATCTCGAGCTGGCAACTGGGATGCCTTCAGTAGCTTCTCTGTACTAATAAGCCACTGTGACACCTCTAGTGGCTTCTCCGTCCCTCTAAAGGCCTTGGGGTTCATATCTGTAAAAATTTTGATAGAGCCTTCATAGGGATGCAGAGCCGGTACTGGTGCTGGTACTGGGGGTGGTGGTGGAGGTCTAGCTAATGCTGCCATCATTGTCTGTCTCATCAGCTCAGTCTGCTGCCACTGAGCCTGCATCATGGCGTACATAAACTGAGAAGTAGGGCTCCCATCAGTTGGTGGTGGAGGCATCTGAGGTCCCGACTGTGGGAGAAACTGCTGAGGGAATGGTGGTGGTAGAGGCAGTGGTACGTTCCCTTTCGGTTGTCATGACCCGCACCCAGTGTAAGGGTACAAGTACGTAACCACGCCCAGCCTACGCCGCAGAATCGGCGGTAGAATGCTGTTCTAGGTCACTATCTAAACCATCTCACGCAATTATATAACAAAATAATATAACTCAATCACAGTCTAAGCACGATAGAATGTCACAGAATTCTATAACTAAAAGAAAACAATAAAAACTACTAAAAGATAATAACTCAAAACAACTCAAAATAAGACAACTCTCAAATTATTACAATTCAAGTTCCAGTAGAGAAATCTAAAACAGTCTACTAAACTAGTCTCCCGATCACTCCTGAGAGTCGGGGCCAAAGGTAGCTAATCTCTCTCCAAATCCATAGTGAGTAGGGCATACATCCTCAGGGCTAACATCTGTTATATTTCAACAGGTCCAGTCAGGACAGGAACGAATACATCTCATCAAGTAAATCCAAGTAAATGATGAAAACCATAAAACAATATAGACAATTTTATTGATGAAGCATAGGAATTCAAGACAGTTTAAGATGTAAAACTATAGTAAAAGAACAAGGAAAGTAAAAGCTGTGAAACATAATATCATGTCAATGAAGACTGTAAACAAAGCTAGCTGAACCAGAATAATGTGATATGAGTCCAGTGGTACAATATATGTCAAGTGTGATTCCATTCAATGATCCAAGTAGGGTGATTCTTGTAATGGTTCTTGTGATGATTCTAGTAAAGATTCTAGACACTACTCACAGTGTGTTTTAAAATACTGAGATCGACATGTAAACGGCTAGGGGTAATCCGGCACATCACACACTGGCCAAGTGTGGGACGGCTATCGTTCTTGTATAATTCACAGGGACGTGGTTCGAGTATTTAGGAATGTTTACATGTCTACTCAAGTATTTCCCCGCCCGATAAATATGAATGAATCCATAACACGACACGTAAATCGAGAATAAATCTAGCCAGAACATGAAGGTGCTTGTAGGTGATTTTTGTAATGATTCTTGTAATAGAGGCTAGACAAGTAAGGTATGTGTGTCGTATACATGGATTCCAGAAAAATATCAATTCGTGTTTGTAACCGAGAATCAAATAGAATTGACTAAAACTGAAATATAGAATTCGACAAGTAAATGAAAGAACTTTCAGAGAATGTACTCGCCTGAAAATCCGAGCTACTGATGAGGATGTATAACTAAACTGGAGTGATATAAACCTATTTTAAGTATCCACATGTCACAACCAAGTCTACAGTATCAAAGAAAATAGCTTCAATGCAAGACTACATGCTTCTAGGTCCCTCTAGGTCAAAGTCAACCCTTGGTCAACTCTAGTCAAACCTGGTCAATGCTGGTCAAACCTGGGTCAACTAGTCCGTCTACTAATTCTTAGGCCATACACAAAATTCTAGGTCATTTGGAATTCGTTTGAGTTGAATTGGATCAAGTTTGACCCAAAGTTGACTTTTGTCAATTTGGTCAACTTGTCAGCCAATTCGACTAAACTAGGCTCAAAATGATAAACCAAATCTGTCCTAGGACTCCTATAGTTATATTCACAACTATAATATATTCTAAGAGGGTTTCCAAGCATAATATCTATATACATATAGGTATATACACACACATGTGTATATACAATACAAGTCAACCTTAAATCTAACAAAAGATGGTGTGTGTGTGTGTGTCCTGGTGCTTACTGAAATGGAGAAAATCTGAGATTAAAAACAGAAAACACAACCATGGTATACCACAATTTAATATACTATTATATACATATATATACAATTAAGAAAACTACATCTATATATATATATATATATATATATATATATATATATATATATATATATATATATATATATATATATATATATATATATACACAAAAGCTCAAATGGAAAGATTGGCAATGGTTTGAGAATATTTAAAGAGTCAAAATCTGGAATTAAATCCCCCTCGACCCATTCTCAATATGTATGTGTTAGCAATAGGTTTCAACGGGGTTAAATATATATATATATATATATATATATATATATATATATATATATATATATATATATATATATATATATATAGTTAAATGTATATATATATAGCTATATAGAAAGCATATATACTCATAAATGATGGAAAATTATGAAACAAAACCAAAAGTTGGTTCCCACATATCCGAAACCTCATATATATATTAAAAACTCAGAATTTATAAGCTAAAAGGCTAGAAAACAAAATATCACATTTCAACTCAAAATCGAAATTAAAGAAAACAACCCAATTTCACACAACGACCCAAAATACCAAATACATCAAACGAACCCGCGAAACTCGGCATACATGTTGGTCTCGAACCACGTGATGCATTCGTATACTCTCGGGTTCAAAATCGTGTCCGTGTCGTGTCCACATAACGCGTATCGGAAATTCCCGATACCGGGTGATACGCGTGCATTCTCGCTCGTTTGAGCGCCGCACACACAACGAAACGCCCCGTGCTTGTGCACGTAGCTGGGGGGGGTCCTGGGTAGGTCTAGGACATGTCCATGCAGCGACATGCCGCCTGAAGCAGCCCCCGCAGGCCCCGCACCCGTGCGGCCTGCTGCGTGCGCGCGCGCGCCCGTGCGCCCTCGTGCACGCGGTTCCGCCCTCGTGGCTCGCTCGTCGGGCCACGCCGTGACTCGGGGTTCGCCCTAAGGGTAGTCTAGGTATAGGTCGACGTGTCCTGGAATGGGTCTTCGTTGCGTCGTGTGCGCACACGAAGTCCGTTTCAGTCCCGAATTTCAAGCCGGCTGCACAGAATGGCTGAATAGTGCACGCGCGATTACTCCGCGCTCGCTGGACGAAACGTCGTAAAATTTTACGGGCATGTGGGCAGAGGTTGCCCCTACATCCTCATAAAATTTCACGCAAGACGGAGCTCTGTGCGTCGAGTTATGACACACAGACTGCAGGGCGTGCACGGGATCTCGTGCACGCGTGTCCCTGTCCGTTCGGATGCCAAAATCGTGTCGATTTCCGATCCGTCTTCACGAAAGTTGGTACAAATCATATACGGAAGGATTTCGTAAAACAGAATCCAAAATTAACGCTTTTTAATTCTAAGTGGCATTTTGCCGAACACGTGCAACGTGAGACCGATACGTGTCTGATACCGCTATCAAACGAAGTCAAAACCCAACCAAACTTCGTACACAGATCAAGGGTGCCTATATGGATGCAATAATGAAGAAAATTCAAGAGAAACAAAGGTAGATCGGGATTTACCTATTGAGTATCAAAAACTCAATGAACGGGGCTCCTCGGTTGTCGTGTCGGCCGATTTCCCTCCAGCAAAAGCCTCCGCCTCTTTACTAGAAATTCTCCAGCAGATCCTCCTCTCCTTGACGAGTGCAACAGAGTTTGTTTGGGAAGAAACAGACTCCGGATGAAGGAAATATGAGTTTTGGAGAAGGGGATCTATTAGGGTTTCCTAGTGGAGGCTCCAAACTTCACAAATGAATGCAAGGGGGAGGGGTACTGCTGTTTGGGCGGCCAAGGGGGTTCTCTAGGGTTAGGGTTTCACTTGGGCCAACTCTTTCTCAAGTAGAAATGGGCCCAAGTCAAAAAGACTAAAAGACTAGGATGAAAAAGGCTAAAAAAATCAATTAAAGCCTTTAAAAATAAACTAAAGCCTAAAATAAATTCTAAAAATAAAAATAATAATTCTAAGGCTTGGTTAGGCTCCTATACAATGTCCTCTAAGGCTAAACCAGTTGCTAGCACGACACAAGTCAACATATCTAGAAAATCACAAAAAGACCAAAATGGCTAAAAGACTAAAATGACTAAAAATTCATTTAAAAAATTCTAAAATAACTAATTAATTCTAAAATAATTCCTACAAGGTCAAATTAATTCTAATTATTATTATTAGGCTTCTAGTCAATGTTGGCTAAGTTAAACCCATTTATGCTACACAAACATCAAACGAAACCACCTATCATTACATGAATTCAATAAATTAATAAATAATATAATAATTACAAAATGACCAAAATTTCCCTAAATTAAAAATGTGGTGGTTACAAATCTACCCCCCTTAGAAAAATTTCGTCATCGATATTTAAGTCGGTCGTACTCCTTCTAGGTCAACCACCCACAATCAAAGTCTCTAAGCAATTTCTAAATCATACAATTTGAAGAATAACATATAGAGTCATGGTCAACCATAGCAGTTGAAGGTCTCATCTAGATGGACTAGTCATATTAGATCAAAACAGTCCAATGGTAGCAACATGCAAGCAATATAGGGTATTCTGCTGGAAAGATAAGGAAGCAACAAATCATTAAGGTGTAGGACAGTCTACCATCCTATATGAAACTGGTAAAGACAACTAGGAATTAATTATAAACGGTTACCATTCCAAAGATGATCAAAATCGAAAGTTTAAGGCACGAGTGTCAATAGCATTGAAATCCGATAACATAATATATATAAAAGAAGATTTAGTCCCGGCGCGATCTAAGTTGATCAATTCCAGGATAAATCGAAGTTTGGGCAAGATGGAGAACGAGGCCATTGAAGTCTGAGGACGAGTATCCAAGATTTGATATCCATGTCACAATTGAATTAATTCAATTGAATAAGACCCCAAACATTGGATGATAAGGAGGATGACCCGGTCGACTGGTCACGATCAAAAGAATTAGAATTTAAAGGATGATGCAAGGATATATAAATAAGTCAATTTCCTCCTTTGGATAGGGAAACTAAACGTGATACCTTGGGTTGATCTATCAAGTACAGTGCCTTTTCTTTCTGAAATATGTGAAAGGCAAAAACAATAAAGAGTTCAAAGACGATGCTATTAAGTACAACACGTGGTTCATAGGCGATGGAAATAATTCAAAAGAGAATTGCCAAAGCTGTCGTGGATGAGACTCTAGAGCAAATTTAACTATGTCTCCCTCTAGTAGAATAATATATGAAAAGCGAACCAAAGTGCAATAGGTTGATCAGACCATCATGCACCGGTTCTGATTAGACAATATATTAGTGGGTGCCAGCCCCCAATAAAATATGTCATGATCAAGCTCAAAAAAGATAAGCTTACAAAACTGGTGCTAAATTAGCAACCTAAGATAGACAAAATATAAGTAAGGATAATGATGAAGGAAGTTAATAGTCTAAGATCCCTTAAACATCAAGGAGTGAGGGTGAATCAGAACAAGAGGAAAAGGATTTTCAAATCGAAGTTCATAATGAGATTCTCAAGGGTCGTCCAGGAATCTCTCAAGGAATTCTAAGTGTGATTGAGTATCCTCTAATTCTAACACCTTATTTCCTATACTCTATAGCAGGTTCGTAGCAGTGCAACTAAGTCGCCGTACTACCACGATATCGCACTAATACGAATCTCGACATGCATGGGCCACCACTAAAAATGTGTCACGACCCGTACCCAGTATAAGGGTACAAGTGCGTAACCACGCCCAGCCTACGTCGCAGAATCGGCGGTAGAACGCTGTTCTAGGTCACTATCTAAACCATCTCACGCAATTATGTAACAAAATAATATAACTCAATCACAGTCTAAGCACGATAGGATGTCACAGAATTCTATAACTAAAAGAAAACAATAAAAACTACTAAAAGATAATAACTCAAAACAACTCAAAATAAGACAACTCTCAAATTATTACAATTCAAGTTCCAGTAGAGAAATCTAAAACAGTCTACTAAACTAGTCTCCCGATCACTCCTGAGAGTCAGGGCCAAAGGTAGCTAATCTCTCTCCAAATCCATAGTGAGTAGGGCATACATCCTCAGGGCTAACATCTGAAATATTTCAACAGGTCCAGTCAGGACAGGAACGAATACATCTCATCAAGTAAATCCAAGTAAATGATGAAAACCATAAAACAATTATAGACAATTTTATTGATGAAGCATAGGAATTCGAAACAGTTTAAGATGTAAAACTATAGTAAAAGAACAAGGAAAGTAAAAGCTGTGAAACAGAATATCATGTCAATGAAGACTGTAAATAAAGCTAGCTGAACCAGAATAATGTGATATGAGTCCAGTGGTACAATATATGTCAAGTGTGATTCCATTCAATGATCCAAGTAGGGTGATTCTTGTAATAGTTCTTGTGATGATTCTAGTAAAGATTCTAGACACTACTCACAGTGTGTTTTAAAATACTGAGATCGACATGTAAACGGCTAGGGGTAATCCGGCACATCATACACTGGCCAAGTGTGGGACGGCTATCGTTCTTGTATAATTCACAGGGAGGTGGTTCGAGTATTTAGGAATGTTTACATGTCTACTCAAGTATTTCCCCGCCCGATAAATATGAATGAATCCATAACACGACACGTAAATCGAGAATAAATCTAGCCAGAACATGAAGGTGCTTGTAGGTGATTCTTGTAATGATTCTTGTAATAGAGGCTAGACAAGTAAGGTATGTGTGTCGTATACATGGATTCCAGAAAAATATCAATTCGTGTTTGTAACCGAGAATCAAATAGAATTGACTAAAACTAAAATATAGAATTCGACAAGTAAATGAAAGAACTTTCAGAGAATGTACTCGCCTGACAATCCGAGCTGCTGATGAGGATGTATAACTGAACTGGAGTGATATAAACCTATTTTAAGTATCCACATGTCACAACCAAGTCTACAGTATCAAAGAAAATAACTACAATGCAAGACTACATGCTTCTAGGTCCCTCTAGGTCAAAGTCAACCCTTGTTCAACTCTGGTCAAACCTGGTCAATGCTGGTCAAACCTGGGTCAACTAGTCCGTCTACTAATTCTTAGGCCATACACAAAATTCTAGGTCATTTGGAATTCGTTTGAGTTGAATTGGATCAAGTTTGACCCAAAGTTGACTTTTGTCATTTTGGTCAACTTGTCGGCCAATTCGACTAAACTAGGCTCAAAATGACAAACCAAATCTATCCTAGGACTCCTATAGTTATATTCACAACTATAATCTATTCTAAGAGGGTTTCCAAGCATAATATCTATATACATATAGGTATATACACACATGTGTATATACAATACAAGTCAACCTTAAATCTAACAAAAGATGGTGTGTGTGTGTGTGTCCTGGTGCTTACTGAAATGGAGAAAATCTGAGATTAAAAAAGAAAACACAACCATGGTATACCACAATTTAATATACTATTATATACATATATATACAATTAAGAAAACTACATATATATATATATATATATATATATATATATATATATATATATATATATATATATATATATATATATATATATATATATATATATATATATATATATATATACACAAAAGCTCAAATGGAAAGATTGGCAATGGTTTGAGAATATTTAAAGAGTCAAAATCTGGAATTAAATCCCCCTCGACCCATTCTCAATATGTATATGTTAGCAATAGGTTTCAACGGGGTTATATATATATATATATATATATATATATATATATATAAAATATATAGTTAAATGTATATATAAAAAAAATAGTTAAATGTATATATATATATATAGCTATATAGAAAGCATATATACTCATAAATGATGGAAAATTATGAAACAAAACCAAAAGTTGGTTCCTACATATCCAAAACCTCATATACATATTAAAAACTCAGAATTTATAAGCTAAAAGGCTGGAAATAAAATATCACATTTCAACTCAAAATCGAAATTAAAGAAAACAACCCAATTTCACACAACGACCCAAAATGCAAAATACACCAAACGAACTCGCGAAACTCGGCATACACGTTGGTCTCGACCCACGTGATGCATTCGTATACTCTCGGGTTTGAAATCGTGTCCGTGTCGTGTCCACAGAACGCGTATCAGAAATTCCCGATACCGCGTGATACGCGTGTGTTCTCGCTCGTTTGAGCGCCGCACACACAACGAAATGCCCCGTGCTTGTGCATGTAGCTGGGTGGGTCCTGGGGTAGGTCTAGGACATGGCCATGCAGCGACACGCCGCCCGAAGTAGCGCACGCAGCCCCCGCACCCGTGCGGCCTGCTGCGCGTGCGCGCGCGCCCGCGCGCCCTCGTGCACGCGGTTCCGCCCTCGTGGCTCGCTCGTCGAGCCACACCGTGACTCGGGGTTTTCCCTATGGGTAGTCTAGGTATAGGTCGACGTGTCCCGGGTCCTGGAACGGGTCTTCGTTGCGTCGTGTGCGCGCACGAAGTCCGTTTCAGTCCCGAATTTCAGCCGGCTTTACAGAATGGCTGAACAGTGCACGCGCGATTACTCCGCGCTCACTCTACTAAACGTCGTGAAATTTTACGGGCATGTGGACAGAGGATGCCCCTACATGCTCGTAAAATTTCACGCAAGACGGAGCTCTGTGCGTCGAGTTATGACACACAGACTGCAGGGCGTGCGCGGGACCGTGCACGGGATCTCGTGCACACGTGTCCGTGTCCGTTCGGATGCCAAAATCGTGTCGATTTCCGATCCATCTTCATGAAAGTTGGTACAAATTATATAAGGAAGGATTTCGTGAAAACAGAATCGAAAATTAATACTTTTCAATTCTAAGTGGCATTTTGCCGAACACGTGCAACGTGAGACCGATACGTGTCTGATACCGCTATCAAACGAAGTCAAAACCCAACCAAACTTCGTACTCAGATCAAGGGTGCCTATATGGATGCAATAATGAAAAAAATTCAAGAGAAACAAAGGTAGATCGGGATTTACGTATTGAGTGTCAAAAACTCAATAAACAGGGCTCCTCGGTTGTCGTGTCGGCCGATTTCCCTCAAGCAAAAGACTCCGCCTCCTTGCTAGAAATGCTCCAGCAGATCCTCCTCTCCTCGATGAGTGCAACGGAGTTCGTTTGGGAAGAAACGGACTCCGGATGAAGGAAATATGAGTTTTGGAGAAGGGGGTCTATTAGGGTTTCCTAGTGGAGGCTCAAAACTTCACAAATGAATGCAAGGGGGAGGGGTACTGCTGTTTGGGCGGCCAAGGGGGTTCTCTAGGGTTAGGGTTTCACTTGGGCCAACTCTTTCTCAAGTAGAAATGGGCCCAAGTCAAAAAGACTAAAAGAGTAGCATGAAAAAAGGCTAAAAAAAATTCAATTAAAGCCTTTAAAAATAAACTAAAGCCTAAAATAAATTCTAAAAATAAAAATAATAATTCTAAGGCATGGTTAGGCTCCTATACAATGTTCTCTAAGGCTAAACTAGTTGCTAGCACGATACAAGTCAACATTTCTAGAAAATCATAAAAAGGCCAAAATGGCTAAAAGACTAAAATGACTAAAAATTCATTTAAAACATTCTAAAATAACTAATTAATTCTAAAATAATTCCTACAAGGCCAAATTAATTCTAATTATTATTATTAGGCTTCTAGTCAATGTTGGCTAAGTTAAACCCATTTATGCTACATAAACATCAAACGAAACCACCTATCATTACATGAATTCAATAAATTAATAAACAATATAATAATTACAAAATGACTAAAATATCTCTAAATTAAAAATGTGGTGGTAACACCGGTGGCATGGTAGTGGTCTGTCCAGCCTGGCTGCCTGGGGGTGCTACGATCTTTGGGTACTCCATCGACGGTGTCGTGGTAGGCTGCGGCTGCCCCAGCTGGTGTGGTGTTGCTGGAGTCATTGGAGGATTCTGTCCCTCCGGAGTAGCCTCTTCACCAGATGTGAGGGCCAAGGCAGAAGTGCGTCCGCTTCTTAAATGCATACTGTTGGCACGAGGAAGATAAGTTGATATTAGGAAAGATTAGATATGAGGTATATTAAATAATCAAGGAATTTTCAATAAGATTGGAAATCAAGGAGGTAGTAGTAGTTCTGGATGAGATATTCCTATTCCTATATGTAGGCTTATTGGACACAGTCATGTAACCCAATAATATTAACGTAGACCTGCATGGGCTACCACAAAAACATGTAACGCCCCAGTCCTAAAGTACATAGGACCAAGCACGTAAACATGCCAGCTGCACATGCACGAAGAATACTCCAATATATGGAATCCTTATATATGCACATAAGATGTAAATAAAATAGTCACAGGCCAGAATAATTTAATCTAATCTCATCACAGCTCAACACAAAAGATAATAGAGTCCAAATAAATAAATACGAGTATCAAAAGATAGCCGGGTGAACATGCTCACTCCAAACAGCTATGAAAAATAGTCTCACAAGATCGGAGTCCAACCTCCGCAAAATAGAAAGAAAAGAGATGTAAAAATAATGTCCACTAATGTCTTAAATAAAGAATAGACTAGAAATCAGTAAAGACTGCCTCGTCATCGATGTAGGATAGCTCCAACGCCGCTCCGTACTCCTGTGGAAAATCGTCTAACCCTGGAGAGATAACCAGGTCCTCAGAGGGACGTAGCAAGATACAAGAAAATACCATGCCATATAAACTGTGATAATATAATGAGAGAAAAAGGTATGCATGCAATCGGGTCCTGACCATTCTACTGTGAATATGCAGTTGAGATACAATCCTTCGACGCATGAGCCCTGACTGAAAATAGGATCCAGTATAGTCCCCTCTTGGATACCAGTGACCAAGCGCATGACGTTCCAAGAACGACAGTGGCCAACCTGAGAGGCTAAACATACCCGTATCTCCAGCGGAGCTTTCGGGTTACAATGGAAGTACAATCGAAGCCCATACATCAGGTATTGTTCTCCCCACTAATGCCTAGTATCATCATCTCCATGACTGACATGTACCTCTAGTAACCGCCAAGTCTTCTAGCATGCAATTCTATTGGCAGTTACCCCTATCCGTCGCACGCTCCATACGTATCGGTGGCCAGCCGACTACGCGGTTACGTGTCCTACATGTGACTCACATCACGTGGTAAAGCAAGTGTCAAGGCCGTATGAGATATACCAATACCTCATCATCCATGGGTGGTCACTAGACTAAGTCAATACAAGAGAAATAAATAAAGCAAAAAAAATGACCGATAGAGTCGCTTGCACCCAAATGTGACTTGGACGCACAGTTTAAATATCAAGAAATAAGAAATGCTAAAAATAACAACTGAAAATAAGAAATATAATAATCACAGAGTAAGGTGGCAAGGTATCTTGCCTGATGGTGCAAAATGGCAAGTCCAAAAAAATCACAATGTCAGCCAAAAAATGTCACAATCTCCAAACAACTCCGGACGCTGAAACAAACATAAAAAACGTACTCGGTGTAAAAGATATACCTAGAAAATGCCTGTCTAAAAGTCTAATTCTGGAACAGGGGCAAAATCGTAATTTCGGGTCAAAACGATGTCCACCGTTGGACCCGCTTTGCACCGAAACACGTGCCAAAGTCTATGGTCTCTAAAGTCATCAAACTACATGTCTACGAATTTAGTTTGAGGAGAAGAACTCAACGGTATGTCCAGTTTTGGATTCCGATGAGCCGTGTACAAAATCGCCCGTTTGAGTGGGTTGCGAGCCCGCCAAAAAGGGTTCCGATTCGACCTTCTCAGAATCGAACCAAACTTGGCACCCAGGACCAGAATTTCGATTCGGACCTGTTGGCGCAAATCGACGACTGTACACGAAGTTAGGGCAAAGTTTGTAAATTGGCGATACGGGGGTATCTTGACGGATATGGACTGATTTCGTCGCGCACACACGACGAAACTGAGTTTCGTCAGTTCCCACACTTCGGCAATGTCCATACGCGCCTTTCGATGCGCATAGTGTGCGACTACATTGCCCGATTTGTCGGGGAGCACGTCGTATCGGAGAAAATTCTCTGAAATTAACTATTCTGAAAACAGTTTTTCGCACAAGTTTAGCATTGATTAATTCCTACACAGAAATCGAAAAATAGATCTACAAGTTGTGTTTTAATCGTGGTTATGTTAACTACAATTGTCTTCAATTAGTTCCTCGGTAATCCTAGTATTCTGTTTGAAAATTGGCTTCTAAGTTGTGGTTTTGGCATCCTCCTATCATAATTTTTCAAGCAGTTTTTGCTCAAGTTCGTGCAAATTTTTCTGCACGCTCTAGCGGTTAGTGTCCAATCTCCTTAGAGGGAGTCGAAGAGGGTTAAGTTGTCTTCGTCTATGAGGTGGTAGTTCGAAAAATCATCGAGAAATCGAGAAGATATTAGTTTCGATAAAGGGGTACCTGTGAGCGGCGAAACAGAGTGTCCCCTGTATCAAGCGGTCGACCGGCCTTCTCCTCGGCGGTGCGGCCGTCAGCGGCGACGCTCAGGCGACCAGGAAGGGGCGCGTGAGTGTCGGGGTGGCTCCTGAGGTCTCGTGCTAGTTCGGGGTGGAGTTTTCGATGGGAGTTTTTAGCAATAACCCTACTCTGCGGCTAGGTTTATATATCAGGATTTAAATCCTTATTTAGGATTTAATCCGATTCAATTTTGGTTTGGATATGGGTAATTGTCGTGGAGAATCTCCTTAAAGATATGGAGAAATTTTCCTAGATTTTTAGGGTGAAGATTTGATGGAATTCAAATCTTAAGAATCCCGTTCCTATTCCTATTTGCTCTCGGCTGAGCTCATAAGCTCGGGTTCAATGAGGCACTGTAGCAATGCTACAGTGTCGACTTTATTATTATTATTATTTTTTTTCACTTATATATATATATATATATATATATATATATATATATTTTATATATATATATATATATATATATATATACATTCACAAGAAAAATCCTATAAATTGTAAATAAGTACCAAAAATTTTGTAACAATTTTAGGCCATATTTAGTATCAATTAAAATATCATACAACACAATCATACATATTTTATATATATTTATATTTACATACATATATACCAACTACTTCTTTAATTCTAAATAATATAGCAAATATAAATTTTTAAAGTACTAAAATAGTAAAAAATTTTAGGGGTTTACAAGGATGAGGGAGAGAAGAGTCATCTTCGATATGTTCTCTCTGAGGTGCTGTAGCAGTCGGCTCCTCAAGAGCAGCTTTTTGTTGTGGTGCTGCGGCCGTCTCAACGGTTGGAGCGGTACTTTCCCTTCTGTTGTCCTTCGACATCATTTGGGCTTGTTCCACATTGGCAGGAGTTGGGGAAAGCCTAATCCCCAATACTAAACTCTGCTCACGATCATACCGAGGATGAAGGGTATTGATCTGAGTATAAAATTTTGCAGCGGCGAAGAGCAGATGGGTCTCAGGCTTATCTTCGGGCAGAGTAAAAATTGCCCTTGTGCATCCGGCGTTGTAATAACCCCACGCACGCGCCCCGTCGATCAAGCTTCTTATCGACTCCAGATGAGGGATAGGATTGCCCAGAAAAAGCTGGCTATATCAAAATTGTTGCACGAAACGGCTTGGTAGATAAGGCTTCAGGTAGGTGTAGTTCCTATTCCTGAGCACCAGATGAGAGGGCCTGATAGATTAGAGCCAACAGAATGCCCCAGTGGTCAAGCTAGTAGTGTGTGCTCCCTCATCTACTAATGTGTCCCCTGCGTTGCCACTACCGGATGGAGGGGATATTCTGAAGAACTCGTAGTTCTGAAGGAAGCCCAAAGCCCTTCTACAAGCAGATATTCCAGTGACGGCCCAGTTTGCGTCACGGAATCTTCGAAGAAAGGCATCTCCTGCCAAAGAGTCCGTCACCAGCCCGACATTCATCAATTTGGGACAGTACAGCACCAGCCATCCCATCAAGTAATGAAAGGGGAGTTCGGTCCTAGCAAAGTCTGTTCTACCTTCGGGGGTCACCGTGTTTCCAATAAAATCTCGCGGACCTCGTTGGATGGTGCAGACCATTGCAGGAAGCAGGGCAAGCCGGTATCCAAATGCCAGCTTTACAGCTAGAAGTATCATACTCCGGCTCATCCTTTTGATAGACCCTGAACCACAAGGGACTATACAGTCGCGGATCCAGATCATCAGAAAAGCCGCCAGCACAGCTTTCTCTGACAACTTAAACTCAGCTTGTCGGAAGAAGTGATAAACCGAAGAATTCTCCTCAGGGTCATCACTATCATCAGTATCTGCTGCCCCGTGATCTGTCATCAGTTCTTCTATCTTGGACTTCGTCAGGGGCTTAGAAATTAAAAAGGAGGCCGGTCCTTCTCCTTCTCCTTTAACAAAAATATATCCCATCCAAGATTTTGTATGGGGATTGGCCCCCACAGTCCTGCCCTTCTTTGAGATCTTATGACAGATGAGGAAGTGACATAATAACTCCTTATACATGTCCGTCATCTCGGAGTTTTCTCTCTCCAGGTCCAAGAGTTCTTCATCACAAGGGACATATTCTTCGTACGGCTCTGTTCCCCAGGGAAGCTTCGATATCTAGTGCATCTCATGAAGAGCCAGACCCATCTCCCCGCCCGGAGTGAAGAAGGTACAGGTGTGATGATTGTACAACTCTGCCAAAGAGACAAACATAGGCTAATTTGTCTTTATGCCATATTGAGTGGCTCTAATGGCATGAAAAAGGCCGGCAGCCTTCAAGGTGGCTTCATAGGTTAAAAGCACCCATTGAGTAAGGTCACTCCAAAATGAAATGCGGTACCTCCAACCTTCCATCCGCAGCTTCCCTATGGGATATGACCTATTCTTTGACATCATCAGATTAGAAAGGGTGTCGGCAGCATACGGATGAAGGTCGGTCAGAATATCGTTTATTACGGTACCAGGATGCAGCCCCCTCGTGGAATAGGACGTGGAGCCCTTGACACACTTGAAAGTGTCTTTCTTTCGATCACCGGAGTTAAAGTGTATCTTTTCGAAGACAACCCCATGAAGTTCAGGGGTTAGGTCCCATTTCATCTGTCTCCGTACAGCTAGATCGGTGAACGCCGACAGAGGATATTGGCGATCCATGGACGGCAACCATATCCTTAGGTTGTTCAACCTGACCACCAGAGGGTCTTTCAGGCGTATCGTCTCACCGTCCTCAAACCCCAGGCTGTCGCCAAACAAGAAGTACGGTCTCTTAGGCTGTGTTTAGTAGGAAGGAAGGAAAAGTGGAAGGAAGGAAAAAGATATGGATACATTTTCCTTCCATATGGAAAGAAAAGATCATTTCCTTCTTTTGTGTTTGGTAGCAAGGATGGAAAAGATAAGTGATGCATTTTCCTTTGTTTGGTATGAAAGAAAAAGTGGAAGGAAAGAAAGTAAAAATATAGGGTTTACCAATTCTACCCTCAACTAAAAACACTTATTTACCATTTGACTTCATAAATAATTTTTAAATAATACATTCATATCAGGGTATAATTGTTAATTAATACAAGCCTCCACTTTTGCTCCACTTTTGGAGGGATTGGATTTCTTAGGTTATGAGGGAAAAGTAATCCCTTCACTTTTCCTTCCTTACTATTTTTCTTCCATACCAAACAAGAGAAAATGAATCTTTCCCTTCACTTTTTCCTCCTCTATTTTTCTTCCTCCCACTTTTCCCTCCTACCAAACACACCCTTAAAGCTCCGCGCCCCTCCGAGCAAGAACTTCTCATCATTTATCATCTACTTTAGGAATATCTTATCCTATTCAAGCATAGCGATCATTCGCACTGAAGGCTGGTTCTGGCTGATCTTAACTTGAACATTCCTAATCATGGTAGTGACGAGGCTTGAACCAAGATCTTGGCGAACAGAGCTGAGAAGAATTCTACCGAGTTCCGGGACGACCATGTCAACTGCAAAGACAGAGGAAAAACTCAGACTTTGAATCTACAGAAAAAAGTGCTAAGTGCTAAAAATTTTCTATGCACCCTGTTTCTATTTGCCCAAACAACCTGTAGGCGCATAAGAATTTTCAAACACATAAGTGTTCTCTGTGGGCGCATGACACACAACAAGTATTTGGGCGCATATTTCTGTGGGCACATAAGAATGCTAAACAGAGGTATATTGCTTTGGGCGCATATCAATGGTTATGCGCCCGAGCAAAGAGAAGTCCGAGCATCGCAAATTAACGCTTGAGACTTTATTTTAAAGCATAGCCTCTCCCAGAATGGGGCCTTGGACTAGCGGAGATGTTGTCGAAGGAGGAGAACTGCCCGGTGCAGCCTCCTTGTCCTTCGCGGACTACTTGACAGCCTTGGGAGACATGTTCTTGCAGAAAAGAAATGAAAAGTCTCTTGGAAGTTTTGGAGAAAAAGAGAGGATAATGAATTTTCTCTCTCCTCAAGGCCTATTTATCGGCACGAACGAGAAGTTATGCGCCCACATGGTCTATGCACCCACACAAAGTCTCATTCTTTGCACACTATGTGCCTACTATTTTGCTGATGTGGACTATGCGTAGACATCGCATAAAGATGGACCCTTTCAAATTCCTTTCCAATGAATCTGTTAGTTCAAATTTTTGAAGAAGATCTCAATAGTCAACTTTGACAGCCTGGCAACATCTATGTGCCCAAAGAGATGGTCTATTATGCGTCCACAACATAAGTATCATCTAGTCCTGCTCCATAATAGGTAGTCACCAGGGCCTCCTCCTCATCCTCTGTAATATTTTCAACAGGTCCAATCAGGACGGGAACGAGCACAATACATCTCACGCAGTGCATAGAATGATAGGAGATATAAAGCATGCAATAGAGTAAAATACAGGAACTGCTGAAGGAAGATACATGTAGCAAAAGAGATAGCTGTAAAGGAAATATCTACTGTATATAGAGAACTAGCAGTGTCTAGTGAGTTAGAGTAAAATATAGACATGTGAAATGGCATAGGAGATTCATGATTACAGCTAGAAGTGATTCATGACTACAGCTACTGGGGTAATATCCACATGACTATTTCCACTCCCCCATCCCCAATCAATACACAAGGATCCATTCAGGTTATGTTAAGATTCGTGATAAGCCCATAATTGGGTGATACATGAGTGATTCATGAAGATTCATGGAGGCTCGGTGATCATGAGAGTACATGAGTCACTAGCTGATACATGAAGATACATGAAAATAGAAGCATGAGATACATGATGTAAGTGAAACACACATGACAAAAGTACCTGATGCTCCCGAGGGGGATAACATCTCATAAAAAGATCCATATAGTACCAATCCGTGATAACAATCGTGTCAGTATCAAGTAAAGTAATCTAGAGTAAGAATATAAATCCTGGCAAATATGAAACGGTCAGAGAATGTACTCGCCTGATAACTGAATGTCTGAAGAAGATATACTGTCTGAGGAGAGGTGTATGGCTCCTAATCAGAGCAATACAAGTCACAATGTATCCACAATGGTAAAAATAAAGTATACAATGCATACTACATGATTCTAGGTCAATCTGGTCAAAAGTCAACTCTGGGTCAACTCTAATAGTTAAACTAGGTCACAGGAAGTCACACTAAGTCAAATAGAGTCAAACAAGGTCAAACAAGTCAAGGTTAGTCAAATCTAGGTTAAAGTCAACTCTTGGTCAACATTCTAATCAAACTAGCCAAATACTAGTCAACATGATCAATCTGGATCAAGTCTAGATCAAACTTAGACCAACTAAAGCATTGGTCAAACAAGGACTAGTCAGTTAGGGTAATTAGGTCAAACATGGTCTGACTAGTTGAACTAGTCATTTATTAGGTCAATTAGGTCATGGTTTGACCAAAGGTTGACTTTGGTCAACACTTAGTCAAGGGTCAATTTGGTCAAGGGTTTGGGCCTTTAGGGTTAGCCCCAAACCATAGGCCAATGCTCTTGGCCATAGGCCATGGCTAGTCATAGGGTTCCTCTATACCTATACCTTAACAGTTATACACATATATATGTCTATATATATATAGATATACCCATCTATCTAATGCCTATACATATACAGAGGCCTAACACACACACACACACACACATATATATATATATATAGATATATTATATATATATATATATAATATATATATATATATATATATATATCTATAACATATATATACAATATATACCTACTATCTATACCAATATAACCATATAGATAAAATAATAGATATACACACTATATATAACATATATATATATATATATATATATATACATATATATATATACATAGATAGAGGGGGGGGAAGAGAGAGAGATGGACAAGGAGTGAAGAGAGAGTGAAAGAGAGAGAGAGCTAACAGTGAGAGAGAGAGTGAGACTGGAATAGGGTCAGGACAGGGGGGGATTGGTTCCCAGGTTCTGGAACCATTTTCCAGAACCAACACACACACCACACCTAACACATATACACACTATGTACATACATATGTACATACACACACACATACCAAAACTCCCCAAATTCGACCCACTCACAAATACATATATCTACACATATACATACTAAAAACACAGTCTAAATGGATTAATTCAATCAAAATCGTGGTTGAAATCCATTTCCAAAAACTGGAAAAAAATACACTAACCTGTGAACAGGTGGATGATACTCGAAACTAGGTAAACCCAAAATACGTACACGAAACCGAGCTTGGCTCGAATACTAGGTTGGTAATGGTAGGG
>JANAVB010020599.1:5000-312427 GCA_029216955.1 Iris pallida | reverse complement strand
TCAGTTTAAATTAATAGGGGATTTATCTAATTGGATTTAAATAAATTTCAATCTCTATCCAACTGGGAATTCCTACCTCCTATAAAAGGAGAGGTACTCCTCCAGAAATTATTCAATCAACAGATTGTGCATCGTGTCTGTGCTCCCCATCCACTACGTTTTTTCTCTACAAATACATATTTTTTCGTCCGACAGACCGGACGTCCACCTCGTGTCGGGACACAACCCCGACACGGCACATCCCACCCGACTATCCTATCCCTAATCCGACTTTAGTGTCCCCAGCACCCAACCATCGTCCGTCGCCATTATCGTTTGTCACCACCACCCGCACCACCGTGCCTAGCCACCTACCCGCAGCACCACCGCCACCTATACCAAATCCCCGTCCACACCACCACCAAATCCGCAACCCCGTCACCCTCATCATCCCGACACAGACTCCGCCTACACCAACCTCACCGGATCACCATCACCATCACCACGTCTGCCACCACCCATCATATCCCGACAATACCACCATTGGAAAAACCCGGCCGACTGGTCCCCGTCATCAAACGTTAACCACCAACAAATGAGAGAGAAAAATGTACCTATGCTCGTCTCTGTGCCTACGTCACCGCCCATCCGGCGAGGCAACGCCCACTCATCCCGACCGCGTGCCGAGCAGATCTCCACCGGAGTCGCCGGTCATCGCCAACGCAGATCCACCTCACCCGTGGCCAGCCTCCAGTGCCTCCACGCCATGGTCGGCGTCCACCGCGGGGTTTCCCACCGTCGACGACGGGCAGGTCTCCGTCGTGTCCGCGCAGATCTGGATCTCTCCGCCTCTTCTTCCTCCGACCACGTGGCCGCCCGCCAGCAGCCGAGCGATCGCTCCGGTGTGCGCGACCCAGCCGCCCACCGCTGACGAGGGCCGGCTTCCTCCGTGTCATCCCCTCCGGAGTAGCCGCCGTGCTCCTCCGACTTTGCCCACTTCTCTGATCGACGACCATCCTTGGTGTAGCACCCACGACCGCCGAGCTCCACATCCAGCACCGCCGCCCCCTTCCTCAGGTAGCCCCAGCTCCGTCGGACGGGCGACAGCCTCCACCGGCGTTCTCCGCCCCCTCCGGCCGCGAATCCGCCGCCCCTCGCTCCATCCGTCAACGCCCCTCTCTCCTTCCTCCAGTGCCGCCTTCCCGCGCGTCGATCCACCGCCCAGCGCTCGCCGGCCACCGGCGCCATCCGCCCAGGTGAAACCCTTCTTCACTTTTCCCCATCCCTTTCTCTCTCCTTCCATTTCATTTCTTTCCTAAAAACTAATAAGAGCACATCAAGTGTGCTAAGTAAGGTATTATTGTTATTTATAATAATAATATTATTATTATTATTAATTACTATTAGTATTATTATCATTTATTTAAAATGGTGACATACTTATTTATTTATCATTATTATTATTAAGGAGGATTGTATTGTTCTTGGGTTTAAGTTTTTATTATTAATATTATTATTATTATTATTAATTACTATTAGTGATATTATTTATAATATTAGTTTGTTAAATATTATTATCTACATTATTATTATTACTATTATTTTAAATTGAATTGAGCAAATATTTTTAGGAAAATTTTAAGTTAATTTTTAACACAAAGATATTCTTTTCGATTTATATATTTGACCAGTTATACTTTTGGTCTAAAATGATTTAGAAGTATTTTTAAAGTAGATATTTTAAATTATGAAAAATAGTTCCACTATTTACAACTTAGAGTATTTGACTAATAAGATATAATTTTCAAAAATTATTATATATACAAAATATTCCCGTAAATGGATTTTTACAAGTAAGCATGTTTTTAAAATAATATAAATATTTCTAAGAATTTGTATATCTACCTACTCCACAAATTCTCCCAATTATCCTCATTACTCATGACTAATCATGCTTGCCTGTTTTCTCGCAACCTCGAACCCCTACGTCTCGATCGTGACTATTAGACAACCGAGACATGACAGAACATCGCACCACCAGGCGACACACCAGGCAAGATACCTTGCCATATTATACTGTTTATTTTCAGTTGCATTTTATTACATATCACTGTTCATTTATTTCTAGTTCTTGATTACTACATGCTCAGTGATATTAGTTGTACCTTGTTATTTACCTTTGATTGCATATGACTTAGAGTTAAGGGACTACCACTAGCTTAGTGTATTGCATAAACTTTGACACTGTTGTGCCACGAGATGTGTGAGATATGAGTAGCATATAGCCTTCGGACTTGCGTGTTGGCTGATCACTGATGCGTACAGGACGTGCGTTAGGTCTAACTGTCAATAGTTGTGTGTTAGAAGACTTGACGATTAGTAGAGATACATGGTCGTGGATGCGACATGATAGGTACATTGGGTGGGGAGAATATTTCCTTATCGTATGGACTTCTATTGTACTTCCCTTGTAACCCGGAAGCTCCGCTAGAGATACGGGTATGAGCCTCTCAGGTTGGCCACTTGTCGTTTTTGAACGTCATGCTCTCGGTCACTGGTGCCCAAGTAGGGACTATACCAGATCTCATTTACAGCCAGGACTCATGCGACAAAAGGTTTGTTCTCACTGCATGTTCACTTTAGTTTGGTTAGTTTATCCTATTTATGTCTTGTCACTTTCTTTGATTGTGGCATATTTTATATTCAGTATTACATGGCATGTTGATGTATCTTGTTACATCCCTCTGAGGACCTGGTTATCTCGCCAGGTGTGTGTTCTTGTCTTTCGCAGGTGTTCTAGCCGTGGCCATGATTGTCACTATTCTTCGAGGATGATTGCGCTTTGATCGTCTTCGCTTCGCCCGCCAAACTCATTTTTATTTCCCATATATTTTTCTTTACTTGTTGTAGTGGATTTGTCTCCGCCCAACGATTGTATTCATGACAAATTCAAAGTTGCTTTTATATCATGATTTATCTTTGTGGATGAGATTTAGTACCTTGGTTACTGTATTTTACAGCTTATGTATATATACGAGGGTCCATATACTTCGTATGTATACAGCTGGCATGATTACTTTTTAGTCCTACGTATTTTGGGACTGGGAGCGTTACATGTTTTTGTGGTGGCCCATGCAGGTCTAAGTTTGCCGTTTCGGTTACATAAATGTACCGAACAGGCCTGCAATATAGGATTAGAGTTTAGAATCTCATCCACCTACTTGACTTCCTTCCTTGACTTAAATTTCGAACTCTCAGTTCGACCTCCTTGAATTGCATCTTGCTTAACTCCTTCTACCATGAATTCTTAGTTTCGTGTTTAGTAAGATGACTACACTAGTATATGCCCATAGGTTAAACACATGGCTAGATGGATTGCATTTGGCAATTAATATGCATTAGAATTTTAATTGAGTTATAAAGGAATTTATTTTTCTAGAAAGTATGATTTTAAGGATTAGTTAATTTCAAGTTGGGTAGTAGCATATTACCACCTTCAATGGATAGTTGGAATTTTATTTTGCCATTACCAGGTGGTATACACAAGAAGACAGCTAGATCGCGAAAACAAATTTATGATTTATGATTTTTGCAAATTGTGAAATAGCTTATGATTTATTGGGATATGAAACCAATTTGGAAAACATCTTTAAATTGTGACACATGATTTACAATTAAGTTCAAGTTTGGATTGAATATGTTAAGGTGCTTTAAATTATAAATTATGATTTTGTAACAACTAGAGACTATGAAGGGTTTATGATTTACGGTTTATTAGAGAGCTTGAGGTTTTAAATTGATTCTACGATTTACGAATTATAAGTATTTAATTTTGAGCTTGAAGAGATAATGGTAAAAATTTTGTTTGAAATATTTTTGGAAGACATGAAATCGACTTGAAGGAAAAATTTAAATATTTAAAATTTCTCATATGATCTATGATATATAAAGTTATTTAGATTTCGAGTTTAAAAACCTTGATTATGGATATTTAAATTTTGGTGGAAAAAAATCTACTTGCGATATACAAGGGTTGTTTCGAGACTGACTAGAGGTTTAAAATTGTGATTAAAGTTGACAGCCTACGATGATTGGAAATTTTTATTGAAAAACTCTCGAGGAATTGAAACTTTAGATTGGATCATAGAGAACCAAGAAACAAGAAAGGTCCCCCTAGTGAGATAGAAGTACTCCACACTGGATGCCATGCCACTTATGATTATGATATTGCATATACACAAGTATAGTTAGTCATCGACCAAACTGATGAACATATCTTTGACTTACTCGATCTTTCCTCAAATCTAGATCATTATTCATGACCATCTAATTGTTTGAAACTAGAAATGATTAGAACCATCCCCTTGACCATACCCTTATCTAGGAGACTATTTTCTCTCTAGAAATTGTGTCTCTAACTTATCTTAACGTGATCTACGGGATTTTATAAATATTCTTTCTTTCGTGCTTAAACCTTGTATTTTTGTGCATTAATTAGTACCTTACGAAAACCCACTTTCTATTTTTGATCATTCGGCGTTCCCTATCGTGACTTTGATATTTGGAGCACGACACTAGACTTTTTCTTCCAACAAATTTCACATGCAAGACCTAGACGAGCTCACCTTCGTGTAGGTATATCATGTCCCACTAAAATACGTCCCCTTGTACTCTATTTTTATGGTACGACTTTCGGGCATAAAGACTAACTATAACCTATACCATGGTGCCGATATATTTTGGCTATATATTTGGACTTAATCACGACTCAAATCTTCGGCCTGATGGCGATCTACTAAATCTGTTAAATGCTTAACCTTGTGTTTTATCTTGACTGCCTAATTCTTGTCATTTTATTTTTGTATTATCTTGATTTACTTAGACTCATAACACCTTTTACTCTTCATGCAATATTAGCAACGCTTACTTTTCTCCCTTCCAATTAAAAATTGCTTACTCATATTTTACTATGATTCTCCGTTGTTTATGCAACCTTGTTCCTTGTTTGATTCCCTTATGCGAAATAAAATTTGATCATGACAATCTTGGGCTAGTAGAGGTTAGATTGGAGAACCCCACAACATGGATGAATAATAAAGTGGTTAAGTTAATTACGAGATTATGAGCTATAGGTGGGACATAAATAGAAATTTGCAATAAATCCGAATCAATGAAGTAAGGAATGATATATTATGTTTTGATGAAAACACTCAAGGATAAATAGACTTCGCGAATTTCAAATTTGTTTTGAGGTAACAACATATCGAGTGAAATATTTTTTTTCTCTAAAAGCTTGGGTGGTTAAGAACCAAATTATACATTAAATTATGGATGCAAAATTTTGACGTTGCCTTCGGTAACGTATCGTGTTATGATGATGTTATTTTTCAAGGGTAACCAATTGTTGGAGAAAGAAACCTTTATATTTTGATTAAGTTCTAAGATGATTAGGAATATGAAGTTAAAATGAGTTTTCATCAAAAGAGGAGATTGTTGAATTCAAATTTTCGAGAGAGACTAATGAATATTATAGAAAATTTCAATTATGATGATAGAAGATCGAGTTATGAAGGTATAATGTTAGTTTTCGAGATTTATCATGGAAGACAGATTTTTGATACCTACAGATGCATCGTACATTGACCAATAAATACAAATTGGTAGTAAGGAGATTCTAACTTTTACTGAAGCCAAATTGGTTGGAGATTTCTGAATTTTAATTCTAGAGGAAATCATAACTGGAAAGATATATATAAGTGAGCTAGTATAATTGGACATTATGGGATTCAAAATTTGAGAACTATTTTATGACGAGATAGAGGAAGTTAGAATACAATTATAATCATATTGACTTTTGGTAACGGGACATGGTACGAAAGAAATTAATGGAAAGAACGATTTACGATAAAAGAGATTACACGAATATTTATTAAGGAGTTTATTACCTACTTATGAGGTTGCCCCTTTTAAAGTTAGTGTTAAGGTTGATTGAGCTTAGTCATTGATCGATTGTCATGTGCATGATCGTAATCTAAAACCATCAAAATTTGTTCTAATCAATCGAATGACATATGGCCATTGAAATTTCGTTTCATTCTCGTCAAACAATTGATTGCCTTTTTGTTCAATATGAATCAAATTCTTATCGATTATACTGCTTCTATCTCCTTCACCCTACCTATCCTAATTTCCTAAATTTCGAAGACGAAATTCTTTTAAGTTGGGTATGATGTAAGCCCCCTAATTTTTACTATGATTTTTTTATTTAAAATATATGTTTGTATTTATTTTTGTACTTCGTATTTACACGTCGCATACGACTTCGCCTTTTCGTATTTGCGTAACGTGCAAGATTGCGTTCGTAATTTCTCGACGAGTGCGAATATGTGTCGAGGTACATATGTTAGAAAAATATTTTATTATTATAAATTTTATAAATAATTTTATTTTGTATAAAAAGGTTATTTTATTCGTCGTGTACAAATAAATGGTAATTTAGAAACTTTGGTTTAATATTTTGCGAAATGTAAAATTTGCTTATTTAAAATATTTAGTTATTTATAAAAGCTAGATCATGAAGTAATATTTAAGTATTTATAGTGATTTTCAAAATTAATTATTTCCATATTTATTTAACTATGAAAATAATATTTGAGATCTTGTTTTATTCAATATTTGATTAAATATGGTAAATTAAATTGCAAAAGATTTTATTGACTGTATTTAAAATATTTTAAAACTAAGTATAGAATTAATTTGGATTTGATTTGAATTGTATTGAATTATTATTTTAATCAGTTTAAATTAATAGGGGATTTATCTAATTGGGATTTAAATAAATTCCAATCTCTATCCAACTGGGAATTCCCACCTCCTATAAAAGGAGAGGTACTCCTCCAGAAATTATTCAATCAACAGATTGTGCATCGTGTCTGTGCTCCCCATCCACTACGTTATTTTCTCTACAAATACATATTTTTTCGTCCGACAGACCGGACGTCCACCTCGTGTCGGGACACAACCCCGACACGACACATCCCACCCGACTATCCTATCCCTAATCCCGACTTCAGTGTCCCCAGCACCCAACCATCGTCCATCGCCATTATCGTTCGTCACCACCACCCGCACCACCGTGCCTAGCCACCTACTCGCAGCACCACCGCCACCTATACCAAATCCCCGTCCACACCACCACCAAATCCGCAACCCCGTCACCCTCATCATCCCGACACAGACTCCGTCTACACCAACCTCACCGGATCACCATCACCATCACCACGTCTGCCACCACCCATCATATCCCGACAATACCACCACTGGAAAAACCCGGCCGACTGGTCCCCGTCATCAAACATTAACCACCAACAAATGAGAGAGAAAAATGTACCTATGCTCGTCTATGTGCCCACGTCACCGCCCATCCGGCGAGGCAACGCCCACTCATCCCGGCCGCGTGCCGAGCAGATCTCCACCGGCATCGCCGGTCATCGCCAACGCAGATCCACCTTACCCGTGGCCAGCCTCCAGCGCCTCCACGCCATGGTCGGCGTCCACCGCTAGGTTTTCTACCGCCGACGACGGGCAGGTCTCCGTCGTGTCCGCGCAGATCTGGAACTCCCTGCCTCTTCTTCCTCCGACCACGTGGCCGCCCGCCAGCAGCGAGCGATCGCTCCGGCTGTGCGCGACCCAGCTGCCCGCTGCTGACGAGGGCCGGCTTCCTCCGTGTCGTCCCCTCCAGAGTAGCCGCCGTGCTCCTCCGACTTCGCCCACTTCTCCGATCGGCGACCATCCTCGGTGTAGCACCCATGACCGCCGAGCTCCACATCCAGTACCGCCGCCCCCTTCCTCAGGTAGCCCCAGCTCTGCCGGACGGGCGACAGCCTCCACCGGCGTTCTCCGCCCCCTACGGCCGCGAATCCGCCGCCTCTCGCTCCATCCGTCACCGCCCCTCTCTCCTTCCTCCAGCACCTCCTTCCGCTGCGTCGATCCACCAGCCCAAGCGCTCGCCGGCCACCGGCACCATCCGCCCAGGTGAAACCCCCCTTCACTTTTCCCCATCCCTCTCTCTCTCCTTCCATTCGTTTCTTTCCTAAAAACTAATAAGAGCACAGCAAGTGTGCTAAGTAAGGTATTATTGTTATTTATAAATATAGTATTATTATTATTATTATATTTACTATTAGTATTATTATTATTTCTTTAAAATGGTGAAATAGCTTATTTATTATCATTATTATTATTAAGGAGGATGGTATTATTCTTGGGTTTAAGTTTTTATTATTATTATTAAGGAGGATTGTATTGTTCATTATGTCACGCTGCTGGTCATGGTGTCCCTGCTAGTATTGCTGGAAGTTTTGGCGGATATGATGCATGGAGGATATCCTTCACCACTCTCAGGTGAACAAAGGCAGAAACTGATGAGCCTGCTGGGTAACGACAATCCTTCCACCCTGGTTCTTCAAACTCTGATCGTCTGATGGGTAAGAATTCTTCTGTCACTTGGATATTCGATACTGGGGCTACACTTCATGCGATAGGTTCTCGTGACTATTTAGTTGATTGCTTTGAGGGCCCTGTCTGTCCTGTGATTTTGCCTGATGGGAGCACTATTGAGGCTATTCTGAGAGGCAAAGTATTTTTGACTGCTTCGTTGGTGTTGACGGATGTTCTATATGTTCCGACATTGACTTGTAATTTGATCTCTGTCTCACAATTGATTGGTGCCAGAAATTATGATATGTTATTTACTCCTGATTTGTGTTTTGTTCAGGATCGAAGTACGAAGATGGTGATTGGAGCAGGTGAACAAAGGGATGGACTTTACTTCTTGGAGGATGTTCCAGCTTCTTTGGCTTCAGTGATCCTGGCATGCAAAGAATATGATTCGAGGTTTGGCATAGTAGACTGGGGCATCCTACAGATAAAGTAATGCAGACTTTACCTTTTCTCTCTGGTAGTAGTGTGTTTTCTTATAAGGCTTGTGATATTTGTCATCAAGCTAAACAGACTCATGATGCCTTTCTTGATAGTAGTAGTCGTGCTTTGAGATGCTTTGAAATTATACACTGTGATCTATGGGGACCATATCATGTTCCGTCATCTAATGGGGCACGATGTTTTTTGACTTTGGTGGATGATTTTTCTAGAGCTGTTTTGGTTACTTTATTGACTGATAAGTGTGCTATTTGTTCTATGTTTCTTAAATTCATTGCTATGGTGAAAGTCAGTTTGGGGATGATATACGTCGTGTGCAGAGTGACAATGGCACTGAATTTAATTGTTTACGAGATTATTTTTATCTCAAGGTATATTGTTCCAAACATCATGTGTTGGGACACCTCAACAGAATGGAAGGGTGGAAAGAAAACATCGGCATATTTTAAATGTAGCCAGGGCATTGAGATTTCAGGGTTCTTTTTCCGTAGATTTTTAGGGGGAATGTGTTCTGTGTGCATGTTATTTGATAATAGAACCCCTTCTAGTATCTTGAATTTTAAGTCTCCTTATGAAGTTTTATATGGTTCGGCTCCTTCGTATGATTATCTACGTATTTTTGGTTGTCTGTGCCCTGCGTATGATTTAAAATCCCGACATGATAAATTTGCTAGCAGGAGCAGAAAATGTATCTTTGTTGGGTATCCACTTGATAAAAAGGGATGGAAACTGTATGATTTGGAGACTGATGAATTTTTTGTGTCCCATGATGTTACTTTTTATGAAAAAGAATTTCTTGAGTGTGGCTCTGCTAGCGAGATGTCTTCTGCGACACGCCATCCATCTATTGAGGTGCCGAAAGACGATATAGAGGCTTTTGGGATGGTGTCGGCTACAGTTGTTGAGGCCGGAGTGGTTGATGATGGCTTGACACCGAGTGGCGAGGATGCACAGGTAGATGCAGAAGTATTGACTGGAGAGTCTGCTGGGGGTAATGTGGGTACTACTGATGATACAGGAGATACAGTGTTGCCAGAGGTACCCCGACGAGGTAGTATTGGGAAGAGGAATGAGAAAGAAATCACAGCCAGTGTGATTACAGGATTTTTGACGAATGCTGTTAGAAGTAAAAGTCTCCCCTTCACCATATTTCATCTGTTCCCGACACTTCCTCAGGTACTTCGTATCCTATAACACAATTTCTAAGTTGACATATTTACTGCTGGACACAGGGATTTTCTTGCAGCTATCACTGCAGGTGTTGAGCCAACTTCATATCGCCAGGCCTCGCGAGATTCAGGCTGGCGCACGCTATGTAAACTGAAATACAGGCTCTGGAAGATAATGGACATGGAGTCTTATTGATTTGTCTCCTGGGAAGAAAGTATTGGGAAGTAGATGGGTGTACAAAATAAAGTACAAATCCGACGACAGTGTTGAGCGCTTAAAGGCACGGCTGGTTGTGTTCGGTAATCATCAGGTTGAGGGGATCGACTATTCAGAGATTTGCTCCGTAGCTAAGATGCTTATAGTTCAGGCATTTTTGGCTGTTACAGCTGTGAAAGGATGGACTTTGCACCAAATGATTGCACAATACTTTTCTTCATGGAGATCTGACAGAAGAAGTGTATATGAAGTTGCCGCCAGGTTTTTCGCATATTGAACCGAACAAGTATGTCGCCTGCGTAAGTCTCTATATGGATTGAAACAGGCACCACGTTGTTGGTTTGCTAAGCTTGCTGCTTCTCAGATATCCTATGGATTTATTCAATCTCATTCCGATTATTCCCTTTTCTCTCTTTTTAAAAGGAAGGTAGAGTTGCATGTTTTGATCTATGTGATGATTGATTGTGTCTGGTAATGACACAGGTGCTTTAGATGCTTTCAAAAAGTACCTTAGTTCTTGGTTCACTTGAAGGACCTTGGTGTGTTGAAGTACTTCCTTGGCATAGAAGTGGCTCGGAGTGCAGATGGAATTTTCTTGTGTCAAAGGAAGTATACTTTGGACATCATTTCAGAATGCGGCTTGATGGGGTCTCGACCCGCTGGCTTTCCCATGGAGCCCAATCACAAGCTGGCAGAATCGACTAGTCCAAAGATGGCAGATGCAGAGTCTTATCGGAGGCTGGTTGGGAGGTTCATTTATCTATCGTTTACCTCGTCCTGACTTAGCCTATGCTGTGCATATTGTCTCAATTCTTACAGGAGCCTCGACAAGATCATTGGCATGCTGCTTTGAGGGTTGTCAGATATCTCAAACATGCACCGGGACAGGGTATTCTTTTGAAAGCTGATTGTGATCTTCGTCCTTCTGGTTGGTGTGATTCCGACTGGGCCAGTTGTCCCTTGACTCGCGCTCTGTTACAAGCTGGTTGTGTTTATGGGGGTCTCCTATTTCTTGGAAGACCAAGAAGCAATCAACTGTTTTCCGATCTTCCGCTGAAGCTGAATACCGATCTCTTGCTGCGCTTGTTTGTGAGTTGAAATAGTTGAAGGAGTTATTGGTGTGTTTGGGGGCGTCGCCAGGAGTCTGCTATGTCGGTGTATTGTGACAGTCAGTCTGCCCTACACCTGGCTCAGAACCCGGTATTTCATGAGCGCAGTAAGCATATTGAGGTAGATTTGCATTTTGTTCGCGATGCTATTCGAGATGGCACCGTAATAGCCTCACATGTTCCTACTTCTTCTCAACTAGCTGACATCTTCACCAAGCCCCTTGGAAAGCATGTCTTTGATTCATTCCTTCCCAAGTTAGGCATTTGTGACTTGCATGCTCCAACTTGAGGGGGGTGTTAGATTATATTTGTAAATGTAAATATGGCCCATAAGCCCAAATGTAGACACTATATATTGTAACAAATCCTAGCAATGAGAACAAGGCATTATTATTTCCTACATAGACGAAAAAATGTGGATAAAAAAAAACCTTTGCTCTGATATCATGAAACAATCAACAATTTTGATTTTATTAATGGACAATCTAAAAGCAATACAACCATGAACATATTTAGATGGAGGACATATACATATTCATATAGGAGAAAGAATGTGTTTCCGTAGTAGAAAGAACTAATCCTAATCCTAATTAATCTTAACAATATAATACTTGGCGCTAACACAAATGGTGAGCAGATATCTCTCTCGTGAAATGCAACTGATATTTTGACAAGAAGATTGCAGAGATGGTAACATAAAACAACACCACCACCTTCCTCCCAAATTTTTTTGTCGGACTGTTTGAATCATTCTCTTCCATTCAACCTCAATTCAACTATAAAGGATGGTGTCCTATGCAATACTAACAAAGATGATATCAACTCCAAACCAAAATATGGACACGAGATTTGAGTAGCTTCATCAAATAGCAGCGAAAAATAATCCTTCAAACCCGACTAAACCAGGTGCATTCACTTGGCTACGTTTCCTTCCAAAAAAGGAGTTTTGAATTTAGTTCGGAGTTTTTGGAATCCAATGGTCAACAAAATTACTAGTTGTCTCTCCTACAATGAGAACAAAGCCTTTATTCCAAAAACTTCTCTTTAACCTTCTCTCTTTTGATCAAATACATATTATAATCCTACAACTCTTCCCCGTGTTCTATTTATATCCTATGGTGTGTAGCAACGTAGCTGATTACTTGTCACACAGTTGAGCTAGTATGACTCAAGTTTTGGATTATACTTGGAAATTTTCCAAGATTTGAAAATTGAAGAAGAAGAAGAAGAAGAAAAAGAGAGTTGGTAATTGGTACGTTTTCAAATTGGTATGTTTTAAGGAATTGTATAGGAAACTGAAGAAAAGAAGGCCTGGTAATTGTATAGGAAATTTCCTAACTAAATGACCTGGTAATTGGTTTATTTTAGGGTTTTGTAGGATAGTTCCCGACGGCATGGAGTTGAAGAAAAAATGATAATAATAAATAATCTAATAATAATAATAATAATAATAATAATAGGATGTCGTTATCAGCACTCCTAAAATATTAATTCCAAATATGTTTCTGCATTAATATTATTGACACTCCTAAAGGTCACCCTGCACTCCTTCCTTCATGCATGCACAAATTAATGTCGTATTTAAGGCATGAGTAGATTTGAAATTTGAGAATGATATTAAGAGGAGTACATGAACTATTTAGGAGTGTCAAAAAAGGAGTTAGATATAAGGTATTAAGGATTAATACTTATTAAGGGATTAATAAATTAGAAATTTTATTTAGCTGGAGGTAAAAAGAATATGATAATATTATTATTAACCTCAACTAGAAATGATAATAACCTCAATTTAAAATTTTAGGATTTACACAATTCCAAGTTCTAGTTTCTCACTATCCGAGTCTCGCTCATATCAATTATTCTCCCCTCCCGATTCTCTAGTCTCTGATCATCTACCTCTTTTCTTCTCATCTTTAATTTTCCAAAAAGTTTATCTGTGTTTTTTCTTAAATTGTCATCAACCAAACAAACAATTCTTTTTCTTTTCTTTTTGTTCCCTTTTCTTCCCCTCCATTTTCTTAGCCAAACACATTTTGAAACTACAAGTTCGAGGTCACCATCTATCTTATTTTGGAAAATGTCCCTTTTCACTTCCCCTCCATTTTCTTAGCCAAACATTTGAAACTACAAGTTCGAGGTCGCCATCTATCTATTTTGAAAAATGTCCCTTTCCACTTGAAGTTGACAAGTATCTCATGAAAACAACGTTAACATTTGCATAGTGAAAAGTTAGTCAAATAGTAAATTGCTGATAACTTTTATAGAGCCTCAACAAAAAAAACACAGAATTCATGTTTTTCATTTTCCTCCTCGTCACGGAGTGATCCAGAAATATACCTGGATGGACTAAAGTGGGTTCGGGTGTACAGTGTACAGAGTGTAGGCTAACTCCTCTCTCTCTCTCCTCCTCTCTCTCTCTCTCTATTATATATATATATATATAATATGGAAAAAATATATATGGAAAAAAAAATATATAGATATATGGAAAAAATGGTGGATTGGAGCCCATCCCATCCTAAACTAGACTATTGAGTAAAAATAAATTGCTCTACAAGTTTTGTTCTAAATACAATTCAAGTGAGCTTTAACTAAAATCTAAAATGTTATACAAACTATATACAGTAATAATTTCCATAGTGCGACTTTCCCATTCTGGTATTCCAATTCACCGTAACCATTTAGGAGTTGATGGTCTTCTAAACCAACAAACTGTTTTCCTCAAAAAAAAACAAAAAAACCAACAAACTGTGGCAATAGCCTAAACGAGTTAAATCACAAAATAAGTCATATATTGTAAGGGGAAAAAAGGTTCCAACTAGTTCAGGACAAAGAAATAACTTACAGATAAAAGATTTGGGCAAACTAAATCCTCAACAATTGAGAAATAGTTACCGAACTCATATGCCTTTTGTGGTCAGTCAGGAGTGGTATAACCCCCTTGGTTGGATGGATGGTCTCGGAATTGAACCGCGGGGGAGGTGTGGTGTGGGTGTGTGACAATTGGAAGTACTGGACCCAAATGCCATGCAACACAGTATGTACAAAGCCTCGTGCGTTACGCCGAACATCGCCCAAAAAAAAAAAATTCGTGCGTTACGCCGCAAATTTTTTTTAAACCTGTGAGTTACGTCAGGCATTGCAAAAATAAAAATAAAAAAACAATTGAGAAAATTCCGTGTTACGTCGGACATCGCAAAAAAAAAAGTAATTGAAATAGTTGAAAATGTGAACAATCCTATACTTTTCATTACAAAACCAATAAAACCAAAAAAAAGGTTTTGTGAAATAATCTCGAAATGTCGAACTTTATACATGTGAAATTATCGAGTGACCAAAAAGACGATTCAAATTTTTGTGAAGGATGTGATGCGGAAAGAAACTTTAGAACGGAAAGATGGGAATTGACACGATCCTCAAGCTAATGAAGTTTCACATGACTAAGGAGAGTCATTTGCTTGCTTAAGGATCAGGTGGTTTGTGCAAAAGCATGAGGTACGTGAGAATTTATAGTGATGAAAAGGATAAAAGAGGATGTATGTTTGATATCTTTCTATAAAATGATATATTCATGCATCAGTGAAATCTACAAAAGATTCACTTTAAGATTAAAAATTAAATATATTGATGAACTAAATTAATATATGATGAACTAAAAAACGAGTGACTGCAAATCATAAACCCTAAGGTTGCTACGTTAATGGGCAAATCCCTTGGAGCTTTAGATGTTACCTCGTAATAAAATTTACCAATGAGCAAGATTTAAGTATGGTCATGCTCATAAAATTTAGCTTTTTTCGACTCTAAAATTAAATTAGGACGGTATTTTTCCTAAACTTTTTGCCACGCCACCCTAATAGCACTGTCACTTACCGTCCTAAAATTCGTCCCAAATTACAATTTAGGACTGATTTGGATCTTTTTAAGACGTATTTTTTGGCGTCCCAGAAAGACACTTTTTTGGTAGTGTTGTTAATTTTTTTGAGGCACTGGAGCTCAAAAATTCTCCAATGCAAATGTCAAATAAATTATGGAGGTGGCATGGCATGACATATCAAAGACATTCTGAAATTGGTTGTCTAGTTCTAGATAATGCACTTGAAAATGACTTTATCTCCACATCATCAATTTTGAATAAAAAATTATGAAAAAGAAAGAGAAAGTTATCTTGAAAGTTGAAAAAAAATTAGTGTCTTCTTAATATTTTTGTATTGGAGAAAGTTTTTCTAGCTCATTGTTTTTTGTGAATTAATCTTGCCACCTATGAAAGATATTGTCTTGTGTCTCATGCTACCTAAGATTCACAACACATAACAAGACAATAGGGTTGGAGATGCTCTAATGTATGAGAGATGGAAAATTTCTATAAAATTTTTACATGTAGAAACTCTCACTACCTCACCGCCACGTATATATGATAGAAATTGTTATATAAATCACTATTGGAAGATTTTTTTTATTCCTAAATGGATTTCAACTATAGAAATAGGGGATATAGAAACCCCCACTGGAGATGGCCTAACCTTTGGCAGGAAAAGGGTTGTTTAGGTTATCTTTCTTATGGTTACGAGACGTAGGGACTATTATTTTTGTTAAGTAACTACTTGTGTGTATGCCATATTTGTAATGGGGACATTTGCTAAAATATTTTTTTTGGGATGTTTTAGCAAATGCCCCTATTACAGATATGGAAACTAGCATATATCCTCATTTATTTTAAAAATAGCAAATGCCCACATTCCATTGTATGCAACATTTAAAAATTTAAGATATGCTACTATTTTAACCTAAATTTTGATTATTTTATACATAATGAGGGCATTTGTTAGTATTTAAAATAAGTGAGGGTATATGCTAGTTTTCATATTTGTAATGGGGATACTTGCTAAAATATTCCTTTTTTATGTCAACTAATTGGACTTTCTCCCTCCATGTCTCATGAGTGTGTGTGAGAGTTTGTGACGGAGAAAGTAACGACTTATTTCAATTTAAGTTATTTAGTGATAGGGTTTCATATAATGTAATTATATGATATTAGAATTTGGGTTGTCAATTTGTCTAGTATTAGAATTTGGGTCACTACATGGCTCACAATTGGTAATATAAACCGTATACCCGCTGAGTTTAAAAAAATAGTAAAAATAAGATAAAAGTCTAATGTCGGACAATTTAGAGTCTCAAATTCTAATATTACATATTATAGAGCTATTACTATATAAATAACCCTTTCAATTCTATTATAGAGAGAGACTTCTGTTCTCCTCTCCTCTCCATGTTGTACATGAGCTAAAATGATTTTAGACCAACGTCCAATGTCGGACCATCACCTATGGCTATTAGTAGAAAAAATGGGTCCTAACGGACGAGCAAAATAAAATGTAAAGTTAATTAGATTTTGAATTTCTAAATGTTCAAAAGTTGATGTTTGAGTCTGAAGATATTCAGCCTAAGATTTATGTCATGAGATAACAGTTGACTAGTATTGACATTCCAAAATCTGTTAAAAATATTTATTAATTAAACTCAGGATTCTATTTTTTTCCTTCCTTTTTGAGTTCTTCGATGTATGTGTTAACAAATTTTGGATGGTCGACACGGATCAACCGTTATCTCAGGACGCAAACATTAAGTTGAACATTTGCTGGATACAAATGATTATTTTCAAATATTTTGGAATTCAAAATCTAATTAACCCTTTTATTAGTATAGATAATTTTACAATAAAACTAAAGAGGGGAGTTTGAGAGAGAGAAAAATACAAGGTTTATTGGTGTTGTAAGGCAAAAGCTCAAACACGCGGAGACGAAACTTTCTCGTATATTATCAACCACATAAGTGCATCTTACAAGCTATCCCAACCTCTCTTTATATAGGGAGAGAGGTTGGGGTTATGAAGAAATGAAAGGCCAAAGGTCTTTTGTATGTTACAAGGAGATGAAATGAAGGGCCATATGAGTTACACACTCCCCCTTGGCTCTCCAGAAATTCTGCTTGTAAACATCTCTGAGTTTCTTCGTCTATCTGTAGCTTGCATCTTCAAGTTTGACCATCTACTTGTGCCTCATCAAAATCTTGCCAAAGAAAACCCAGTAGGAAAAAAACTTTAGTCGAAGGACAAAAGAGTACACACAGGTCAGTGTGATGGGGGTAAACTAACCATTGCAAAGGTGCCTCGTCAAAACCTTGTCAGAGAAAACCCAGTAGGAAAAACCTGATCGAAGGACAAACGAGTACACGATGGTTTAGAAGTATACACTGGATACTCCCCTTGATCACAATAGTCCTTAGTGAATAGAGATTTGAAATGTGTCTTTTAAAAACCTTGCCAAGGAAAACCCAATAGGAAAAAACTTGGTCTAAGGGAAAAAGAGTACACAAGCATACATCAGTATGCTCCCCTTTTCACTCGAACTCGACAGGGTGCGGGATATACGCACAACAGGGCGTTTGGAGGCGATCGTTGGGGCGCTCCCCCTCACATACACACAACAGGGTGCAGGAAACATGTTTCATTAGGCTAGCTCTGAAAGCTTCCTAAGTCCAACCGCTCTGACATGTTTCTGGAACGAGTGTTTTGGCAGTGACTTGGTGAACAAGTCTGTACGGTTATTCTCCGATCCAACGTTTTGCACTTCAATCTTCTGAAGCGCTTGTTGTTCATGTGTAAAGAACAACTTGGGCGATATGTGCTTGGTAGCATCCCCTTTGATGTAACCATGTTTCGCTTGATCAATAACAGCGGTATTGTCCTCATAGATGACAACAGGTTCATCTGGGTCATATGGAAGATCACATGTACTTCGAATATGGCCAATAACAACTCGAAGCCACACACACTCTCTAGTCGCCTCATAGAGCGCGAGTAGCTCAGAGAAGTTCGTTGAAGTAGCCACTAAGGTCTGTTTGCGAGACCTCTAAGAAATTGCCGTGTTTCCAATGGTAAAGACATAACCAGATTGGGAACGCCCCTTGTGCGGATCAGATAAGTATCCCGCATCGGCGTAGCCAACAAGGGTCGCGTTGCTTCGAGTGCCAACATGTAACGACCCACTCCGCCCTAGCAGAACGCCGATTCAAACGGCAAGTGCAACGACTCGACGAGCCGTCGACCCGAAGAGTTGGCATCGACCTGATGAAGAATCGATGCAAGGCTTATATTGGCCCGTCAAGATGAATCCAGACTTAGACTTTCAAAGGCGCGCTCGGAGTATCGCTCGACCGATGCAACATCGCTAAGGTGGGCTCCGATGAACCCGTCTTTGCTTAGCCTAGACACATAACAATATGGACACTATCACGAGAATCGCTAGGCGATAACACCGTGCATGCTAATAAATGACTCAACATCTAGCTAAGAATAATCCCATCTTGTATGCTTGTATAGAATATGAAAGGAACTTGGAAAATGTGAACTCTCGCACCGCGCTCCACGCTCGTGCTAAGGCACAAGCTTACGTTCAAGTCCCTTACGCGTTCAACAATGAAACAATGAATGGATTACAATAATGAAACGGAAGACTATCACATAATCGTTCCGAGTAGAGTATAGCAACATTGAAAGACTTCGGGACCGATGGGTCGCCAAGGCGACTCCCGCACAGAGAGTTGCAAAATATAAATAATGAATGAATAAGTGAATGAATGAATCTACGAATGAATGAATGAATACGTGAAAATAAATGAACGACGAACAAGTGAAAGAAAGAAAGAATACATGAAAGATAAGACATAAAGACGTTAGCGATAGTGACGGGCACGTGCAATGGGGCTCGCTACCCGCGCTGTACAGACGCCAACCTGGTCGATAACGCATTATAGCTAAGGGTTAGCCTACGGCTCGGAGACAGCCGTTATGTTAAATGACAAGTAAAATACGAAATGGTCGTGGACAAACGGCACGGGCGATGGGGGGGAATACGTGGCCGTCATGAGGAAGGATTCTGCGGCACGGGCGATGGGGGAAAATCGTGGCCGGCCTAGGTAGAATCAAAACGGGGCTTACGGTCTGCCTGGGTGCGAACTTCGGTACCAGGGGACGTAAGTGCAGGGTATATTCAAGAGACTTAATAGGGTGTACCAGCCATCACCCTACGCTAAGTTGAGAATTACCAAGGGATATGTCCAAATGGCTTGTGATGCCAATGACCAGTACATATAGATTAAGTGGGCTTTGCTGGTGGCTATCCACGTGCAAGTCCTTGCATTAAAATCAAAGTAGTCTAAGTAAAATGAACAAGTGCCTCCTGAACATGCTCGAATTGTAACTTGCCTGAACATGCTTGAAATATAACACCCTGAACATGCTTGAAATGTGCCTCCTGAACATGCTCGAAACGTAATACTCTGAACATGCCTACGATGTGTTAGAACCCGAGACATGGACACGCCCGTAACATTGAATGTCTACATTAATCACGTTAAGTTACTTCATGTTAATTGTTAACTAACTTGGTTTACCTTGGACAGGGAAGGCCGGACGGTAAGGGTAGGTCGTGCATGTATTTCATGCGACACTTGAAATTGGCAACACGAGATAGGTTATGACATATGCCATGAAATTGATCCTAAGGCAAGTTTAGAAAGACAATGAATGATATGGTGCATGAAAGTAAATGGAACGCGTTTGGTAATGATAGCATTGTGGGCGAGCTAGCCTCCCCAGTGCATAACAATGAACTGATAACCCCACAGTCTGCTTGCAGGATGCAGAAGACGCCGACGGGAGCGGAGCTTCCATCGAACGTGTTAAGGCGCGGATCCAACTCTAGGGCCTTGGGACGTTGCAAGAAGCTGAAGCACCCTATACTGGACATAATGTATCGGAACATCGCCATGAATCATTCCATGTTGTAAGCCACTTGGCACGCCTTTTATGTTTCAGAGAGAGAGAGCTTGAGCGACTTGTAAAATCGGCCTAGCACCGCTTGTAAACTTCTTGAATATCAATAAAGAGATTGAATTCGCTTCAATTTGTGTTCGTTTACTTTCTGCTACAAAATGGGGACACTCTGTGCGACTCTGTGGCCTAGCTCAAATCGGCCGTTTCTGGACTTGGCCTTACACGGGCGCAACCTAGGCCCGTACGGCAAGACGCCTTAGCGAGGATGATCGCTCCTATGGGAGCGGAGCGTGACAGATTGGCATCAGAGCACGGCTTTACGTCCTTGGACTTCACGTCTATTTCTTAGTTTTGAAAGCTCGTTGGAAATAAAGAAGTGTACGCTCTCTCTCATTGTGCCTTGGGATGTTCCATACAATAAGTCTAAATATTTTCAAAAGCCCGTACAAGTACTGGTTGAACGGGATCGATTGGCGAAGGCCTATGTGCCAAACCACGATAGACTTGAGTCGAAGGAAAACTAAAATGCTAGAAGTTAGAAACGCAAGGCGTGCTTGAATAACCTTACGCTAACACTATCGAACGATGTTAAACTTGACTCGATAGAGAACACATGCTAAGTTAACATATTGCGTGCGTGCCTGACTAGTCTTGCGTCGACCTAGCAAGTGAGCGGCAAACTTGAATATAGTCCGCACGGGATGGTTAGGCACAACTTAGTTCGCGTGTCGCACACCTCGACTTCTGGTACAATCGAGTTGCGAGCGATATAAGTACCGCTCTCGGTCGGGATCAGAGATACACTTAGAGTGTATATCGATAGGAACGCTATCAAACTAACGCTTAGGCGTGCACGAAAGATTGGCTTAGATTTTGAGGATTAGTGCGAACGACTTAGTACGTTGAGGCGACATGAGCGATTACGCTAGAGATTCGTTGAACATACCTGAAAATGTCTTAGCAAATGATGCGAATGTGATTAAGGATTTATAGAATGACTTGAACCCGAGTGGTGTATGTGTAGCTTCGAGGAAGAATAAGAGTGAGTGTCAACGACTAGTCGAGTGGCTCGAACCCTGAGTGGTGTATGGATTTTCTTAGAAATTATTCGAGCAAAGATTGAGGATTAGAAATAATAACGAGTACGTCGGCGCGAGGCGAGGCGATCGCACAAAGCCTTAAATGCGTCACGCTTAGCTGATCATGACTTCGAAAGTCCCGAGCGAGATGTTGTTCGGACAACTTGTGAATGGGCAACGCAAGTTAAAATGATTCGGAACGATGAATGAAAATGAATGGTCTTGATCGAAGAAACTTAGAGGATCGCACGTACGATTTCGGATTGATTCAAATAAAATGTGACTTGAGTTTTAAACAACGATCTTGAAATAAGCTTGAGGAATAGCGATCGAACTTGATCTTGAATATCAGAAAATTGTGGAATATCCAACTCGGACAATAGCATCAACGCACGACTCGAAATTGGTTGCAAAGGAAGATCGTCAGGTTACGCATATCGTCGATGGTATTGAGGCGTATCAAAGATCGATATGCGATAACTCGGGGGTACTCTGACTCGACGAATGACGATCGTGCAAATCATTGTTCCGTTGGATGCTATACTTGGGATGTTAAAAATGTGTGTCGAGGAAAAGATAGGCTTGGCTCGAGGATTTTCTAGTTGAACGCATGACGGTCAGACTGTCGAATTGATTTGGCTTGGATGAAAATGTGAATGCTTGGATTTACTTCGACGATAACCCCAACGTCGACATGCTTGTCTTATACGAGCGCAATACCAGCCTCGCACACGCGTCACGTCGATTAGGGCGATCACTCCGCGTGAGCTGGTATGGTATTCATACAGCAGGGGTGAAACTAGCATGGCATGGCAATTTGTATGCCTCGACTTGTGGTTTGATGCGAAGGTGACTCGAGAATGAATTGTGTGCTTGATAATTAAGTTTGAGGATTGAGTAGGTCCAATCCGCGTATCGAGAATGAATTAGTCTAGACGTAAGCAAGAGTTACGCCCCGATGAGAATGATTATTCCACGGGAGCGTTGCATGGTGATTCATGAACCACCGAGGATAATCGGACTCGCGTGAGATTGGGGCGCAACATATTGTCAAAGCTAGATGAACTCGTGATCGAATACATGAATTGGTTAGAATGGATATGTGAAGTATGTCGATTGGATGATTTGAATGGATTCGAATACACGCAACGAATGCATTGATGCGAATAGGTGATCGTGTTCGATGTTTAGAAATCTGAGTACGCGAGCTTGGGTAGAAAATCCCGTACTACTCGACTTTGGTTTGACCCTAGGATTAGGGTCAGTGTTGGCATTATGTTGGAGAATATGATTCCAATCCTGACATTGACTTAGCCTCGAAAAGATGGCCTAGCGGTTAGGCGAGACATCTTGTTTCATGAGTTATCAATCGAAAGATTGATCTTGAGGATTGACATGGATGGATAGCGTGAATCACGAATATAGGAAATCCTGCTCACGAGACTCGGTTGACATGCATATATTCAGGGACGCCTGAGTATGTGTACGATGCGACTCGAGTGAGAATGACGAATTCTCTATCATGTGGCTTGGCTGACAGTATTCTGGGGACGCCTGGAATGCGTGCACGATCCAGCCAAGTGATACGTTGAGTACAAACAGACTTGAGGAATGGATGAGTGTCGAGAACTTGAAATCGTGTTAAAAGAAAGGAATGATACTAGTACGAGCGTGGCTCGGAATCAAGGAACGTGTAGGCACAGTGAGCGAACGACGACGAGATTAGCCCTAAACAAGTGAATGGTATGGAATCGATATCGTGCAAGTAAAAGTTGGTATAACGAATTGAACCATTGATAGAAAGATATACTCGATGATAGTACAATACGTGGTCTTGAATCGGACAAAAATTACTTAGACTTGGTCGACCCCGCTAAGAAGAAATCATACTGATTTCGTTGACACAAACGCTTGAGAAGCGAATCGGGTCATCTCGATGACCGAGATAAATGAAAATGAGTTTGCCTCAGCCTACACCCTCGCATTTGAAGAATTATAACGTACCTCATAAAACCATTTTTGTCCCATGACACGGAAATAGCAACAAGACGAAGAACACTTGAATTGAATAAGTAGAATCAACTCTAAAATGAATGAAAGGCTATTCAATAACATCGACCAAATGCGTGCGACACGGAATTTAGAAAGATATCAAGTATGGTTCGATGCCATCGAACGATAGAGCCGTTCGATGGAATTGTCTAAAAAAACACGACACACGAGTTAAGGAATGGTAGGATGACCTGCACTCAGAAAGTCTCGAGGATGAGACTTATTTTGAGTGGTGTATTATGTAACGACCCGCTCCGCCCTAGCAGAACGCCGATTCAAACGGCAAGTGCAACGACTCGAACGAGCCGTCGACCCGAAGAGTTGGCATCGACCTGATGAAGAATCGATACAAGGCTTACATTGGCCCGTCAAGATGAATCCAGACTTAGACTTTCAAAGGTACGCTCGGAGTATCGCTCGGCCGATGCGAACATCGCTAAGGTGGGTGGCTCCGATGAACCCGTCTTTGCTTAGCCTAGACACATAACAATACGGACACTATCACGAGAATCGCTAGGCGATAACACCGTACATGCTAATAAATGACTCAACGCACCTAGCTAAGGGAATAATCCCATCTTGTATGCTTGTATAGAATATGGAAAGAAACTTGGAAAATGTGAACTCTCGTACCGTGCTCCACGCTCGTGCTAAGGCACAAGCTTACGTTCAAGTCCCTTACGCGTTCAACAATGAAACAATGAATGGATTACAACAATGAAACGGAAGACTATCGACATAATCGTTCCGAGTAGAGTATAGCAACATTGAAAGACTTCGGGACCGATGGGTCGCCAAGGCGACTCCCGCACAGAGAGTTAAAATGTATAAATGAATGAATGAATAAGTGAATGAATGAATCCACGAATGAATGAATGAATACGTGAAAATAATGAACGAACGAACAAGTGAAAGAAAGAAATGAAAGAAAGAATACATGAAAGATAAGACATGAAAGACGTTAGCGACAGGTGTGACGGGCACGTGCAACGGGGCTCGCTACCCGTGCTGCACGACGCCAACCTGGTCGATAACGCATTATGGCTAAGGGTTAGCCTATGGCTCGGAGACAGTCATTATGTTAAATGACAAGTAAAATACGAAATGGTCGTGGACAAATGGCACGGGCGATGGGGAGAATACCGTGGCCGTGAGGAAGGATTCTGCGGCACGGGCGATGGGGAGGAAACGTGGCCGGCCTAGGCGGAATCAAAACGGGGCTTACGGTCTGCCTAGGTGCGGGCTTAGGCACCAGGGGACGTAAGTGCAGGGTATATTCAAGAGACTTAACGGGGTATACCAGCCATCACCCTACGCTAAGTTGAGAATTACCAAGGGGATATGTCCAAATGGCTTGTGATGCCAGCGACCAGTGCATATAGATTAAGTGGGCTTTGCTTGTGGCTTTCCACGTACAAGTCCTTGCATTAAAATCAAAATAGTCTAAGTAAAATAAACAAGTGCCTCCTGAACATGCTCAAAATGTAACATGCCTGAACATGCTTGAAATATAACACCCTGAACATGCTTGAAATGTGCCTCCTGAACATGCTCGAAACGTAACACTCTGAACATGCCTACGACGTATTAGAACTCGAGACATGGACACGCCCGTAACATTGAATGTCTACATGAATCACGTTAAGTTACTTCATGTTAATTGTTAACTAACTTGGTTTACCTTGGACAGGGAAGGCCGGATGGTAAGGGTAGGTCGTGCATGTATTTCCATACGACACTTGAAATTGGCAACACGAGATAGGTTATGACATATGCCATGAAATTGATCCTAAGGCAAGTTTAGAAAGACAATAATGATAGATGGTGCACGAAAGTAAATAACGTGTTTGGTAATGATAGCATTGTGGGCAAGCTAGCCTCCCCACCAGTGCATAACAATGTACTGATAACCCCACAGTCTGCTTGCAGGATGCAGAAGACGCGACGGTGCGAGCTTCCATCGAACGTGTTAAGGCACGGAGCCAACTCTGGGGCCTTGGGACATTGCAAGAAGCTGAAGCACCCTATACAGGACATAATGTCTCGGAACATCGCCATGAATCATTCCATGTTGTAAGCCACTTGGCACGCCTTTTATGTTTCAGAGAGAGAGAGCTTGAGCGACTTGTAAACTCGGCCTAGCGCCGCTTGTAAACTTCTTGAATATCGATAAAGAGATTGAATTCGCTTCAATTTGTGTTCGTTTACTTTCCGCTGCAAAATGGGGACACTCTGTGCGACTCTGTGGCCTAGCTCAAATCGGCCGTTTCTGGACTTGGCCTTGTACGGGCGCAACCTAGGCCCGTGCGGCATCACACCTTACGCGACGATCATTCCTACGGGAGCGGGGCGTGACATAAGAGCGTTGGACTTACTCAAAACCGCGTAGGGATAGAACAAGCCCAAGTCCGTAGTACCCTTAAGGTAGCAAAAATGTCTTTTATGCCATTCCAATGGCGGCGTGTTGGTGCGGTTCTGTGTCGAGCTAGATAATTCACAGCAAACGAGATGTCCGGTCTAGTATATTGGGCCAAGTACAATAAAGCGCCTATTTCACCCAGATAAGAGCACTCAGGACTAAATATCTCTTCGTCGTCCTTCTTTGGACGGAATGGGTCCTTAGTAATGTCTAGAGAGCGGACGATCATGGGAGTAGCGGATGGCTTAACGTCAAAACGACTAAAGCGTCTCAACACCTTTTGGGTGTAGTTCGCTTGATGGATAAGAATTCCATCTTTACGGTGCTCGATCTGTAGGCCAAGGCAAAACCGTGTCTTCCCAAGATCCTTCATCTCGAATTCCCTCTTCAGGATATCAGCAGTTTCTGACAAGTCTTTTTCGGTTCCTATGAGATTCATGTCATCTATAGACCGCATGATTGCGTATCCTGAAGTGATTTCTTTATGAACACGCATGGGCAAAGTTCGTTATTAACGTATCCCAAACCGATCAAGTATTCGCTTAGGCGGTTATACCACATTCGCCCGGATTGTTTCAATCCATATAGCAAATGCCTCAGTCTAATCGAGAACGCGTTCCGTGGTCGGAAACTACTTGATTCAGGCATCTTTAGTCCTTCAGGGACTCTCATGTATATCTCTGTGTCCAGATCCCCATAGAGATAGGCTGTGACCACATCCATGAGCTGCATATTCAGTTTTTCGAAAACTACTAAACTGATTAAGTAGCGGAACGTTATGACGTCCATTACGGGAGAATATGTCTCCTCGTAATCAATTCCAGGGCATTATGAGAAGCTTTTCGCCACAAGGCGAGCCTTGTATCGCACAATCTCATTTATCTCATTACGCTTCCTTAGGAAAACCATTTGTGACCAACTGGTTTAACATTGGGTGGTGTTGGAGCAACAGGTCCAAACACGCTTCTTTTCGCTAAGGAATCTAGTTCAGCCTGGATTGCATGTTTCTATTGTGACCAGTCCGTTCGTCGTTGACACTCGACAACACTACGAGGTTCCATGTCATCATTGTTCATAATGTCAGTGGCCACTGAGTATATGAACACATCATCGATGACAGTTTCATTTCGCTTCAAAATATCGTCTAAGCTAGCATACTCGACGGATATTTCGAGGTTATCGGCATGATTAGGAATAGGCATTTCATCTGGAACGCGCTCTTCTAATACATCGCCGTGATCCTTAATGATCTCATGTGGCAAAACACTTTTAACAAGATTTCTCTGCTTCCGGGGCAGAACATCTTTGGAACCAACCGGTCTTCCCTTCTTCTTGGGAATAGCGGCGGACTAGACGGCCGATGGCAGCATCCTTTGCACGGGTTCGACCGGAGCAACATGTTTCACAGGAACATGGCGTCTCTCGGGACGTCTATCCTTGCAGGCACATTTGCAGCAGGTATATTTGATCTGGTGACTTTTGCCAGGTCGCTAAATGCGTCTGGCATTTGATTTACAATATCTTGCAGACCTAGAATCCTCTGTACTTCCTTATCACTATGTGCAGAGGGGGGATCATGATGAGCAACAGCGGGCACATGCCACGCTAATTTACGTCGTTTCTCATCAACGTTAGCGTGCATTTCTTCCCTAATGACGGGAAGATTGCCTCATCAAAGTCACAATCCGTGTCTCACGGTAAAGAGATCGCCTGTCAAGGGCTCTAAATAGCGAATGATGGACGGAGAGTTATAACCGACATATATTCCCATCGCTTCTGAGGTCCAAATTTTGATCGCCTTATCGCTCAATTGGAACATTGACTAGGCACCCAAACACGCATAAATGTGAGATGTCAGGCTCACATCTAGTAACCAGCTGGTACACAAAAGTGGTTGGGTGGCCATGGGCCTCAGACGGACCAAATTTGCAGCGTGCAAAATTGCATAGCCCCATGCAGATAGTGGAAGTTTGGTGCGCATAACAAAGGTCCGCGCTATCACTTCCAGTCGTTTTATAAAAGCTTCTACTATGCCATTTTGGGTATGAACATACGTAACAGGATGTTCAAGATTTATTCCCAAAGTCATGCAATAGTCATCGAAAGTCTTCGATGTAAACTCCGCGGCATTATCAAGTCTAATAGACTTTATCGGATAATCCGGATGGTGAGCCCTTAACTTAATGATCTGGGCGAGGAGTTTAGGAAATGCTACATTTCGGGTGGACAACAACACTACGTGTGACCATCTAGTCGATGCATCAACCAAAACCATGAAGTATTTAAATGGTCCGCATGTTGGTTGGATTGGTCCACAAATATCTCCATAAATTTTCACAAGGAATTGAGAAACTAATCTCGTAGGTTTCACATAGAGTGGCTTGAGATTCGTCTTCCCAATCGAGCAAGCTTGGCATAGGCTTTTCGGATTTATAACGAAATTCTTTGCTCCAAGAGGATGCCCATGTGATACATTCATAGTACGAAGCATCGTATTTTGAGCCGGATGACCCAGCCGGTCATGCCATAGCATAAAAGTCCTCTCATCAACTGGCGCTCGCGCGAATGATGAGATTACTCTCGATGTTGTATCGTAGTGAGATACAAGCCACTTGAAAGACTTTTCAACTTCTCCATGATACGCTTTTGGCCGTACTTAGTGGAGGTAATGAAAAGATACTCGAAGCCATGTTCTCGAGCAGTTTCAACATGAAATCCATTTTCTCGAATATTCTTAAAACTCAGTAAGGTACGACTGGACCTTGGAGAATATAAGGCCTCTGATACTTCAACGGAGTACCATTGGACAACGAAAAATAGGCTTTGCCAAAACCTTGAACAAGGGTTGAGGGTCCCGAAATGGTTGTCACTAAGGTTACTTTAGGCGTATAGGAGATAAAGTATGATTTATCTCTCAAGATAGTGTGAGCCGTTCCACTATCAACCAGACAATCCACTGCCCCGTGGTCCATGCCTATAAGTAAAGAAAATTAAAGTTTGTCACGTTTGAGGAAAGTGCTCGAAATAGAACTTTAATTTATCGAGAAAACAGAAAATACAAACCATCAAAAGTTTCATGACTTAAATCAAATATAGAGAGAAAATGGAGATTCATTCTTCCATTTCTGCTACAAAATCGGGGGTCTCAAGATTTAGATTTTCGCACTCGTTGACCAAATTTGCTTCGGCCCGGTGCCCCTTGTGATAGTTATAACTTCTTGGGGGGTCGCCCTGCAAGTCCGTTGTATATGACCATAAGCACCACATTTGTAGCAGAGAGTAGGCGCTTGGCCTTCCACTCTCGCTTTGGGACGACTGGCCCGTTGGTTCTTACCAAGAGACTGCCTAGGAGTCAAAGGTCCTTGGTTCTTGTTAGAACCTCCATTTGTCGCTTGGCATTTTTTTTATCATAATGGCGTGGAAATTGAAAAATTGTCTTGGCTACATAAACAAATTCTGGCACCACCAAATTTGGGCCTCCAAAAAAACCTTTTTGGCTAATAATTTTTAAAGACAACGCTCATTTTGAGCACGCACTAAAATTTTACCTATTTTGCACAGTTCGCAAATAGTGTGAATTTCTTGAAAAATCTTATTTATTCTTACATTTAAAAAAAACGAAGTCTCTCCGAATAGGCTCACCTATTTGGGTATATGTCAGAAAGAACTTGGGGCTTGGTTCTTAAGAGGTCCTCGGTGACCCTCCTCCCTCATTTTCCCGCCTGGTCATATTCACGTAGAGCTACTGAAAGGGGTTGACCGAATATTTTTTTTGCTCAAATTGTATTTATAATTATGTATTTTTACAATAAACTAATTGAACTCTCTATATCGGCCCGTCGATCGATATAAGAAAAAGTTTTAAAACAAAAAATTGTTTTTTCAAAACCGTTGGTTTTATTTACGATTGTTTGTTGTTGCTTATACAAACCAAATCCATATAAACCTGTTGTTTTATATGTTGACTGATCAAGATTTTTTCTTTTGTTGTAGAAAAATGTCGATCAAGATTGATTTTCCCATCCTTGAAGCCTCTGGCATGAACTACTTGGACTGGACGCAAGACATCCAGAACCATCTAGATGCGCAGGGCCTCTTGGATGTCATCTATAACGAGGAAGAGCGTGAAGTGGAAGTCACTCGCTCAATGAACGCCAAAGCGATGATTCTATTCCGCAGGCATTTATCTGACGCCATGAAGGCGGAGTTCATTGAAATCTCTTCGCCGAAGACGCTATAGGACTCTCTGAAAGAGCGCTTCGACCACCAGAAGACCATATGGCTACCTGAAGCATGCCATGACTGGTTGAACCTGCGCTTCCAAGACTTCAAGAGTGTAACTGATTACAACAATGAAGTCTGCAGGATTCGATCACTTCTCCAATACTGCGGTGAGATACAGTGATCTATTGGAGAAAACATATACCACATTTCCTTCCACTGACAACTTGCTCCAAAAGCAATACCGTCAGTCTAAGTTCACCAAGTTTCCCGAGCTCATCACCCAGCTTTTACTAGACGAGAAGAACAGTCTTATTTTAATGAGAAACAATAATTCTCGTCCTGCTGGAACAAAGGCAATTCCAATGCCTGATGCAACGCTCTCCGTGGACCAAATCTACGGTGGAAACGAGACAAGGGCCAGTCGTCCCAGCCAAGGAACAGAGACGAGTTTAAGTCTCGCCACCCAAAGCGAGGTTCTAACACGAACCAAGGACCTTTGACTCCTAGGCAGTCTCATGGTAAGAACCAACGGGCCAGTCGTCCCAAAGCGAGAGTGGAAGGCCAAGCGCCTACTCTCTGCTACAAATATGGTGCTTATGGTCATATGCAACGGACTTGCAGGGCGACCCCCCAAGAAGTTGATAACTATCACAAGGGACGTCGGGCCGAAGCAAATCTGGTCAACGAGTGCAAAAATATAAATTTTGAGACCTCCGATTTTGCAGCAGAAATGGAAGAATGAATCTCCATTATCTATCTATATTTGATTTAAGTCATGAAACTTTTGGGGGTTTGTATTTTATGTTTTCTCGATAAATTAAAGTTCTATTTCGAGCACTTTTCTCAAACGTGTGACAAACTTTAATTTTCTTTACTTATAGGCATGGACCACGGGGCAGTGGATTGTCTGGTTGATAGTGGAACGACTCACACTATCTTGAGAGATAAATCATACTTTATCTCCTATACGCCTAAAGTAACCTCAGTGACAACCATTTTGGGACCCTCAACCCTTGTTCAAGGTTTTGGCAAAGTCCTTTTTCGTTGTCCAATGGTACTCCTGTTGAAGTATCAGAGGCCTTATATTCTCTAAGGTCCAGTCGTACCTTACTGAGTTTTAAGAATATTCGAGAAAACGGATTTCATGTTGAAACTTCTCGAGAATATGGCTTCGAGTATCTTTTCATTACCTCCACTCAGTACGGCCAAAAGCGTATCTTGGAGAAGTTGAAATGTCTTTCAAGTGGTTTGTATCTCACTACGATACAACACATCGAGAGTAATCTCATCATTCGCCGAGCGCCAGTTGATGAGAGGACTTTTATGCTATGGCATGACCAGCTGGGTCATCCGGGTCAAAATACGATGCTTCGTACTATGAATGCATCACATGGGCATCCTCTTGGAGGAAAGAATTTTGTTATAAATCCGGAAAGCCTATGCCAAGCTTGCTCGATTTGAAAGACGAATCTCAAGCCACTCCATGTGAAACCTACGAGATTGGTTTCCTAATTCCTTGAGAGAATTCATGGAGAGATTTGTGGACCAATCCAACCAACATGCGGACCATTTAAATACTTTATGGTTTTGGTTGATGCATCGACTAGATGGTCACACGTAGTGTTGTTGTCCACCCGAAATATAGCGTTTCCTAAACTCCTCGTCCAAATCATTAAGTTAAGGGCTCACCATCCGGATTATCCGATAAAGTCTATTAGACTTGATAATGCCGCGGAGTTTACATCGAAGACTTTCGATGACTATTGCATGACTTTGGAAATAAATCTTGAACATCCTGTTGTGTATGTTCATACCCAAAATGGCCTAGCAGAAGCTTTTATAAAGCGACTGCAAGTGATAGCGCAGACCTTGGTTATGCGCACCAAACTCCCACTATCTGCATGGGGCTATACAATTTTGTACGCTACAAACTTGGTCCGTCTGAGGCCCATGGCCACCCAATCACTTTCCGCGTACCAGCTGGTTACTGGATGTGAGCCTGACATCTCATATTTATGCGTGTTTGGGTGCCTAGTCAATGTTCCAATTGAGCCGATAAGGCGTTCAAAATTTGGACCTCAGAAGCGACGGGGAATATATGTCGGTTATAACTCCCCATCCATCATTCGCTATTTAGAGCCCTTGATAGGCGATCTCTTTACCGCGAGACACGCGGATTGTGACTTTGATGAGGCAATCTTCCCGTCGTTTGGGGGAGAAATGCACGCTAACGTTGATGAGGAACGACGTAAATTAGCCTGGCATGTGCCCGCTGTTGCTCATCATGATCCCCCCTCTGCACATAGTGATAAGGAAGTGCAGAGGATTCTAGGTCTGCAAGAAATTGCAAATCAAATGCCAGACGCATTTAGCGACCTAGCAAAAGTCACGAGATCAATTATACCTGCTGCAAATGTGCCTGCAAGGATAGACGTCCCTGAGAGATGCCATGTTCCTGTAAACATGTTGCTCCGGTCAAACCCGCCGAGCAAAGGACGCTGCCATCGGCTGTCCAGTCCGCCGCTATTCCCAAGAAGAAGGGAAGACCAGTTGGTTCCAAAGATGTTCTGTCCCGGAAGTGGAGAAATCTTGTTAAAAGCGTTTTACCACATGAGATCATTAAGGATCACGGCGATGTATTAGAAGAGCGTGTTGTCACGACCCGTACCCGCTTTTTGGATATGAGACGTGTCCAAGCCAGCCTACGCCGCAGAGTCGGCGGTAGAACGCTGTCGAGCCCGCACGAAATAATATGCTCAAAACATCACATTTGTTGCTCATTCACAATTCTAAAATTTATTACAACATTTACATCATTTAAATTAAAGAAAATACAAGATTTTGTAATTAATGAAATTGATACAATTATTTTTTATTTCTAGGTCGGCTCAGCATACCCATGTCTTTCCAGTGCTAATTGTGATCGTGGCTAAACCTGAAAAATGATGGTTTCCAGTTAGGAATGGAACAAGTACACAAACCGATGACAATGCAAAACACAATAGAATTAACAAGACATGAAAATAGCATAAGGAATATGAAAGCTAGTAAGAAAACTGATGACATAGCACGATGGAGAAGTAAGCAAGGAAAAACTAATAAAAGACATCTATCTAGGTGGTGTAAAATATCTGTTTCAATATGTGAACGGCTAGGCGGTAAATACGGCTTACTGTACGTGTCGTGTGCAGCTGCTATCATGCAAGATTAGACATATTAGGATATTTATGGATAGTCCACATGTATACTAAGATATTTCCCCTCCTGACAACTCCGTGTGACGAGCGTGTCAACAAGCAGCAAGATATATGTATAGACATGAAATGAAAAGACTACTATGAATCGGAAAGCAATCAGAAAGTGCACTTGCATGAGGTCCTTAGCTGGAGAAACCAAAATACCATACCACTTAATGAGCCACAATCAGTCAACACATGTCTAAGTCTCCGGATGCTGAAATAAATAGTACCAACATTCTCAGAATAGTCAAATTAGCTAGGATTGCCTGTCCTTAAGTCCAATTCTAGACACAGGGGCAAAACGGTAATTTTGGGCAAAAACGATGTCCACCGTTGGACCCACTTTGCACCAAAAAGTGTGCCAGAGTTAATGGTCTCTAAAGTCGTCAAACTACATGTCTACAGATCCAGTTTTCCGATACAAACCCAACCGTAAGTCCAAAGTTGGATTTCGGCGGGCCGTGCACAAAATCGCCCGTTGAGTCGGATCGTGGGACCCGCAAAACGACGTCGAATTCAACTGTCTCAGAATTGGACCAAACTTGGCATGCAGGACCAGAAAAATGATACGGTCCTGTTGGCGCAAGTTTTGTCTCGATCTGACGAGCGTGCACAAAGTAATTGAAAATTTTGCAACTTGCACGATACGGTGAATTTCGACGGATACGCATCAAATTCGTCGCGCACACGCGACCAATTTGAATTCCGTCAAAGCCCACACGACCACAAAGCCGTTACGCAGCTTTCGATCCTTTCGGTGCGCGACCATGTCGCCCGGAATGGCGGGACGCACGTCGTGTGGATGAGTTTTCTAGTTTTGAAAACAGATTTTTGGGAAACTTTGGAATTGAATAACTCTCTGTAAACTAAATGAAAAATTAATCTACCAGAAGGGTTTTTATCCCCTACATGTTGTCTAAAAGTTCCTTTAAATAGATTTTCAAAATTATGCATGGTTTGGGATAAAACTGGCCGCAAACTAGAGTATTTGGACTGGTTCTTCTGTCCTGTTTGGGACAGACTTTCGTCGAACTTTGGTTCGATTTCTCGGCCAATATAACGCATATAAAATCGATCTACTTGAAGGGAAGTAATCTTGTATAAGTTGGGGACTTACCCGAGAAATCGGTTCGCGAAACCACTGCATGACGACGGAGATATTTGAACTCGAAGTCGGGCGCACGGCTGCTGTGTTCTCTGTTTCGCGCGCGATGCCCTCAGTTTCGCGTGCGACGGCCAGCGACGGGCGGCCGGGGGCGGTGGCGAGTCGGCGTGGTTGGGTCGCCCAGGTGGTGGTGACGGCCGTGGAGTGTTAGGGTTACTCGATATTAGGGTTTGAGTTTTATCTTCTCGATCTCGTTTTCTTTGTATACGCGCGGCTCTGTTCGAGTATATATGTGATCAGGTTATGGGGCTAACTGTTGGAGCATTCAAGGGAATAGTTTAGTTTGGAAGAAAAGTTGGGCTCCTGCTCATTTGGTTTTGTTGTTGTAGGCTTCACCGCTCGGTTTGGAGGGTTTTGAAGGGGCTCGGGTGATGGGCTTGGCCTGGATTCGAATATAGGTGGGGAAAATAGCCTGGCCCGAGCCCAGCTGACTTGGTTGGCCGGGCCAGCCATGTAGAGCCATTCCTTCTAAAACTATTGATTGAGCAATGAAATAAAACTCATGAATGATATATGTATATCCTGAATTGAATTAAAACATTCAATTCATTTCATTTCAATTCAATTCAATTCACTACTATACTATATAATCATAATAATTACAGTGGCCACCACCATTTGCACTTGTTGCTTTAGGCTGTGGTACAAGTCATATTTGGAGGGCAGAGTGTTTGTTGTGTACATATTTTCTATACTTATATATTCATACATTTATCTATTTCTATATACATTTATATATACCTATACGCACACATTTATATATATATATATATATATATATATATATATATATATATATATATATATATATATATATATATATATATATATATTTATATACGTATACACGTATTTATCTATATACACGTATACACATATACACGTATATTCATATATTTACCTATATACATGTATGCATACATACACATATATCTATATACACACCTATATATCTATTTATATACATGTTATTTGTACATACGTATATGAATATCTACACCAAATATATGTTCCATATATTCCTATATATAATCCAATATATATATAAACCTATATATATATCTACCTGTAACTTCTAAATGAACAGAATAAAATCTTAATTTCTAAAGTAGGTCCTTCATATCAAAATTGTGTACACGAAATGATATCTATTTAAAGAATCTAAAAATAACCATTCGGATAAAGTAATTAAAATAAAATATTTATAATTTTCTGGGAAGGGGAGCTACAAATCTACCCACCTTAAAATAATTTCGTCCTCAAAATTCTAACTTACAAACATGCCTAAAATTCGAACAAATAATAATAATAATAATAATAATAATAATAATAATAATAATAATAATAAGTCCACTATTACCACAATCTTCTTAAATTTAATTTCTAAAAAAAATATTTATGGCCTTCTCTAGTCATTTCGTAACTACGAGTCCTCGAAGACTTCTACCCACCTTTGGTCACACTACTCCTCACAACTAAAATCTCAAAATCTTCTAACTGGTTGCTAACAACCTACTAACAAATACCTAGGCACATGGTATCTATAATCCTCTCGTATCTATCAAATAACCCAAAATTAACAAACCACAATTTTACACAAGTAGCTTAAGGAAATATGACTGTACGTCACTCTGGAATAGGAAGGTCATGAAAATAAAATAATCAAGAATAAATATAAAATTTCAAGGGCGGTAGAAAGTATCCAAGGATACAGATAGAAAGAGTGTTTATGAATCTATAGTCTTATTCGCTAGACTGGGCTACTCTAGTCTAGTCATTGACTAAATCGAAAAACTTTTGCTTCTTAGAGGGGCTTGCAATCCAAGGACAATAGAAAATCCGTTCTCGAATTTAGTCTAAACAAGGTTCCTAAAATAGAACAGAATTTGGAAAATCGAGATTTTGATCTTTTTCGTGGTTATTTAAACACACGAGCAAGGGGTACAATTGCAATACAAGATCATATCGCGACTTCCAGGTAGATGGAATAAGGGTTACGAAGGACTTCGTACTCTAAGGGGTGGAGATTTCTTAGTGGGTACAGGGATTGAGTCGAAGCTGAGGCTCTAATGGAAGTCAGGAATTTTACCGGTATTATGGTAAGGGTTATAACTAATCCTTTTATCCTGAAAGTCGTACCTCAAAAATAGAGTACAAGGGGAGGGGTTTGAGTGGGACATGATATACCTAGATGAAGATGGACTCGTCTAGATCTTAGATATGAAATTTGTCGGAAGGTAATAGCTAGTCTCGTGCTCCAAATATTAATGACACTGCCGGGGACACAAAATGATCTAAATGGAAAGTGGGAGTCCATAGGGCACTACTATCCTTCTAATGGAAAAAAAATATTCTAATCAATATGTAATCTTCGTATTTTCCAAAATTTTAGGGCTTACAGTCTACCCACCTTAGAAGCTAGGACAGAGTTTTAGGAATAACGAGGTTAGAAGGCTCGCAAAGCCCGGATACTATACCTCGACTCTTGTTAATAGAGAATAAGGCACGACGTATCGGGATACGGTAGATATAAGTCAAGTCAAGGGTCGTTCCTCAATAACTGGAAAACGAGTGCGTGTGAAATAACACCAGGTCGATAAAATAGAATGACCTACTCGTCCACCGTATACATGAGTTGTCGACGGGGTAACCAACTCTAAGGCACATCATATGAAAAAGATTTCTAACAACTGGGTCGTGCATTTCTATTTGTGTCGAGCCTTCCAAACTATTATCGCAGGGGTTCCAGTTAAAGCAAGCTCCAAAAATAATTAGAGGCTCACAATATTTGGTCTATCGAGCATAGGTAGTCTCCTAGGTTGGCATTTGACTGCGGGTAAAACCCTAATCATTCTTAGACTCTAATGACTAGAAGATCAAGATTAGCAGGTTTAGGGTCGCAGAGAGGACGAGTAATTCGAGGCAAAGTTCCAGTCACAGGGCTGGCTGGTGGTAGGTACACCTGCGTATACCACTATCAAGCCATGGGGATACTCTATATCTATCTATCAATTATGAGCTTTCGCCTTTCCAATCGGTGAAAGGCAAAAAATAATAAAGAGTTCAAGAGGGATGTTATTGGATATAATTACGCGATTCAAAGGCGAATGTATAATTCAAGGGGAGTTGTCAAAGCAGTCGCGGATGAGATCCTAGAGACATCTACATCTCAATCCACGTAGGGTTATTAGTTAAAGAGCGAACCAATTGTATCATGGTTGATCAGACCGTAATACAATAATTCTGATTAGACAATATGTTAGCGGACGTCTCCAATAAACATATGTCTTGAATCAAGCTCGATAAAAGAGTAAGCTTGCAAAAACTAGGCTGTAATAGCAGCGTTGGTCAAGATAGTCAAAATACGATTATACAAGATTTTTGGAAGAAGGAAATAAGAAGTTCGAGTTTTGAGAGAGTCAAATCCTTACCTGGTGTTCTTGCTTATACAGTCTTCCTATAATCTTTCTATCTCTAAGGCCTTGGTCAACTAATGGGTTATGGACTTCTGAATTCTATACTCTGAGTAAACCTATTAGCGTCAGTCAGTTACCTCGTCAATGGATCACAAGGAACACGGAAGACCAGGTGGGGAGTCATGCTACCGGACTTACAGGGCTTCCACTAGTCTTGGCTTTGGATCTAGGGTCATACAGGGCAGTCCCTATCCTCTAAAGTATCCTAAACTGGTAATCACGTCTGAAGTCATTTCACCGAGAATTAGGCCTTGTCCTTATACTCTGGCTGTGGCAAAACTCTTGGTTCCGTGATTCAATTGTGATAGGCTATCAGATACTCTACCCTACGTTGGCTCAAGGGTATCTAATATCTAAAAGAGGTCAATCGAGAACATAGCTTTAGCAATGCTCCTTAACCTACAATTCTTTGAAAGGATTTCAATTCTATGGGTTTTGCCTCGCCAGTGCGCTGCTGGCTGCAGTGAACCCACATTCTCCACTCTCTAATAATTGACGACAGTGCGCTGCTGTCTAAACTATTATTAGTTAACTAATACTCCTTTAAATATATCCGTAAAAATTCGTGAGCTTCTAGAGATTCAAACAAGTTGACTAAAAATAGAGCGTAGGTATTTGTCCTATCAGTCACTACACTTAAATTAAAAGATTTAACATGGAGAATATAACTAAATATGAAAGAAATACAAACATTCGAGTATCTATTTTATATGCATTTTTAGGGTTGATGGAAGATCTCAAATCAATCTACCTCGAGATTCGTTGCAAATAATAGAATCAGAAAATTTAAACTAATTCCCTATGGCAACATAAAATTTAAAACGAGCAATTCTAACTTATGATATAAGATTTATCTCTAATATAGCAAAGAAAATTAAACAGTTCAGCAATATTAAAGCATTAATTTTAGGTAAGCCTAGCTTACCAAGTGAATAGCATATCTGCATTGGATCACATTGTCATATCAAAGGTAATAGTGTGTCTATAAAGATCTGGCAAGCAATCTAAATTTAATAATTCTAAATAGTATGGCCTATCAAACATCCTTAACTACCCAACGGTCAATTTAAACAAGGGACTCCTAGTCCTAGTCATCCTCTTAAATCATTTTAATCCTAGTTTGTGAATGAGAATTCTTGGTCGCAGGCTCGCAATAGTACGACTAACGTACCATCACGAGTTCGTAATCTTCTGTGAAAACATGACCTGCATGGGCCACCATAAAAACTTATCACGACCCGTACCCGCTTTTCGGATACGAGACGTGTCCAAGCCAGCCTACGCCGCAGAGTCGACGGTAGAATGCTGTCGAGCCCGCACGAAATAATATGCTCAAAACATCACATTTGTTGCTCATTCACAATTCTAAAATTTATTACAATATTTACATCATTTAAAATTAAAGAAAATACAAGATTTTACAATTAATAAAATTGATACAATTATTTTCTATTTCTAGGTCGGCTCAGCATACCCATGTCTTCCCAGTGCTAATAGTGATCGCGGCTAAACCTGAAAAATGATGGTTTCTAGTCAGGAATGGAACAAGTACACAAACCGACGACAATACAAAACACAATAGAATTAACAAGACATGAAAATAGCATAAGGAATATAAAAGCTAGTAAGAAAACTGATGACATAGCATGATGGAGAAGTAAGCAAGGAAAACTAATAAAAGACATCTATCTAGGTGGTGTGAAATATCTGTTTCAACATGTGAACGGCTAGGGGGTAAATACGGCTCACTGCACGTGTCGTGTGCAGCTGCTATCATGCAAGATTAGACATATTGGGATATTTCTGGATAGTCCACATGTATACTAAGATATTTCCCCTCCCGACAACTCCGTGTGACGAGCGTGTCAACAAGCAGTAAGATATATGTATAGACATGAAATAAAAAGACTACTATGAATCAGAAAGCAATCAGAAAGTGCACTTGCCTGAGGTCCTTAGCTGGAGAAACTAAAATACCATACCACTTAATGAGCCACAATCAGTCAACACATGTAGAAGTCTCCGGATGCTGAAATAAATAGTACCAACGTTCTCAGAATAGTCAAATTAGCTAGGATTTTCTGTCCTTAAGTCCAATTCTGGACACAGGGGCAAAACGGTAATTTCGGGCAAAAACGATATCCGCCGTTGGACCCGCTTTGCACTGAAAAGCGTGCCAGAGTCAATGGTCTCTAAAGTCATCAAACTACATGTCTACAGATCCGGTTTTCCAATACGAACCCAATCGTATGTCCAAAGTTAGATTTCGGCAGGCCGTGCACAAAATCGCCCGTTGAGTAGGACCGTGGGACCCGCAAAACGACGTCGAATTCAACTGTCTCAGAATTGGACCAAACTTGGCATGCAGGACAAGAAAAATGATACGGTCCTGTTGGCGCAAGTTTTATCTCGATCTGACGAGCGTGCACAAAGTAATTGGGAAATTTACAACGTGCACGATACGGTGAATTTCGACGGATACGCATCAAATTCGTCGCACACACGCGACCAATTTGAATTCTGTCAAAGCCCACACGACCACAAAGCCGTTACGCAGCTTTTGATCCTTTCGGTGCGTGACCACGTCGCCCGGAATGGCGGAACGCACGTCGTGTGGATGAGTTTTCTAGTTTTGAAAACAGATTTTTGGGAAACTTTGGAATTGAATAACTCTCTGTAAACTAAATAAAAAATTAATCTACCAGAAGGGTTTTTATCCCCTACATGTTGTCTAAAAGTTCCTTTAAATAGATTTTCAAAATTATGCATGGTTTGGGATAAAACTGGCCGCAAACTAGAGTATTTGGACTGGTTCTTCTGTCCTGTTTGGGACAGATTTTCGTCGAACTTTGGTTCGATTTCTCGGCCAATATAACGCATATAAAATCGATCTACTTGAAGGGAAGTAATATTGTATAAGTTGGGGACTTACCCAAGAAATCGGTTCGCGAAACCACTGCACGACGACGGAGATATTTGAACTCGAAGTCGGGCGCACGGCTGCTGTGTTCTCTGTTTCGCGCGCGACGCCCTCAGTTTCGCACGCGACGGCCAGCGACGGGCGGCCGGGGGCGGTGGCGAGTCGGCGCGGTTGGGTCGCCCAGGTGGTGGTGACGGTCGTGGAGTGTTAGGGTTACTCGATATTAGGGTTTGAGTTTTATCTTCTCGATCTCGTTTTCTTTGTATATGCGCGGCTCTGTTCGAGTATATATGTGATCGGGTTGTGGGGCTAACTGTTGGAGCATTCAAGGGAATAGTTTAGTTTGGAAGAAAAGTTGGGCTCCTGCTCATTTGGTTTTGTTGTTGTGGGCTTCACCGCTCGGTTTGGAGGGTTTTGAAGGGGCTCGGGTGCTGGGCTTGGCCTGGATTCGAATATAGGTGGGGAAAACAGCCTGGCCCGAGCCCAGCTGACTTGGTTGACCGGGCCAGCCATGTAGAGCCATTCCTTCTAAAACTATTGATTGAGCAATGAAATAAACTCATGAATGATATATGTATATCCTGAATTGAATTAAAACATTCAATTCATTTCATTTCAATTCAATTCAATTCACTACTATACTATATAATCATAATAATAACAGTGGCCACCACCATTTGCACTTGTTGCTTTAGGCAGTGGTACAAGTCATATTTGGAGGGCAGAGTGTTTGTTGTGTACATATTTTATATACTTATATATTCATACATTTATCTATTTCTATATACATTTATATATACCTAGACGCACACATTCATATATATATATTTATACACGTATACACGTATTTATCTATATACACGTATACACATATACACGTATATTCATATATTTACCTATATACATGTATGCAACATACACATATATCTATATACACACCTATATATCTATTTATATACATGTTATTTGCACATACGTATATGAATATCTACACCAAATATATGTTCCATATATTCCTGTATATAATCCAATATATATATAAACCTATATATATATCTACCTGTAACTTCTAAATGAACAGAATAAAATCTTAATTTCTAAAGTAGGTCCTTCATATCAAAATTGTGTACACGAAATGATATCTATTTACAGAATCTAAAAATAACCATTCGGATAAAGTAATTAAAATAAAATATTTACAATTTTTTGGGAAGGGGAGCTACACGTGTTCCAGATGAAACGCCTATTCCTAATCATGCCGATAACCTCGAAATATCCGTCGAGTATGCAAGCTTAGACGATATTTTGAAGCGAAACGAAACTGTCATCGATGATGTGTTCATATACTCAGTGGCCACTGATATTATGAACAATGATGACATAGAACCTTGTAGTGTTGCCGAGTGTCAACGACGAACGGACTGGTCACAATGGAAACAAGCAATCCAGGCTGAACTAGACTCCTTAGCGAAAAGAAACGTGTTTGGACCTGTTGCTCCAACACCACCCAATGTTAAACCAGTTGGTCACAAATGGGTTTTCCTAAGAAAGCGTAATGAGAGAAATGAGATTATGCGATACAAGGCTCGCCTTGTGGCGCAAGGCTTCTCACAACGCCCTAGAATTGATTACGAGGAGACGTATTCTCCCGTAATGGACGTCATAACGTTCCGCTACTTAATCAGTTTAGTAGTTTCCGCAAAACTGAATATGCAGCTCATGGATGTGGTCACAGCCTATCTCTACGGGGATCTGGATACAAAGATATACATGAGAGTCCCTGAAGGACTAAAGATGCCTGAATCAAGTAGTTCCCGACCATAGAACGCGTTCTCGATTAGATTGAGGCGTTCGCTATATGGATTGAAATAATCCGGGCGAATGTGGTATAACCGCCTAAGCGAATACTTGATCGGTTTGGGATACGTTAATAACGAACTTTGCCCATGTGTGTTCATAAAGAAATCTACTTCAGGATACGCAATCATCGCGGTCTATGTAGATGACATGAATCTCATAGGAACCGAAAAAGACTTGTCAGAAACTACTAATATCCTGAAGAGGGAATTCGAGATGAAGGATCTTGGGAAGACACGGTTTTGCCTCGGCCTACAGATCGAGCACCGTAAAGATGGAATTCTTGTCCATCAAGCGAACTACACCCAAAAGGTGTTGAGACGCTTTAGTCATTTTGACGTTAAGCCGTCTGCTACTCCCATGATCGTCCTCTCTCTAGACATTACTAAGGACCCATTCCGTCCAAAGGAGGACGACGAAGAGATATTGAGTCCTGAGTGCTCTTATCTGGGTGCAATAGGCGCTTTATTGTACTTGGTCCAATGTACTAGACCGGACATCTCGTTTGCTGTGAATTGTCTAGCTCGACACAGCACCGCGCCAATACGCCGCCATTGGAATGGCATAAAAGACATTTTTCGCTACCTTAAGGGTACTACGGACTTGGGCTTGTTCTATCCCTACGCGGTTTTGAGTAAGTCCAACGCTCTTGGCACTCGAAGCAATGCGACCCTTGTTGGCTACGCCGATGCGGGATACTTATCTGATCTGCACAAGGGGCGTTCCCAATCTGGTTATGTCTTTACCATTGGGAACACGACAATTTCTTGGAGGTCTCGCAAACAGACCTTAGTGGCTACTTCAACGAACCACTCTGAGCTACTCACGCTCTATGAGGCGACTAGAGAGTGTGTATGGCTTTGAGCTGTTATTGGCCATATTTGAAGTACATGTGATCTTCCATATGACCCAGATGAACCGGTTGTCGTCTATGAGGACAATACCGCTGTTATTGATCAAGCAAAACATGTTTACATCAAAGGGGATGCTACCAAGCACATATCGCCCAAGTTGTTCTTTACACATGAACAACAAGCGCTTCAGAAGATTGAAGTGCAACACATTGGATCGGAGAATAATCGTGCAGACTTGTTCACCAAGTCACTGCCAAAACACTCGTTCCAGAAATATGTCAGAGCGATTGGACTTAGGAAGCTTTCAGAGCTAGCCTAAGTGAAACATGTTTCCTGCACCCTGTTGTGTGCATGTGAGAGGGAGCGCCCCAACGAGCGCCTCCAAAATGCCCTGTTGTGCGTATATCCCGCACCCTGTCGAGTGCGAGTGAAAAGGAAAGCATCCTGATGTATGCTTGTGTACTCTTTTTCCCTTCGACCAAAGTTTTTCCCACTGGGTTTTCTTTGGCAAGGTTTTTAACGAGACACAGTTCAAATCTCTTATTCACTAAGGATTATTATAATCAGGGGGAGTATCCAGTTGTATACTTCTAAACCATCGTGTACTCTTTTGTCCTTCGATCAACAGATTTTTCTACTGGGTTTTCCCTGACAAGGTTTTGACGAGGCACCTTTGCAATGGTTAGTTTACCCCCATCACACTGACCTGTGTGTACTCTTTTGTCCTTCGACCAAAGTTTTTTTTCCACTGGGTTTTCTTTGGCAAGGTTTTGACGAGGCACAAGTAGATGGTCAAACTTGAAGATGTAAGCTACAGATAGACGAAGAAACTCAGAGATATTTACAAGCAGAATTTCTGGAGAGCCAAGGGGGAGTGTTGTAACTCATATGTCTCTACACATTCATATTCTTGTAACCTACATGAACTTTGGCCCTTCGTTTCTTCATAACCCCCAACCTCTCTCCCTATATAAAGAGAGGTTGGAATAGCTTGTAAATGTACACTTATGTGGTTGATAATATACGAGAAAGTTTCGTCTCCGTGTGTTTGAGCTTTTGCCTTACAAGCTATCCCAACCTCTCTTTATATAGGAAGAGAGGTTGGGGGTTATGAAGAAATGAAAGGCCAAAGGTCTTTTGTATGTTACAAGGAGATGAAATGAAGGGCCATATTTGTTACAACAATTGGAATTTAATTCGATATAATTATTGGGGGGAACTTGAGAGTAGATACAACGATGCATAAATTATGATTAGTTTAATGAAGTAGGGAAACTTTGCAATAAATTTGTGTTTCAAGTAAAGTGCGGTTTCCACCTGAAACCAAGGAACACACGCACACATGCTAATCTATCCTAAAATTCAAAAATATTTTGCTAACTAGATGGTATTAGAGCTTGTGGTTGATCAGAGTAGGACCATCATATACGCAGAATCATACAGAGACTGGGTGGGCTCCAGTCCACCCTAATTTTTTTAATATTTTTATTATATATTAACTCACATCTAGTCTATTCTAGTCCACTCCAGTCCAATCCAACTTGAATTTTTAATTTCGTCATTGACCACAATAATGCTACTAATATGTATGTTGCCATATTATGGGTATCCAAAATGTGATAAAATTTTATAATGTTGAATAAAAGGAGACCCATTGGTTCTTAAACATGGAATAAAGAAAAATTAGCTTAAAGAAGTATACCAAAATAAAATATTATCATGATAATCTAAACCTCACTTGGAAAAATGGCAGGAAAAACTTGAACCTACTACATAATAGCTTGTACATATGCTTGGACAAAATGTTCTTGTGAAGTTAGTTATATCATAACATGACAATGTACTCAACGGATTTGCATATTTGAGTCCAAAAGGCTTCATCACAAATGTAAAGTATGACAACGGCCTCCATTGCAATGTGTTCAGGACTTTGCTTTATCCAGGCCATAGGCAGCATAAGCTTTTATATTAAGGCCTAGTCTCAATTCAGGATACTAAAAATTCCTAGAAATGGGAACCCCAAGAAGACAATATAGAAAAACCTCCTTAGATATGAGAAAATTACAACAGTCATATTTTATATCGATGATGTAGTGGCCACATGAGACAATGAAAAGGAGCGATTGACACTTTAGAATTATTTTCCTATATAATTTGAAATTAATCCATGTACTCTAAGTATTTTTTTGGGCATTGAAGTTTCTCAGAGTAAGTAAAAAATTATTCTATCTCAAATGAAGTATACTTTATATAAATTGTTACATAAAACATATATGATTGATTGTCAACCAGTAGCCACACCATTAGAGGAAGGTCTGAATAATTCGAACCAGACGTTAGTAAATAAAGTGAGATATCAATGACAATAGGTCGTTTGATGTATCTGACACATACAAGGTCGAATTTAGCACATGTTCTTGAAGTTGTGAGTCAATTCATTCATGATTCATAAGAGCAACACATGAATGCTGTGATGAGCATATTGAGGTGCCTGAAAGGGAGTCCTGGAAAGGATATACTGTTAAATAAGAAGAATCACCTCAGAGTTGAAGAGTATACATACGTAGATTGGACATGAGCAATAGATGATAGACGGTCTAAATCTAGTTATTTTACATTTGTAAGAGAAAATTTAGTTATATGGAGAGAAACAAAAAGTAGAATGTAGTTGTTCGTTCCATGGTTTGAACTAAGGACCTCATATATGAAAGCCTAACATGGTAAGAACTACACCATAATTTTTTTGGGCCATCAGGATCCGTAGGCCCTGGGCGGTCGCTCTGGTTGCTCTAGGCCAGGGCCTACCCTGATACCATGGAATGGTTCCAGATATTTGTAAAATATTACGGATTCAAAATCTATTGGAGGATTTGGGTTATAGAAATTCTCAACCACTGAAGTTATTTTGTGACAACCAAGCACCGCATGTGATATTGTACATAATCTAGTTCAACATTACATAACGAAGCATGTGAAAGTAGATCAGTTCTTCATCAAAGAAAACTAGAAAATAAAATTATCGAGGTACCGACATCAAAATAGAAGACTAGTTATCTGATATTCTTACAAAACTCGTGGCCAGCCACATGTTCACAAGTTTCTTGGACTGATAGGAGTGTTGAAGTAGTTAATTATAAGAGATCCTTAATTAAGGAACACCTTATGTCACGACCCGATCCCAAATAATTGGGTCAAACCGGATCATGTCCAGCCTGCACCGTTGTTGAGACGACGGCAGTAAGCTGTATCCACTATTGCAGATAATCACAATAACATCTAAATATTGGTCACAACTCAATATTCGGGAATTTAAAACTTTATTCAACCTTTAAATAAATACAGCTGGAATGTAAAAGAACTGAATTAAATGCAGAATTCAAATAACAAAATTTCAAGACAACAAACTGGAAACTGGAAAAATCTAGCTATGCGTTCGGCTCGTCGGCCTCAGGTCCTGCGTCCCCCAATGGAGACTCTGGCAATACCACAGGGTACAGAACTGGGTCATAATAGCTGTTGTTTAACAGCTCAGCATCCTCAAATTCTCCTAAAAATGTTATCTCCAGTCAGGAGGGAGCAAAGTACAATTCATGATAATCTAACAATTGAAATAATAATAGAGTTATGCACTTTTAAACAATTTATTATGCACTTTTAAACAATTTGAAAATAAACAGTTCTCCAGCAGTTAAAATATTATGATGTGAATAGGCAATAAATATGACCGGATTGGGTTGTACAGTGAATGATATGGCTTATTCCCGTGTGTATGAGGGGTAAGCTAATACAGTTCTAAATTATTACTTTGGATGTGGTCATACTCATTACACTACTCTCCCAGTACCCAACAGTCAATCAGTCAGTGCTCTCAGAGAGAGTTCCATGTTGCATCGTGGTTTAAACTTGCAATAAAACGATTATTAACTAATTGTAAACTAACACAAAATGTACTTGCCATTGTTTACGACTGGAAAACGGTGTTGGTTCCGGGAAGATGCTAGGTTCGTCTCCGAGATCCTACAGTTGGAGAACTTGACTTAGAACCATTGTGAAACCAAGCTAGGTGTGCTAGTAGCAATCTCTAGTAGCAGGTCCTAGTCAGATTTTAAGTTGTTTATTTAATCTACTGCTAACGGTTTACGACGCGTACTACGTTGGTTCTCATTTAGTTGGATAGCCAGTTTCTGGTTTTACTTGGAAAAATTATCGTTACCGGTTAATTCGCAAAACTTTGTATTTTTACTATATATATATAAAACTACATTTTCTTTCAATGATAAACCGTGGGTTTTGTTAATTATAAATATTTTATTCAAGTTATTTTATCGTGAGAAATCCTTATTAATTTATACAAAATATTTATCAGTCATTTTGTTACGAAGCGCCTAAAATATAAATGATAAAACTATCCAGAAAATTAAAGAAAAATCAACCCAGAAAATAAATGAAAAACCTAGACTACGCAATACAGGGGCACAGCTGACAGAATAGGAATCTGAGCTTATGCCCTTACAAACTTTACATAAATTAAAATAAGAGAAAATTAGTTAGCTCTGACTAATGTCTCGTAATTTAAATATCGAAAACAAAACTAAAAATAAATTAAATTAAATCTTAGGAGTCTCAGACTTGGTCCAATCGTCACAGTTAGCTAATGCCTCAACGTCCGGGTAAAACTGGTTTCGTTTGCATTTCGCTAGGGCCCACGGACCGGTACGGTCATCGCCCAAAAATCTATTTAAATAAATAATTTCCGAAAACCGATTTGAAATTCTTTTATAAAATTTTATAAAAATTTGGGCAACATTTCCTCTATATTCGGGACAACCCAAAACTGGGAAAATGCGCCGAAACACCCATAATAAAAGTCCCAAACCAGGGAACACCCAGAATTTAACTTCCAAACCATTTTACACCAAAATTAAATTCACAGAATAATTTTCGAAGCTTAATCGGAAACCTGAAATATAGTTTCGGGAATTCCCGAAATGAATTCGGAAACTACGGCGCCCAAAATCCAGAAAACATATTTCGAAAAAATTCGAAATAAACACAAAACATCACAGAAACATCTCCGAAAAATCCGAAGTTACTACGTCACTCTAAAACCGAATTCCCGGGAGGGAATCGGGGACCAATTTCATCATTGACTACCGAAATGGGACGGGACAGAGGAGTTATACCTTGGGTTGCTCGGCTAGAGCTCTCAGATAAATTTTATAGAAAAAAATGGGGACAGCAAGTCGGGAAACCCGCGGACATCGCTGGACGGTGCTGTCCAGATCAGCGGGGCACAGGCCCGCGGGAACCGGAGCAAAGGGAACAGCTAGGGCACATCCGCGGGACAGCGCCGGAGAAGGGACGGCATTGGGAAACCATGCCAGAGAAGGGGGCCAGGGACTTGCGGGGCGGCACCGGAGCTCGGGGGTCCAGCGGGAGGTCGCTGGTCGGCCGGGCGCGCGGAGGCTGATGGGGATCGGGTCGCTGGAGTGCGGGGCCGAGAGGGGGTGGCCGCGGGGGCGCGCCGATCAGGGAAAGGGCGGTCGAGCAAACTCGGAAGCGCGGGTGGCGGAGGGTCGCCGGAGGTAGGCGACCCAGGGGCACGCACGGGCGCGGGTCCGACAGGGAAGGCCGGGGGTCCTGATCGGAGTCGGGCGCGGCCAGGAGGTCGGTTCGGGTCGGCGTTGGCCGCCGGGGTCGCGGGAGCTCGGGCGGAGTGGGGGTTCGGGTGCTCTGGAGTTGGGGAAAAGGAGGAAGAGTGAGGGAGAGTGAGGGAGAGTGGGGAGTTCTGGAGGAGTGGGAAATGGAGTTGGAAAAGAGAGTTGGTGGTGGTGGGATTACTTAAGGAGTGGGAGAATGTGAGGGAGAGTTTGAGTAGAGATGTGCTGAAGTTTTTTGTGGAAAGTGATGGTGGTGGTAGTATTAAAAGGAGAGTGGGGATGGTGTTGTGTGGTGTAGAGAAAATAGGGGAGCAGGAGAATAGGTGCTTGGCCTGTTCGTGGGTGACCAGGCCAATGGGTAAAAATATTTTTTTTCTTTTCTTTCATTCCAATACATATATATATATATTTTTATATATATTAGAAAAAGAAAATTAAGAATGGGTTCAGAAAACGGAATTGGGTTTCGGGAACTTGTACCGGGTTCGAACTCGGGTTCGAAGTCCGGACTCGAGGTCGGGGCAGGGCCGTAATAAAAAATCAACGATAATTTTTAAAATAATATTTTTTTCCTAAAACTGACTAAGTAATAATAATATAATAATAATAATAAATATAATAATACTATAAAACCAAAATTTAACTACAAACCAATAATTAATTAATTCTAAAATTTTGGGTTTCACAATCTTTCCTCCTTAGAAAATTTTGTCCTCGAAATTTTAAAGATAAGGGCCGGGGTACAATAAAAAAAACTTAGCCTTAAACAAAAATGAACTTTAAATCAGCAGGCACGATCGAGATTATCAGAATATGATCTGAAATAGGATTGGAATGTTTGTTGTAATCAAAATCATTTTAGGCACGAGAAAGAACCTAGGTACAACCAGGATCATAGAATAGGAGAGAACCAAATGAGGTTTCGTGAAACAGGAAAGGCAAGAAAGGAGCGGAAGTCAACATTTTATTGAGAAGACAGAAGGTAATGGAATCTTTTGAGATGAGGAACCTAAATGTCAAATCAAATTGGAATGGGGTACAAAGATTTGTGACTCAGGAAGGATAGAAAAGTTGTACGATAGTAGGATATTAGAGATGATTAGAATATTATACCTATGATAGGAATATAATTGAGTGAAACATTTCCATTGAGGGCCGAGTGATGATCAAAGAGGATAGAAAGTATGTCGTTTCACTGTTCAACGGTCAGAAGATAAGATATGCGAGAAAAGACTTACAAGATAACTATCTATGGCTTCCAAAATCTGTAACTAAATAATAATAAATAAATAAATGAATAAATAAATAAATAAGATATAAGAATATATGTATGCAACGTACTAAGGTTGAAACAGAAAAGAGATTGAGGTAAAAGAGATTGATATGGTCCTAATAAGTTTTTAGGAAGATCAAGTAGAATTTTGTAGGGAATCTTTTCTTTCTGGTTGTGACAAGAGATTTCTGGAAATGGAGACAACCGCTAGAAATGTAAACCCTCTAATCAGGCAAAAGTCAGAATGATTTGATGGTGCAAAAGACAACCATGGTATGAATATAGTCTGAATAATATTCGGGAACCAAATATGTTTGAAGTCATTTTGTCTCAAATTCATGCCTCGCCAGAGTGCACCTGACTGCAGTGAATTTTTGACCCAATAACTTGAATAATTTTAGGTTACCGAGTAGTCTGTCAACTTTATCCATTTCATGGCTAAGCAACATAGAAGATCAACATGGTGCATTTAGGACATAGTCACGATAATATCCGGGAACCTATGAACACCTGAAATCACTTCAACTTTAGAGTCTTTTGTCTCGCCAGTGCGCAATTGGCTGTAGTAAACTCGCAGTTTCCATAATTCAGACAATTGACTATAACGCAATGTGCGATGTTATATTAGATCACGGAATATTTTTCCAAACTTTGTCCATAAGAATTCAAAGGAGTTTCCGAAAAAAATTCAAACGAGTTCTAAGGTTCTAGTAATGATAGGAAAAGATATTGACGTATGTTCTTCTGGTTTCAAGAAAATTTATCAGGAAAAATATGTGTTCCAGTAGCTCTTGAGATTTAAGAGATTTGATTTTGAAGAAATTGATCAAACTTGAGTATGACTAATTGAGTTGGACACAGGATAAGGTAGAAGAATCAGAGCTTTGAATTGAGTTGAAGAAGCCAATGAGAATATTTCTGATAAATCACTTAAAGGATACAGACGTTTACCAAAATTATTTGAAGAAATAATTTCTTATCCAAGGAAAGTTTTGAGAATGTGATGGGTAAGTAGGGTTGACACAAAAGAAGTATGTCTTTATGGATTCAAGGAAGTCAGGTTAAAATATTTTAGTAAAGCCAACAAGGGGATGGTTCAACAATTTAAAAGTTTTCAATGATTTAAAGAAGATTTAATAATAGGATGGAATCAATTCTCTGACCGTTCGTACTTCACGATACTCAAGCATTGAGTTTTAAAAAAACTGTCTAGGCCTTGAATTGATCAAGAAGTTGCATAGAGAGTAGGGCTTCAGGTTGAGTGGAGGGGATCAAAATAAACTATTTGGAATACCCTAGGAGATAACAATCAGTATTGAAAGTATTTTTGAAAATATCTTTTAGGTAAATCATGAACTAACTAAACTGAACCAATTCTTTTGGTAATAATTAACCTTGAGGCTTTATAGTTCCAGAAGAATTTGGTTCAGGATTAGTTCTGAGAAAGTCAATTAAAATGAGGTTAAGGCGAATGGTTGGATACGCTAGTCGTAGAAGTACTCGGATAGATAAGGGTTTATTAGAATTAGAAACTCTAGATAGCGAACGAGTTTGGATTCCAAATAAAGATAGAGAAATAAGATTTGATCGATTAGTGGAGAAGTTTGAAAAAAAAATAGGTTTGCTGATGAAGGAGATTGAAAAGTTCTAATATTGGTCCATAAATAGCAAAAAAACATAAATCCTAAGGGATGCTAAAAATCTGTTAAAGATATGGGAAGGAGATAATTCCCGAAAATCATGGGACGCTAAAAGATACAAAAATCTAGGAAATAAAATATATAGTAACATATACCATCATACAGTCGGCCTAAACTAGTTAAGGTCAAAATTCACTCCTTATGTCATTATCACTCCCAATTGTTATAAGTACCAACTAATATCTGGGTATTCCAAAATTCTATTCTTCCAATTCTTAATCACCAATATATCCGGATAAATATTGCCTTACATACCTTCTCATTAAGGTTACAATCCTCAAAAATGGTATCGTAGGGGAAAGACTTTGGGAAAGATATCTACCATAAGGTGTAACCAAGAATTTTATTCATATTGGAGAATTACAGCAAGACTCTCATGATTATTCTAAGGACATCCTGTTACAACTTCTTATAACAATAGATAATGCTACTCAGCAGTTCTAGGTACTAGTCTTCATGGCTCTGGCTCTTGTATGAGCAGTCTCCAACTGCTTCATCTTCTTCTATGATCCTCAAGTCTGCATCATGCCTTTCTGCAGTGGGTATAGGAGGCAAGGTCTGCTCGATAGGAAGAGAGTTCCTAGGTTGCGGCGTAGCAGGTGTTGCTGGGATAGGCGCTCTGGTACGATAGAAAATAAGAGACAGTCCTTTACCCGATGTTCAGCGGATCCACATGCCAAACATTGTCCCAATCTCTTGCGGTAACTAATGGCTAGATGACCAGGCCTCTTGCAGTAGGCACAAGCCAATAGCTTCTTACGACATGACTGCCGGAAAGTAGAGTACTTGATGGGACCCAAATATCTTCTAGATTCAGGGGTATCCCTCCTAGGGTGAGGTTCCGCACCAACTCGGTTTAAGATAGCTAAGGCTACGTCATTGACATCCTTCATAACATCTCTCGTGATATCAATTTGTCTCTGCTGGGCCTCGGCTTGGGCCTTCTAGGACTCAAGGATTCCTTGAAATAGGGCAACCATTTGGAAGGTGTCTGCTAGTACTGGTGCGGCGACAGGAGTAACTATCATAACAGGAGATGGTGAAATTGCCATGGGCGGAATAGGTTCGGCTGTAGTATGAGCTGTGCCAGGGACTTGTGCAGCAAAGGGGGAATTGATGAGCTGCAAAGGAGAAGGGTTAGAACGGGCCTGAGAAAGAGGGGTATGATCAGGAGATAACACCTTGTCATCAGCAGGACTGGAACGGGTTGTCTTTTCTCTAGTCATAGTCTGAAAGGTTTAGGAAGCAAACATAAGCAAGGTAGCCTACCAATCTATAACAACCAAAAATATTTATTTATAATATAATTCGGTCCTATGTTGTGACAAATTAATATTCTAGTGTTCTAAATGTTCTAGAGGTGTTCTCCTAAGTTGTTGTTGAAAGAAGGACCTGCATGGGCCACCACTAAAAACATGTCACGACCCGATCCCAAATAATTGGGTCGAACCGGATCATGCCCAGCCTGCACCGTTATTGAGACGACGACAGTAAGATGTATCCACTATTGCAGGTAATCACAACAACATCTAAATATTTGTCACAACTCAATATTCGGAAATTTAAAACTTTATTCAACCTTTAAATAAATACAGCTGGAATGTAAAAGAACTGAATTAAATACAGAATTCAAATAACAAAATTTCAAAACAACAAACTGGAAACTGGAAAAATCTAGCTATGCGTTCGGCTCGTCGGCCTCAGGTCCTGCATCCTCCAATGGGGACTCTGGCAATACCACAGGGTACAGAACTGGGTTATAATAGCTGTTGTATAACAGCTCAGCATCCTCAAAATCCCCTAAAAATGTTATCTCCAGTCAGGAGGGAGCAAAGTATAATTCATGATAATCTAACAATTGAAATAATAATAGAGTTATGCACTTTTAAACAATTTAAAAATAAACAGTTCTCCAGCAGTTAAAATATTGTGATGTGAATAGGCAATGAATATGACCGGATTGGGTTGTACAGTGAATGATATGGCTTATCCCCGTGTGTATGAGGGGTAAGCTAATACAGTTCTAAATTATTACTTTGGATGTGGTCATACTCATTACACTACTCTCCCAGTACCCAACAGTCAATCAGTCAGTGCTCTCAGAGAGAGTTTCGTGTTGCATCGTGGTTTAAACTTGCAATAAAATGATTATTAACTAATTATAAACTAACACAAAATATACTTGTCTTTGTTTACGACTGGAAAACGGTGTTGGTTCCGGGAAGATGCTAGGTTCGTCTCCGAGATCCTACAGTTGGAGAACTTGACTTAGAACCATTGTGAAACCAAGCTAGGTGTGCTAGTTGCAATCTCTAGTAGCAGGTCCTAGTCAGATTTTAAGTTGTTTATTTAATCTACTGCTAACGGTTTACGACGCGTACTACGTTGGTTCTCATTTAGTTGGATAGCCAGTTTCTGGTTTTACTTGGAAAAATTGTCGTTACCGGTTAATTCGCAAAACTTTGTATTTTTACTATATATATATAACTACATTTTCTTTCAATGATAAACCGTAGGTTTTGTTAATTATAAATATTTTATTCAAGTTATTTTATCGTGAGAAATCCTTATTAATTTATACAAAATATTTATCAGTCATTTTGTTACGAAGCGCCTAAAACATAAATGATAAAACCATCCAGAAAATTAAAGAAAAATCAACCCAGAAAATAAATGAAAAACCTAGACTACGTAATACAGGGGCACAGCTGACAGAATAGAAATCTGAGCTTATGCCCTTACAAACTTTACATGAATTAAAATAAGAGAAAATTAGTTAGCTCTGACTAATGTCTCATAATTTAAATATCGAAAACAAAACTAAAAATAAATTAAATTAAATCTTAGGAGTCTCAGACTTGGTCCAATCGTCACTGTTAGCTAATGCCTCAGCGTCCGGGTAAAACCGATTTCGTTTGCATTTCGCTAGGGCCCACGCACCGGTACGGTCGTCGCCCAAAAATCCATTTAAATAAATAATTTCCGAAAACCGATTTGAAATTCTTTTATAAAATTTTATAAAAATTTGGGCAACATTTTCTCTATATTCGGGACAACCCAAAACTGGGAAAATGTGCCGAAACACCCATAATAAAAGACCCAAACCAGGGAACACCCAGAAATTAACTTCCAAACCATTTTACACCAAAATTAAATTCACAGAATAATTCTCGAAACTTAATCGGAAACACGAAATATAGTTTCGGGAATTCCCGAAATGAATTCGGAAACTACAGCGCCCAAAATCCAGAAAACATATTTCGGAAAAATTCGAAATAAACACAAAACATCACAGAAACATCTCCGAAAAATCTGAAGTTACTACGTCGCTCTAAAACCGAATTCCTGGGAGGGAATCGGGGACCAATTTCATCATTGACTACCGAAATGGGACGGGACTAAGGAGTTATACCTTGGCTTGCTCGGCAAGAGCTCTCAGATGAAATTTATAGAAGAAATAAACGGGGACAGCAAGTCGGGAAACCCGCGGATAGCGCTGGACGGTGCTGTCCAGATCAGCGGGGCACAGGCTCGTGGGAACCGGAGCAAAGGGAACAGCTTGGGCATAGCCGCGGGACAGCGCCGGAGAAGGGGCGGCGTTGGGAAACCGTGCCAGAGAAGGGGGCCAGGGACTTGCGGGGTGGCGCCGGAGCTCGGGGGTCCGGCGGAAGGCCGCTGGTCGGCCGGGCGCGCGGAGGCCGGAGGGGATCGGGTCGCTGGAGTGCGGGGCCGAGAGGGGGTGGCCGCGATCGGGTAAAGGGCAGTCGAGGAAACTCAGGAGCGCGGGTGGCAGAGGGTCGCCGGGGGTGGGCGGCCCAGGGGCGCGCGCGGGCGCGGATCCGGCAGGGAAGGCCGGGGGTCCTGGCCGGAGTCGGGCGCGGCCAGGAGGTCGGGTCGGCGTTGGCCGTCGGGGTCGCGGGAGCTCGGGCGGAGTGGGGGTTCGGGTGCTCTGGAGTTGAGGAAAATGAGGAAGAGTGAGGGAGAGTGGGGAGTTCTGGAGGAGTGGGAAATGGAGTTGGGAAAGAGAGTTGGTGGTGGTGGGATTACTTAAGGAGTGGGAGAATGTGAGGGGGATTTTGAGTAGAGATGTGCTGGAGTTTTTTGTGGGAAGTGATGGTGGTGGTGGTATTAAAAGGAGAGTGGGGATGGTGTTGTGTAGTGTAGAGAAAATAGGAGAGCAGGAGAATAGGTGCTTGGCCTGGTCGTGGGTGACCAGGCCAATGGATAAATTTTTTTTCTTTTCTTTCATTCCAATACATATATATTTTTTTATATAAATTAGAAAAAGGAAATTAAGAATGGGTTCAGAAAACGGAATTGGGTTTCAGGAACTCGTACCGCGTTCGAACTCGGTTTCGGAGTCCGGACTCGAGGTCGGGACAGGGCCGCACTCAAAAATCAACCATAATTTTTAAAATAATGTTTTTTCCTAAAACTGACTAAGTAATAATAATAATATAATAATAATAATAAATATAATAATACTATAAAACCAAAATTTTACTACAAACCAATAATTAATTAATTCTAAAATTTTGGGTTTCACACCTTAATTATAGAAAGTCCTTAATTAAGAAAGTCTTGTTGTATAAAGTTTTAATTATATAAAGTCTTATGATATATTTGTAATTGTAATTATTTGGTTTACTAGGATTTGTTTCTCTATATATACTTGTCCTAAAGAGAAATGAATACTCAATTAAGTTTATTAGTACTTTTTCCATACCATACATTTTATAACATATGGAAGTAGTAGCTCACACAAGTTTCAGAAACACATTGCTCTACTTTCTTTCATGCTCTATTATAATAAATATTATTGGTGTTGGTGTAGAAGCGTCGTGGAACAGAACTCTGAATCGTTGAGGCGTGTGAATCACTGTCCTCAAGAAAAGATTCGCCCCTTATCGTAACTGTAAGGCTCGAACGGCGACTTTCCTCCAGGATACAACAACGAGTTACAGATAGCTGTACCTATCTGCAACCTACAATCGAACAGAGAAGAAGAGGGACGGCTGTGTTTCTGATCTCTCTCTCTATTTGGTGGTTTTGGATCTCAGCGGTGTGTTCTTTCTGTGAAGAACGAATGAATAAATAGAGTTACAAAACTCTAAAACTGTTAGATCGTGAACCAAATCTCAGGAGGAGAATCAGGAACGGGTATGAGACGTGTTGAATGAGTAGTAGCGGTTACGCATAAATTTCGGGCTCACTACCAAGAGAAAATACAAAAAGTAGGGTCGTGTCCCGCCTACGCGCGAGGCTAAACGGCCCGGATTTGAACCCCCCCTGCGCGTGCGACGTGCCCGCACATGCGCATTAAGGTTTTTTGGAGCTTCCCTCCAAACCGGGTGCATTCTAGCCCAATGCCCCCCGGGCGCGCGAGCACCCCTCTTACTACCACTCATCACAACCATGTAGAAGATGTAAACATATATATACCCACTCTCAAGTGTGGGTTTTAAGCGATGTGGGACTAAACAAAAGTCTCTTTCCTTTTGTCTATGGTGTATTTGAAATACATACAAAGTGGAACTAAAAAACAAGAGTTCCAACAATCCCCCACTATTTCAAAATACACCACACATGCTATGTCTATATCGACTACACCTCCACCACATATTTTGAAATATGTGGTTGTCTCATCTGCTAGCCGTAGCACGAACACAATGCCTAAGTACTGGTGCCTTTCAGCTATGAACCAGTCATTAGGATAGCAGGACTTGTTCACAGGAGGTTGGTGAAACAAGTTTCTATGAACCAACAACCTTAAATGTGAACAGAGGACTTGCATCCACATTGTAATTCTTAGTACTTTACTGTTCTGTGGTTTTGCGCTTTTTGGCCCTGCGCTGATTCCTGGTTTTTCATAAGTGCTCTAGAAAGTCTGCCAAAGGCTTTCATAGGAACCGACCCAGTTCCTCACTCGTATAGGTAGATTTTTATCAAGTGTGTACTGCGGTTTAGACACACCACCTCAAGATTTGGGATATGGATTCTATTAAGAGCAAAGCTCAACCTTCTCACTGCAGTAGTTGTATTCATAAATACAGTACTATCTCATCATAGGAATGGAACATCTCAAATACAATAGTCGATAGTACACAAAAACAACCAGTGACTTGTTCTTACCCCTATGAACCTAAGTCATGGGATCACCAATCAAATAGGTAGGGTTACCATCACTCTTGTTTTTTGTTTTAGGCATAAGTCCTATTCCCCTCGATGTATCTTCCACTTGCCTCCTATTAAGTGGTTTGGTCAGAGGATCGGCCAAATTCAACTCTGACCTCACATAATCCAAGGATATAACTCCGGATTTTAACAGCTGTTTTACCACTGTATGTCTTAGACGTATATGTCTACTTTTCCCATTATAAATCTTGCTCTTTGCCTTTGCGATAGCAGCTTGACAATCACAATGCATAGGCACAGGAGGAGGAGCATTTACACTAATAGGAAGATCCGCTAAGAGGTTTCTGAGCCACTCAGCCTCAGAACATGCCTTCTCTAAGGCGATTAGCTCGGACTCCATGGTTGAACGAGCTATACATGTTTGCTTGGTAGATTTCCAAGACACTGCACCCCCACCAAGGGTAAACACATAACCACTGGTGGATTTGATCTCATCTGAATCTGAGATACAGTTAGCATCACAATAACCCTCTAACACAGGTGGGGACCCTTTGAAAGATATCCCATGATTAATGGTGCCTTTTAAGTACTTGGCTAATCTCTCAATGGCAACCCAGTGTTCCTTACTAGGACTCTGAGTATATCTGCTCAGTCTGCCAACAGCATAAGCTATGTCAGGCCTCGTACAGTTCATCAAGTACATTAAGCTACCAATAATTTGGGCATATTCTTTCTGAGAGACACTATGTCCTTTATTTTTCTTAAGATGGATATTAGCATCATATGGCATCGACACCCTCTTACAGTCATAATATCCAAATCTTTTCAAAAACTTCTCGACATAGTGTTCTTGACACAATGTAAGACCATCTTTTGTCTTTACAACTTTAATACCTAAGATTACATCAGCTTCACCAAGGTCTTTCATATCAAAATTTGAAGCTAAAAATCTTTTAGTCTCATTTATAATATCAAGGTTAGGTCCCAAAATAAGCATGTCATCCACATAGAGACAAAGCATAATATAAGAGTTATTAAAAGACTTATAGTATACGCATTTGTCTGCATCATTGATCAGGTATCCATTAGACACCATCACAGAATCAAATTTCTCATGCCATTGTTTAGGTGCCTGTTTCAACCCATATAAAGACTTAACTAGTTTGCATACTTTCTTCTCACTACCCGGTACAATAGTACCTTCTGGCTGTGACATATAAATCTCCTCCTCTAAATCACCATTTAAGAAAGCAGTTTTTACATCCATTCGATGGATAATTAACTTATGAACTGCTGCCAATGCAATTAAAATCCTAATAGAAGAGATTCGTGTCACAGGGGCGAAAGTGTCAAAATAGTCTATGTCTTTCTTCTGGGAGAATCCCTTCGCAACCAACCTAGCCTTGTATTTCTCAATAGAGCCATCTGCTCTTAGTTTCTTCTTAAAGATCCATTTGCAACCTATAGCTCTAGCACCAGGAGGTAAATCAACAACTTCCCAAGTATGATTCGACATAATTGAGGTTAACTCACTGTTGATTGCTTCTATCGAGAAAGGTGCGTCTCTAGAATGCATAGCATTATCATAGGTTATCGGATCATCATCCATAAGAAACATGTGAAAATCATCACCAAAATTGGTGGATATCCTCGCTCTTTTACTCTTTCTCAATTCAAATTCTGAATTTTCAGGAGTCTCAGAGATACGTTCGGTATGGTTAACAGTTCTTTCGAGACTAGTCTTCCAAGGAAAAATAGTTTCGAAGAAATTAGCATTTTTGGTTTCCAGAGTAGTATTGACAGCAACCTGGTCAGAGTCACTCTTAACCACCAAAAATCTATAAGCTGCACTGTTATTAGCATAACCAATGAACGCATAATCAACAGTTCTAGAACCTAATTTGGTCTTTTTAGGTCCTACTAACAGAACTTTGACGAGGCACCCCCACATTTTGAGATATTTTAGGTTAGGCGTATAGCCTTTCCATAACTCATAGGGTGTCTTGCCAGTTTCTTTATAAGGTATTCTGTTCTGAACAAGCAGATAGGATGGCTTCCCCCCACAAGTTCAGGGGTGCTCCTGAACTAACCAGCATAGCATTCATCATCTCTTTCAAGGTTCTATTCTTTCTTTCAGCTACCCCATTCGATTCAGGTGAATATGGAGGGGTAGTCTCATGAATTATGCCAAGTTGTTCACAATGGTCAGCAAAGGGATTAGACTCATATTCACCTCCCCTATCTGACCTAAGCCTTTTAATTTTCCTATCTAGTTGATTCTCAACTTCAGCTTTATATTTCAGAAATATCTCGCCTGCTTCATGCTTGTTTCTAAGGAGATATACCTTCGTGTATCTAGAGTAATCATCTATAAAGGTAATATAATAATATTTCCCTCCTCTAGACATTAAGCTTCTAAATTCAGCAAGATCGGTGTGAACTAAAGAAAGCAAATCAGTATTATCTCTAGAAACAACAGGTAAACAACCCTTTTTGATGGCTTTAACTTTAGCACATACTTCGTATTATCATTCGTTGGTTTAGTGATGTTAGGCAATAAACCAGTTTTTCTCATTTCCTTAATATAAGGTGCAGAAACATGTCCTAGTCTACCATGCCACAAATCAAAAGAGTCAACCATGTAAGCAGAAGAAGCAGAATTTTTATTAATAATAGTTTTGAGTACATTCAAAATAAATAAACCCTGGTTACAATACCCTTTCCCTATGAATGTCTCATTCTTAGAAAGCACTACCTTGTTGCATTCCATGTTCACTTTGATTCTAGCTTGAACCAAAAGTGACACAGAGATCAGATTGCAGCGAATGTCAGGAACATGCAGTATATTACCCAGTGAAAGGGTTTTCCCAGAAGTCAAGTTGAGAAGAACTGTGCCTTTTCCCAGGATGGGTACAGGCCTAGAGTCACCCATATAGACTCGTTCTTCTCCATCTTTCACTTGGGTGTACTCTGAGAAAGACTTTAAGTCACCACAGATGTGACGGGTTGCTCCAGAATCAATAACCCAGTCTTTTTTCTCAGCCACCATGTTCACAACAGAGACAACAGCAGCAAAGACATCATCCTTCACTATATTAGCTTTCGGAGTGACATCTTTGTTGTCTCCATCCTTCTTGTGTCTGCACTAGAAAGCATGATGTCCGGGTTTTCCACAAACATAACAATTTCCTTTATTCTTCTTAAAAGGACGGGAATTGTTAGTCTTCGGAATAGAAGATTTCTTATCGGTTTTCTTAGGATTTCTCCTAAACCGATTAGAAGCAGAACTGGGATTACCTTCCACAATATTAGCCTTAGAGTCAAACTCCGTAGCTAATCACTACAACAAAAAACCCTTTTAATGACGGCTAAAAAGCGTCATTAATGACGTACCATGACGCTTTTTTTTCCACAGCAACCGTCATGAAAACGGGTGTTATAAATGTTTTTTAAAAGCGTCATAAAATAACCGTCATGAATATGATGAGTTTCTGCTACACTTATTTTCAGCATAGTTTGAAAGCGTTATGAATAGATAATCTGTATAGACTCAATTCAGCACATTTATAACGCTCAATTCTGCACATTTATATATTACTTTCCAAAAATTTATAGATCAATGCTCAATGTTGCTCAATTCAATTTCAAAACATTCATTTTGAACCATATTCACAAGAAAACATCTAAATGTTATAGAGTACCATTTAATCCATTTACAAATATATACATAACATATATCACCATCTTCAATACATTTTTTCAAAATAAGACATCCAAATACATATATTTACAACTACTACTAGTAAGTAGACCCTCAAAACTATTAGTACATTGGCTTCAACTTTGAGCACATCAAAACTGTCGGCATCACGTAGCAAAACCCTAAAAAATGTCTTCCTCCATCATACACTTTGTGTTAAAGAAGTAGCCAAGAAGTAGCCAAGTGATAAGTAGGTCTAGTACTGCATCACCAAGAAATTCAAGCCTCTGGTTTTGAAAAAATAAAGAAAAAGAAGTCAAATGCATGATTATAAATATGAAAAGTAATTTTGAGTGTCAAACAAAAAATGATAAATATATCAATATCTAGTATCAACTAGGAAAAAACTTCCAAACTTGCTTACTTGGTAGCAGTAGCTAGTTCCAATTTTAGAAGGATGAGTTATTGCCTCCAATAAAAGGCGTTTAATAGCAAACTCATAGCGTAATTTCTTTTCCAGAATTTCCATGTGTTCCAATATTAACCAAATCCTGTGTTCCAATATTAACCAAATCCTGAATCATATTCACAAAGAAATGAGACACAGAAATTGAACCTAGAGCAAGAACTGTTTGTAATATAAGAAACATAGAAACTAAAGTATCACAGGACTAGTATTATACAGAATCTAGCCATTAGATAATAACCATATGTGTCTTAGTTAAGTGGTCCAGTTGGGGATACCTATGAAATCTCTGTTCCCAATCCCAATCTCAAAAGAATGATTAAAGTAAAAGGAGGACAACAGGATCTATATCATAACAGAGAAGAAGTTTGACTCCAAAATTGTGGGATAGTCATAGTTGTAGAAAAGAAAATATAGTGCTTGATCATATACAGCTCGCAAAGAAATACCACTCCTAACAGAAACAAGTTTCGTATGTTAAGATACTAGATTAATTCGGCAGGAGGACCGGAGTACAATTCAAAAGTATTCGCCGAGCATCGCGTTCAAGCTACAAGATATTTACGGACTTGAGGAACATTTTCAAGATTAAGTGAATGAATTTTTTTGAAATTATGAATCATGAAGATGTGCAGATAGAGCAGGCAGCCACTGGTTACAATAAAGCGAGGATGCTCTAAAAACACAGTAGTTTTCATGTCATTGTTAACCTTCACAGAAGAAAAAAAATGCTTCATATGGGGTTAAGTTACCAGAATTCACGAATTCCTCCTCAAAATTAACTTGTATAATGTTGAGTGTTATACACCAAAAATCATAATTCATTATTTTAGCATTAATAACTAATTTGGTTTTCAGTGTTGTCATAACTCTTTTCACTTACCTCCGAAAGGAATGCATAAAAATATGCTCAAGTTTGTGTGTGTGCTTATTCAAGTGTTGGCATACAACAAACACAACAACTATATATTGATCACTGCACGCACGCAGCACACTTTACCCGGCCAGTAGTGCCTTAAACAATGCATAAATTCACACGTTTTAAATACCTTTAGACAATCTCAAATCCGCCTATTAGATCCATAACCTATTTTCCAAGAATAGTTGACTTATGTAAAACACCTAGCGGATGAAGGCATTGCGTAACAATTGATATCACCTTATGCACTGAGAACGTCAGAGCTAACCAACTTCGATAAAGCAACTAAACTCGGTCTTTAATTTTTCTGGTTACAATTAGCTGCAAGCTTTTCAAATATGTTCATAGCTTTCCTTAATATGATATGCCCAAAACATATCTTTCTAGCCATTAGATAGTCTTTTCCATCCTTAATTGGTAGAACTTTTAAGTTATGATAATAGTCTACCATCTCTTCAGTTTGGAAAGGTGACTTTCGCTAGTAGATTAAGGAGTCTTATTTCTTGAGGAACAAAAAAATGAAAGCATTTGCAGTTAGGAAGTTGTGAAGACTGATATTTAAGAGTTACTTCTCCAACAGTTGTTGTTTTAATATGCATCTATGTTGCACGGGCACGAGATTATACCAACACAGGGAGACTGACAGAACACTGATTTTGGTGTGTCCTAGTGTGTTTAGGAGTGTTCCGAGTCATGCTCAATACATGTCCGATTTTTGGAGCATCCTAGATATGCATCCATAGTCATTTTCAGATGCTATAAAATATTAAAAATCGTGTTACCTGCTCGACGTAAGATAACAGAAGATGTTGCAGCAGGACAGGTTGTGCTCTCTGGAGGTGAGTGTATCCAGGAACTATCAAACCTTTGTTTTTCATAGCCAAGTTAACGAGTGACACCTGAAATAACAAAAAAATAACCACTTAAGAGTATCAAATAATCATTTCTTTCATAGATGTATCAAATCGGCGCGACATCTACCTGCGGCTGTTTGATTCTGGCGAGCAGCCCAACGATGGCCTCCCTGCACCAGAGGCGGAGGTCGGTGATGACCTGGTCGTTCCTACTCCTGGCGGTGTGCAGCTTCTTCGCGGGCTTGCCGATAAGGTCGGTGAGCTCCGCCTCGATGTTCATGTGCACGTCCTCCCTATCCTGCCTCCAGACGAACTCCCCGGACTCGATCCTCCTCTCGATCTCGTCGAGGCCGAAGAGTATGCTGTCCCTGTCGCTCTCAGTAATCAACCCCTGCACTGACAATGAAACGGTGGTATATCAGCGGTGGAGATTCGTTTAAGAGGGACGGGGGATTTAGGTCGAGCACCTGGTGGGCGAACATGGAGGCGTGGGCCTTGCTGCCGGCGATGTCATAGTGGTATAGCTCCTTGTCGAAGGACACAGACTCGCTGAAGCGCTCGACGGCGTCGATGACGCTCTCCTCGAACCGGCCTCCCCAAAGCTTCACCTCCTTCGGCTGCTTCCGGTAGCTCTCCCCCTCCGCTCCTGATGCTGCTGATGCCATGGAGGACCGAGAGGTCCTCTGGCTGAGGCTGCGGATGCTGAAGAGGCGGCGGGCGAATGGTGAAAGTCAGGTGAGCTCCTGCGGGAGGAGCAGAGAGTACGAGTGGGAGAGGGACTTCATTTTCGTATATTCCTCAGGACTAATGAATGAAACACTCACCCGCCGCCGATCTCCAGCATGTGCGCGCGGTGTTCACCAGCCGGACCTCCATTACCGGCTTCAGGTCCTCCGACGACCCCTCCGATATGGTCGAGATCGCACCTCGGCTAAGATCCATCGATCAGAAACCCTAACCTAACTCTTGAGGAAATTGGAGGAGAAGAGGTTTGGAGAGATGTTGCTCCTTAGAAAATGGATGAGAAATGAATTTTCTCTCTCTCCCACTTAGCTTTTATACAGTGAAAAAATTACAAGTTTGCCACCACTCTAAAGTATTAATGACGTTTTGTTTTATAAACGTTATAAAAAGCCCAAAATTAGTCCAAACCGTCATAGAAAAAAGGTATTTTTCAACTTGATAACGCTTATGTATCAGCCGTCATTAAAACTCCCTGTCGAGCGTCATTAAAAGGGTTTTTTGTTGTAGTGAATCTTGCGTCAAGTTTCCTGTTTTTCTCTTCAATTCGGACTTGAATAATCACGTCTTCCAGACTCATCTGCCTCCTTTTGTGCTTCACTTTGTCCTTGTAGTCTTTCCATGATTCAGGTAGTTTCTCAACCAAACAACCAGAGACGAAAGCATCAGGGAGTTCAATATCCTCAGTTTTCAAATCATTTAAAAGAACTTGAAATTCAATGATTTGAGAAGAGATATCTCTAGAGTCAACAAACTAGAATTTCAGATAATTCCCAATAGCGTACTTTTGAGTACCAGCATCTTCGATTATATACTTCTTATTCATATTTTCCCAGATTTCGTAAGCTGATTTATATGAATAGTATATATCGAAGATCTCATTGGACAAGGTGTTTATAATAGTATATCGGCATACCTTATTTTCTTGCTGCCACTCATCGTACAGCTTTTGGAAATTATCGAAAGCGTTGGTAGCATCTTCTATGTTAGCCGAATCGAACTCCATAGCCGCTGGCTTTTCAGGTTCAGGTTCAGTCAGGTACTTCGCATAGTTCAGCACGTCCAGGCAGACGTAGATCCTCTCCCTCCAGCGTTTGAAGTGTGTACCGTTGAAAACTTCAATCTTCAAAAAGTCAGGAAGCCTGGAACGAGATTGAACAGATCCAGCAGCAGCAGCGAGATCATTGTTCTGAGAAGTCATCTTTTCTTGAGATTGTTGGTGTAGAAGCTTCGTGGAACAGAACTCTGAATCGTTGAGGCGTATGAATCACTGTCCTCAAGAAAAGATTCGTCCCTTATCGTAACTGTAAGGCTCGAACGGCAACTTTCCTCCAGGATACAACAACGAGTTACAGATAGCAGTACCTATCTGCAACCTACAATCGAACAGGGAAGAAGAGGGACGACTGCATTTCTGATCTCTCTCTCTATTTGGTGGTTTTGGATCTCAGCGGTGTGTTCTTTCTGTGAAGAACGAATGAATAAATAGAGTTACAAAACTCTAAAACTGTTAGATCGTGAACCAAATCTCAGGAGGAGAATCAGGAACGGGTATGAGACGTGTTGAATGAGTAGTAGCGGTTACGCATAAATTTTGGGCTCACTACCAAGAGAAAATACAAAAAGTAGTGTCGTGTCCCGCCTACGCGCGAGGCTAAACGGCCCGGATTTGCACCCACCCCTGCGCGTGCGACGTGCCCGCACATGCGCATTAAGGTTTTCTGGAGCTTTCCTCCAAACCGGGTGCATTCTAGCCCAATGCCCCCCGGGCGCGCGAGCACCCCTCTTACTACCACTCATCACAACCATGTAGAAGATGTAAACATATATATACCCACTCTCAAGTGTGGGTTTTAAGCGATGTGGGACTAAACAAAAGTCTCTTTCCTTTTGTCTATGGTGTATTTGAAATACATACAAAGTGGAACTAAAAAACAAGAGTTCCAACAATTGGGCATAAAAATAGAGCCATGTAGTGACTTGTGGCAAACTAACAAATCACAATTTCAAAAACGGAACAACTTTATCTTTCATGAGAGATGACACCTGGTTATATAATCAAATATAATAGAGTTGTGCTGTTGTTTTGTTGTGTTGTGATGTGCTATGATCTAAGAACATATTCATGTAAGTACATTTAAGCTGTTGTTAAACCAACAATTTCAAACAGCATGGAATCCAAATGGCTAATAGGGATAGAGCATTGGATATATTCGGTTTCAATCGAACCGACGTACCTAAAATCGAAATGAACTAAAATCCAAATCGAAGTTGAACCAAAATGAGTCATAACCAATCCACATCGAACTGCTATAATCGGTGTTAAATTAGACCTTTTTTACCATTTATTAACGGACCGTACCTAAAGTTGAACTTATGGTTAAAGTATAGTGATAAATACAAAATTGACAAATAGTACAAAGTAATTGTAAAGTAATGAATATATCAATATATAGAATTATGATTGAGATTTATCCCTATCATAGGCGACATGCAAGAAATAAAAGAAGAGATAACCAAAAAATAGGGTGATATTGTATGTGTGTGTGTGTGTGTGTGTGTGTGTGTGTGTGTGTGTGTGTTCTTATTTGGTTTTGGAGTAAACCGAAAATTCAAAACCAGAATCTAAATCGAGAACCAAATTTGGATAATTTCATAACTGAATCCTAACCCAATAGTTTCCTACCTAACCAAATCCCTATCCCTTATTCAGTGTCGTTCTGGGTCCAAAATCGAATTGAAACAAATCAACAATCTTAATTTTGTTAATGGATAATATAAAAAGCAATACAACCAGGGATATATATAGATGGAGAACATACACATATCCATATAGGAGAAAGAATATGTATCCGTATTGGAGAAGGAATCTAATCCTAATCCTAATTAATCTTAACACCGCCTTCAAATTCATTATGGGTCAAAAAACATGAGTTTGCCCAATAAAAACTGAAAAAGCGGTGTAGGGTGTGACTTGGTAAAGAAATCTGTCAGCTGATCAACAGAAGTCAAATGGAGTAGAGAAATAACACCTGCCAAATAAATACTTACGAATGAAATGACAATCGATCTCAATGTGCATTGTTCATTCATGAAAAAATCGGATTGTTTGCTATCTGTATAGCACGATCCTGTTATCATAGTGAAGTCGTGTAGGTCCTGTAGGAGTAATGCCCATATCACAGTTTACGTACATGGACAATATTCTTGTGGTGGCAGCCATAGCTTTATACTCCGCATCAGTAGAAGAACATACAACAACGTCTTATTTCTTGCTTCTCCATGAAATCAATGAATCACTAAGAAACAAACAAGATCCTGTAGTAGATCGTCTAGTGGTCGGATCTCCTGCCCAATCTGCAGCAGAAATGTCTCGAAGCTGTAGAGTAGATGTGGAAGATATCGAAAAATTCGGAGTAAGGCACCATAGTGAGATAATCGAAGAGCATAAATGAACTGGCCAACAATATTAAATGCATGAAAAATATCTGGCCTGGTCAAACAGAGATACACAAGCTGACCCACTAGCCGTCTGTAGCAAGTAGGATCTGTGAGAGGCTCACCATCTGTGGGACGAAGCTTCACATGAAGATCCAAAGGAGTATCAATTGTCCGACTATCCGATAGACCAATAGACGAAATAATCTTCGAAGTATATTTATGTTGGGAAACAAGTATCCTCTACTTTGTGCAATCTCGAGTCCAAGAAAGTAGAGAAGACAACCAAGGTCCTTCATCTGAAACTGCTGATGAAGGTACCTCTGTATAGTTGCAATCCTTGTTGAATCATCGCTAGTTAAAATCATGTCATCCACATAGAGCAGAAGGAGAACACGCTTCTGCGGTGACGATCCCACAAATATAGAATAATCTTGAGAACACTGCTGAAAACCTGCTTTACAAATAGCACTTGGAAAACACTCAAACCAAGCTCGAGGAGCTTGTTTGAGACCATAAATGTATTCTTCAAATCCATCTGATAGAGTGGCCACTGACAAACATGTCCCACCGGAGTAGAAAGACCTGGAGGGGTGCATATAGACAACCTCGAATAAAGAACCGTGAAGAAATGCATTCTTCACATCCACCTGATAGAGTGGCCAATGACGAGCGGCAGCAACAACTAGTAATGTACGAAATGTGGTCATCTGAGCAACAGATGCAAATGTCTCATCATAGTCAATTCCATGCTCCTCTGTAAAACCTCGGGAAATAAGGCGAGCCTTATGTCGCTCAATGGATCCATCAGGTCGATACTTGACCTTGAAGACCTACTTGTAACTAACAGGCTTTACCTTATCTGAAAGTAGGACAACATTCCAAGTACCTATCTGCTGAAATGCTCGAAACTCCTCTGCCATAGCCTCATGTCACTCAGGGTACTGTATAGCCTCCTGATAAGAATTGAGCTCTCATGTAGTACCGATAACAGTAAGAAAGGAATAAAACTGTGTAGAATATGAGACTAAGGTAGCAAAACCAAACTTGTCCGATGGACAAGAACAGTCAGGAGTAAAAATGAGTAGGGGGTCGATGAGTACGTTGGAACTGATAGAGAGGTTGTGATAGAGGCGTTAATGGCAAAGAAGATGGTATAGCAGAGGCTGGTAGAATATGTGGAGGGATCCTCGTGAGGTAGCGACGGAGGCGTCATACGAGGAGATGTACCATGAGAGGGAAGCAAAGGAGTAGGATCAACGAAAACATTGGACGTCGGAGCTAAGGATGATAAGAAATGAATATCCGGAGGTGGGGACAGTAAAATAAGGAGAGTCCTCAAAAAAGATGAAGTGACGCGATAAACAAAGATGACGGGCCAAGGGATCATAACAAGGTATCCCTTATACTCTGAACTAAAACCATATAAGACACACTTGACTGATACATGCATATTATTATTCTTGGTTCTGCCTAGAGCATGGCAAACAATAGGAAAAGTGATGTTAAAGTTAAATAATTTGTAGAAAAGTAGTTGTTGATGTTGGTTTAGTATTATCACTAAGGGGTCTTTTTTGTATACATGGGATGAAACAATAAGGGATATGATTGTATATGTTATATGTTTATATATATTCATGGTTGTATTGCATTTTATATTATCCATTAATCAAATCAATATTTTTGATTTATTTCATGGTATCATAGCAAAGGTTTTTATATCCATATTTTTCCGTCTACCTCCTCATCTACTAGCTACCACCACCACATATGCTCTCCTTTCCGCTCCTTTGCGGTGAGCAGCAAAAATTGCGAGCACAAATTAGCAATTTTTGCTACTCACCGCGAAGGAGTGGAAAGGAGAGCATACGTGGTGGTGGTAGCTAGTGGATAAGGAGATAGACGAAAAAATGTGGATAAAAAAAACCTTTGCTCCGATATCATGAAACAAATCAACAATTTTGATTTTATTAATGGATAATCTAAAAAGCAATACAACCATGAACATATTTAGATGGAGGACATATACATATTCATATAGGAGAAAGAATATGTATCCGTATTGGAGAAAGAAACTAATCCTAATCCTAATTAATCTTAACAATAATAATAATACCTGGCGCTAACAACAAATGGTGAGCAGATATCTCTCTCGGGTGAAATGCAACTGATATTTTGACAAGAAGATTGCAGAGATGGTAACATAAAACAACACCACCACCTTCCTCCCAAATTTTTTGTGTCGGACTGTTTGAATCATTCTCTTCCATTCAACCTCAATTCAACTATGAAGGATGGTGTCCTATGCAATACTAACAAAGATGATATTCGTCTTTAAACTTCAAACTAAGATCATACACTAGTTGCAGGGAGAGGGAGAGGGAGAGGGAGAGAAAACCAGAGCATAAACAACTTTCTGACATACAAGATAATGATTGACCTTTTCCAGCTTCCTATTTCCATCAACAGTATATATAATAACTAGAGGGAAAGAGGAAGCACAACAAATTAAATTTATGAGAATCAATAATACTGGACAAGTCACTCCACACACAAAAAAAATTAAGAGAACAAATAATATCAACTCCGAACCAAAATATTGGACACAAGAGATTTGAGTAACTTCATCAAATAGCAACGAAAAATAGTCCTTCAAACCCGACTAATCCAGGTGCATTCACTTGGCTACGATTTCCTTCCAAAAAAGGAGTTTTGAATTTAGGTTCGGAGTTTTGAATCCAATGGTCAACAAAATTACATACCTTAATTTTACATTCCTACAGTTACCACATACTAAAACTTTCAACTGAGTTTTACTTTGTTGTTTGCCAAAGTTAATATCTAGAGGTGATTTCAGTAATTGTGATGGATACCAGTTAGGCATATAACACAAAGACTTGGTAAACAAATTATCATCAGTGTTTTAAAAATTAGACCGTGGCCCATCAACCCGTAGCTTTTTCAGATCGGTTCAATATTGACCACTTTTTTTTTACAAAAATATATTGCAAATAAATTTTTTTTGTAAAAATCAGTGTCCATACGGGATTGAATTTGGGCCACTTAGATTAACCCACTGGTTGAACCAACCTATTGAACCGGTTTGACCCAATCCAATACTTTGTCTGGATCGATATCCGGTCTGATTTTTAAAACACTGATTATCATTGTTCATTACCTATTTCAAATCCCTAACTATGACTGATCTTTTCATTTATTACATGTTTTGGTGAACATGACAACCAGGTTGGTTCATGAATGCATTCTCCTATTGGCTAATGGCACAATGCATTCTCCTATTATCCTACAATGGCCTTTATTCCAAAAACTTCTCTTTAACCTTCTCTCTTTTGATCAAATACATTATAATCCTACAACTCTTCCCCGATCTATTTATATCCTATGGTGTGTAGCAACGTAGCTGATTAATTGTCACATAGTTGGAGCTAGTATGACTCAAGGTTTGGATTATGCTTGGAAATTTTCCAAGATTTGAAAAGACCTGGTAATTGTATAGGAAATTGAAGAAGAAGAAAAAAGAGAGTTGGTAATTGGTACGTTTTCAAATTGGTATGTTTTAATAGGAAATTGTATAGGAAACTGAAGAAAAGAAGGCCTGGTAATTGTATAGGAAATTTCCTAACTAAATGACCTGGTAATTGGTTTATTTTAGGGTTTTGTAGGATAGTTCCCGACGGCATGGAGTTGAAGAAATAATAATAATAATAATAATAATAATAATAATAATAATAATAATAATAATAATAATAATAATAATAATAATAATATGATGTCGTTATCGGTACTCCTAAAATATTAATTCCAAATATGTTTCTGCATTAATATTATTGACACTCCTAAAAGGTCACCCTGCACTCCTTCCTTCATGCATGCACAAATTAATGTCGTATTTAAGGCATGAGTAGATTGAAATTTGAATGATAGAATATTAAACAGGAGTGCATGAACATTTTAGGAGTGTCAAAAACAGATATAAGGTATTATGGATTAATAGTTATTAAGGGTTTAATAAATTGGAAATTTTATTTGGCTGGAGGTAAAAAGAATATAATAATAATATTATTATTAACCTCAACTAGAAATGATAATAACCTCAATTTAAAATTTTAGGATTTACACAATTTCAATAGTTCTAGTTTCTCTCTTACCCGAGTCTCGCTCTATATCAATTATTCTCTTCTCCTGATTCTGATCTTTTCTTCTGATCTTTAATTTTCTCAAAAAAATTATCTTTGTTTTCTTAAATTTGTCATCAACCAAACAAACAAATAATCTTCTTTCTTGTCTTTTTTTTCCCTTTTCTTCCCCTCCATTTTCTTAGCCAAACACATTTTGAAACTACTAGTTCGAGGTCGCCATCTATCTTATTTTGGAAAATGTCCCTTTTCACTTGAAGTTGACAAGTATCTCATGAAAACAACAGCTAACATTTGCATAGTGAAAATTTAGTCAAATAGTAAATTGGTGATAACTTTTATAGAGCATTTCAACAAAAAAAATCATAGAGTTCATGTTTTTCATTTTCCTCCTCGTCACGGAGGGATCCAGAAAAATATACCTGGATGATTAAAGTGGGTTCGGGTGTAAAGTGTACAGAGTGTAGGCTAACTCCTAAATTATATATATATATATATATATATATATATATATATTATTTAGGAGTTAGCCTCTCTCTTTCTCTCTCTCTCTCTCTCTCTCTATATATATATATATATATATATATATATATATATATATTAAAAAAAAAAAAAAAAAAAAAAAAAATATATATATGAAAAAAAAAAAAAAAAAAATATATATATATATGAAAAAAAATTGGTGGATTGGAGCCCATCCCAACCTAAACTAGACTATTGAGTAAAAATAAATTTCTCTACAAGTTTTGTTCTAAATATACAATTCAAGTGAGCTTTAACTAAAAATCTAAAATGTTATACAAACTATATACAATAATAATAATTCCATAGTACGACTTTCTCATTCTTGGATTAAAGTGGGTTCGGGTGTACAGTGTACAGAGTGTAGGCTAACTCCTATATATATATATATATATATATATATATATATATATATATATATATATATATATATATTATTTATGAAGAAAAAAAATTGGTGGATTGGAGTCCATCCCAACCTAAACTAGACTATTGAGTAAAAATAAATTTCTCTACAAGTTTTGTTCTAAATATACAATTCAAGCGAGCTTTAACTAAAAATTTAACATGTTATACAAACTATATACAATAATAATAATTCCATAGTGCGACTTTCTCATTCTTGGTATTTCCAATTCACCTTAACCATTCAGGAGTTGATGGTATTCTAAACCAACAAACTGTGGCAATAGCCTAAACGAGTTAAATCACAAAATAAGTCATATATTGTAAGGGGGAAAAAAGGTTCCAACTAGTTCAGGACAAAGAAAATAACTTACAGATAAAAGATTTGGGCAAACTAAATCCTCAACAATTGATAAATAGTTACCGAACTTATATGCTTTTTGTGGTCAGTCAGGAGTGGTATAACCCCCTTGGTTGGATGGATGGTCTCGGAATTGAAACGCGGGGGAGGTGTGGGTGTGTGACAATTGGAAGTACTGGACCCAAATGCCATGCAACACAGTGTGTACAAAGCCTCGTGCGTTACGCCGAACATCGCCCCAAAAAAAAAAAATTCGTGTGTTACGCCGTAATTTTTTTTAAACCTGTGAGTTACGTCAGGCATTGCAAAAATAAAAATAAAAAAAAACAATTGAGAAAATTCCGTGTTACGTCGGACATCGCAAAAAAAAAGCAATTGAAATAGTTGAAAAATGTGAACAATCCTATACTTTTTATTACAAAACCAATAAAACCAAAAAAAAGGTTTTGTGAAATAATATCGAAATGTCGAACTTTATACATGTGAAAATTATCGAGTGACCAAAAAGAAGATCCAAATTTTTGTGAAGGATGTGATGCGGAAAGAAACTTTAGAACGGGAAAGATGGGAATTGACACGATCCTCAAGCTAATGAAGTTTCACATGACTAAGGAGAGTCATTTTCTTGTTTAAGGATCAGGGTCCAATCCCAGCCTACCCATATAAAGAACTTGTTATCGAAATTTCCTTTATGCTTTGATTTCTGCAAACTTGAAACAAGAAAAATAAAATAAATTAGAACAGGGTTACCGGCCTATGGGAAAGTCGCGCTGAACGCACTGCCCTAAGAGTTGATCCGAGGTCTTATGTGCAGACTTTTCTCAAATTCTTCTAGTGGTAAAACCCCCGGTATCACCGGCTTCTCGCTGTCGCACAGAACGTCGAGAGATCGACCCGAACTTAGCCTTGCCCAGTCGCGGAAGGAAGAGTACACCGGAGAAGAGAACAGCAGAGCGAGAGAGAGAAGAAGTAATTTTTTCTGTGTTTTGCTCTGAGAAAAGAAGCCGGAATATATAGGCATCAAAGACCAACCACCATTGGTAGTTCCACGGACGTACACAAATGGGGGGCTAAAGAATAGGCATGTACAAGAAAATGTGTGGATGGAATTAGTCAAAGAAAATTTGAGGAATTGGTTTTGCAAAAGTGTGCTGTGTGTGAAAACACACACACAGCCAACAATCCCCCCCAAAACCAAGATCCGAAGTCAAAGATAACAACTACAAGAGTTAGTGATAGAGAAATCTGGGCAAGAGTATACTATGCATAAATGAGATGGACCGCAGCCTTGAATCTCACGTAGTGACTAATCCTTTATCTGAAGAAGTGCTTGATGGACTATGCCTTGAATCAGACTTCTTGAACCAGATTCAGAGATTAGCACACATAGTACGCTAGAGGTTCTTGGGTCTATCGGGTGGCGCTTTGAATGGCCATGCGCACTTATACCAAATTCATAAGAGTTGTCTGAGATCGCCCTGTCTCATAGTCGCGGCCTTCACGACCTCTTATATAGGTAAGTCCTCCAAGGGTTGGTGATCGGAGTCAACCCCGTAAAATAATGCTTGGACCTATTAAGAGTTTTAAAACTCATCCTAACCAGATCACACTGGAACACTGTTACCATAGGGATGGGATATCATTGTACAACCTCGTACAGCCACCTGGGCATTAGTTTATGAGAATTTAATCTCTAAGTCAGTGTTCCATAAAAGTCACCGAATTTCAGCTTGTTTCTACCCATTGAACCGGCTTCTTGGGATCTCCAGTCAGGCTCGGTTGGGTTGCCACTGCTGGTGACTTATTTATGGGCCTAATCCCATCCCCCCGATGATTCTAGGATCAATGTCCTAGACAGACCCTTTATCAAGTGGTCTGTAAGGTTCTTTTCTGACTTTATATAGTCAAGAACCACATATTTGCCTAATAGGCTCTTGATTGACTTGAAGCGCAGCTGCAGGTGCCTGTTCATCTTAGCATTCACAGAATCATGCTTTAGTAGTTCTATAACAGATTTATTATCACAGTTTATTGAAATAGCAGGAATATGAATAATAGAAACATGTATATGCATAATCAAATTTCTGAGCCATTCAGCTTCTGTACAAGTAGTATCCAGAGCTATCATTTCAGAGTCCATAGTACTCCTAGCTATGATAGTTTGTTTACAAGATCCCCAAGATATCGCAGCTCCTCCTAGGGTAAAAACATATCCAGTTGTGGATTTCACATCATGTGAGTCAGTTACCCAATTTGCATCTGAATAACCTTCTATGATATCAGGATGTCTAGAATAATGAAGTTTATAATCTATAGTACCCTTAAGATATCTAAATACTCTTTCTAATGCAGTCCAATGAGATCGATTTGGGTTAGAAGTATATCTACTAAGTCTTCCAACAGCAAATGCAATATCAGGTCTGGTTCTATTTGTTATATACATAAGAGAACCTATCATCTGAGAGTATCTATGTTGTTCTACAGGTGAACCTTCGTTCTTCTTGAGAATAATACTGCTGTCAAAGGGAGTAGGAGCATGCTTCTTATCAAAGTAATCAAATTTCCTTAGCATTTTCTCAATAGAATGTACTAAGGATAAAGTATAGCCCTCTTTGGATCTGGATACTTGCATTCCTAGAATCAGATTGGCTTCACCTAGGTCTTTCATGTCAAATTTGCTAGATAAATAATCTTTAGTATTATTTATCAACTCAAGTGTCGAACCTAAAATGAGAATATCATCTACATACAAGCATAAAATGACACAACTTCCACCAGAGTTTTTAGAGTATATACATTTGTCATACTCATTTGGTAAGAAACCATATTCTACAATCACTTTATCAAATTTGCTGTGCCATTGCTTGGGAGCTTGCTTTAGGCCATAAAGAGATTTTACTAATCTGCAAACTTTCTTTTCTTGACCTTTAGCAATAAAGCCTTCAGGTTGCTCCATGTAGATTTCTTCTTCTAGATCACCATTCAAAAAAGCTGTCTTTACGTCCATTTGGTGAATCAGCATGTTATGAATGGAAGCGAAGGCTAGAAGGGTTCTAATAGAAGCAATTCTAGCTACAGGAGAATAGGTGTCAAAATAATCTAGTCCTTTTTTTTGAGTGAAACCCTTGGCTACTAATCTAGCTTTGTATTTTTCTATAGTACCGTCAGCTCTAAGCTTCTTTTTGAAGATCCACTTACAACCTATAGGTTTACTACCTAAAGGTAGGTCTGCTAAGTACCAGGTATTGTTCTCCATAATAGAGTTGTATTCATTGATAATGGCTTCTTTCCAGAAAGGAGCATCAGGGGAAGATATTGCTTCTTCGTAAGTTGAGGGATCACCTTCTATCAAATAAGTGAAGAAGCCTTCCCCCAAATTTCTTTCAATCCTTCCTCTTTTACTCCTTCTAGGTTCTAAGTCTTGTTCAGGTTGGCAGTGGGAACTTGTAGAAGGAGCTAGGGAAGAACTTGAGGGGTTGGAAGAAATTCTATTCTTAAAAGGGAATACATTCTCAAAGTAAACTGCATCTCTAGCTTCTATGATGGTATTGTTGGAGATTTTATTTACTTCAGAATTAGTCACTAGAAATCTATTGGCATTGCTATCTAAGGCATATCCTATGAACACAGCATCTACGGTCTTGGGTCCAATCTTTCTCTTCTTTGGTTCAGGGATTCCAACTTTTGCTAGACATCCCCAAACTTTGAGATAATGGACTGTAGGAGTTCTACCTTTCCATAATTCATAGGGAGTCTTATCCTTAGATTTACTGGGAATCCTATTTAGGATGTAGCAAGCAGTTAATAAAGCTTCTCCCCATAAGTTATCAGGAGCACCTGAGCTGAGAAGCATGGCATTCACCATGTCTAACAGAGTACGATTCTTCCTTTCAGCAACTCCGTTGGACTGTGGTGAATAAGGAGCAGTTACCTCATGAATTATTTCGTATTCTTCACAGAAGTTGGTCATATCGTTTGAGGTATACTCTCCGCCACGATCAGATCTAAGGATCTTAATCTTTTTCTCTAATTGGTTTTCAACCTCTGATTTGTAAACCTTGAACCTATCTAAAACTTCATCTTTGGTTTTGAGAAGGTAGGTATAGCAATACTTCGAACAGACATCTATAAAAGTGACAAAGTATTTCCTACCGCCTCGAGTCAGAACCCTATTTGAATCACAAACATCACTATGAACTAGTTCTAGAATATCAGAATTCCTTTCTACAGATTTGAAAGGTAGTCTAGAATGTTTGGCTTGAACACAAGTCTCACACTTGTCTTTATTATCCACAGGAGACTTGGGAATAAGATTTAGGTTCATCATCCTTCTAAGGGAACCCAGGTTCACATGCCCTAATCTACCATGCCAAACATTAGAAGATTCTACATTGGAAACAACAGGAGAAGGATCTGACATTTTATTAATAGTGCTGAGAATAAAAAGACCATCCTTTACAAATCCTTTTCCAACAAAGGACTCATTCTTAGAAATAACAACTTTATTGGCTTCCATAACAATCTTGTATCCAGATGCTACAAGAAGGGAGCCACTAACTAAATTCCTTCTAACAGTCGGCACATGAAGAACATCATGAAGAGGCAGAATTTTTCCTGATGTCATCTTCAGATCTATTCTCCCTCTTCCTATAATCTGTGCCGAGGAGCCATCTCCTAGGGTTATGCCTCCTCCACATGATTCCTGATAGTTTGAAAAACAGGAGCGATCAAATAAAACATGAACATTAGCTCCAGAATCCAACCACCAGTCATCAGAATGGTAAGAAATATTAACAAAAGGTTGGTAAGTCACAGACCTGAAGGAAACAGAAGATCCACCCAGAATCATATTGGCTTCAGGTTTGGCTGGACCTTTCCCCTTATAGGGAGTCTTGATAGGTTCCTTCTTCCTCTGGAAACAGTTGAAGGATAGATGGTTTGTCTTACCACACACCAAACAAAATTTCTGTTGATCCTGAGTCTGACTGACATTTCTAGGTCTATGGTTTTGCTGTTGGTGACGGTTCTTGTGGTTCTGCTGAAAGTTAAGCTTCTTCTTGACGAAGTTCTTCTTGGGTTTGAGAGGATTACTAGGCTTAGGTTTATGAGGGGGTGACTCTACTAGGTTTACCTTAGCCTTAGTCTCAGTCTTAGGGTTAGACCTTAGCCTAAGCTGTTCTTCAGTTCTAATTATCTTTAAGACTTCAGCAAAAGTAAGGTCACCTTGGGTATGAGTGAGATCCCTTTTTATATCAGACCAAGAAGGAGGGAGCTTATCTATTAGGCAAGCTATCTTATGTTCAGCAGAGAAGGTGGTACCTTTAGCTTGAATGTGCCTCACATATTTTTGGAATTCATGAATTTGTTCATTCATGGGTTTGTCATCTACCATGAAATACCTATTAAATGCTGAAGAAGTGAATCTTTCAATTCCAGCATCATCTCAGGCATATTCATCTTCTAAAGCATCCCAAAGTTCTTTAGCGCTTTTATATTCAAAGAATATATCTTAAAGTGAATCAGATAAAGCGCTTAGAATTCGATGGAAGCAATGAAAGTCTATTTCCTTAGGGGTTTTTGGTTTGGAGGTACCGGAGGATTTGGACATTCCTATGTCAGACTCAGTGTCGTCAGAATCATTGATGATGGGTGTGGAGCCATCAATGGCTGACATCAGCCCTAAAGTGGTGAGCCAGAATCTCATCTGACTCTGCCACCTCTTAAAGTGGGTGCCATCAAACTTGGCTGGCTTAGCAGTAGAAGACTCGTCTTTTCCAGTCATGGTGACAAGTATAGCAGTCTAAAGTCTGCAAGAATAATAATGCAACTACTCAAAATTTCCTTTATGCTTTGATTTCTGCAAACTTGAAACAAGAAAAATAAAATAAATTAGAACAGGGTTACCGGCCTATGGGGAAGTCGCGCTGAACGCACTGTCCTAAGAGTTGATCCGAGGTCTTATGTGCAGACTTTTCTCAGATTCTCCTAGTGGTAAAACCCCCGGTATCACCGGCTTCTCGCTGTCGCACACAACGTCGAGAGATCGACCCGAACTTAGCCTTGCCCAGTCGCGGAAGGAAGAGTACACCAGAGAAGAGAACAGCAGAGCGAGAGAGAGAAGAAGTAATTTTTCTGTGTTTTGCTCTGAGAAAAGAAGCCGGAATATATAGGCATCAAAGACCAACCACCATTGGTAGTTCCATGGACGTGCACAAATGGGGGGCTAAAGAATAGGCATATACAAGAAAATGTGTGGATGGAATTAGTCAAAGAAAATTTGAGGAATTGGTTTTGCAAAAGTGTGCTGTGTGTGAAAACACACACACAGCCAACAGAACTCATGTCATCAATCGTAAGAGAAAGAGAGAGGTGGTTTGTGTAAAAGCATGAGGTACGTGAGAATTTATAGTGATGAAAAAGGGTAAAAGAGGATGCATGTTTGATATATTTCTATAAAATAAATTGATATATTCATGCATCAGTGAAATCTACAAAAGATTCACTTTAAGATTAAAAATTAAATATATTGATGAACTAAATTAATATATTGATGAACTAAAAAATTACGATTGACTGCAAATCATAAACCCTAAGGTTGCTACGTTAATGGGCAAATCCCTTGGAGCTTTAGATGTTACCTCATAATAAAATTTACCAATAAGCAAGATTTAAGTACGGTCATGCTCATAAAATTTAGCTTTATTCTATTTTAAGCAATTTTATTATTTTATTATTTTATCCTATTTATATCCTTACCAAAAGTATATAATTTTAACTACTAATACCTTTCTCTATTTAGTTTTATTCATGTAAAAAACTTTCAGAGCCGCTTGTTAGTGAATTACCAATCATGGATTAGACTCGTTTAAAAGGCGCTACTTAAAAACCATCAAAAATCGGACCCCTAATAATTTTTCAATTGGACATATCAAGGCATAAACTCTAAGCTGATATAAAATTCAGAGTCTAATCGCTAATTAGCCCAACTAAAAAAAACGTAGATATTCAAGTTAAAAATAGTATTTATTTGTAGAAACTAAAATAATTGACATGTCAATATTAAAATAGTACGCTTGTGAACCATATTTATTAGTTTGGACCATTTTTTAAATAAATAATACTAATAAATATGGTGTCCACTTGTTTCTTAAGTTTCAACCGTTTTGGATGGATTGGATGGAAACCAGATGAACTTATAATTTTCAGAGAAAGTTCCGAAATATAGTCTCCTAGTCTACAAACAAATAACATATCAAAATCGAAACTAGGACTTTCTACCAAAAATTTAATTTCCATACAACTTTTCTGTAACCAAAGGGGGCCTTTATGTGTCAACAAATAAAATAATCAATTTAACGATGTAGGACCCAATATTAAGATCATCTCCAACTCTATTGTAAGTTAGAAAAAAAGTTATTAAGGAATGACAAGTTTCTATTTAGGCAGTGATTCTCCAATGCAAATGTCAAATAAATTATGGAGGTGGCATGGCATGACATATCAAAGACATTCTGAAATTGGTTGTCTAGTTCTAGATAATGCACTTGAAAATGACTTTATCTCCACATCATCAATTTTGAATAAAAAAATTATGAAAAAGAAAGAGAAAGTTATCTTGAAAGTTGGAGAAAAAAATTAGTGTCTTTTTAATATTTTTGCATTGGAGAAAGCTTTTCTAGCTCATTGTTTTTTATGAATATAATCTTGCCACCTATGAAAGATATTGTCTTGTGTCTCATGCTACCTAAGATTCACAACACATAACAAGACAACAGGGTTGGAGATGCTCTAATTAGTATGAGAGATGGAAAATTTCTATGAAAGTTTTTACATGTAGAAACTCTCACTACCTCACCGCCACGTATATATGATATATAGAAATTGTTATAGAAATCACTATTGGAAGGTATTTTTTTTCCTAAAATGGATTTCAACTATAGAAATAGGGGATATAGAAACCCCCACTGGAGATGGCCTAACCTTTGGCGGGGAAAGGGTTGTTTAGGTTATCTTTCTTATGGTTACGAGATGTAGGGACTATTATTTTTGTTAAGTAACTACTTGTGTGTATGCCATATTTGTAATGGGGACATTTGCTAAAATATTCTTTTTGGGGATATTTTAGCAAATGCCCTATTACAAATATGGAAACTAGCATATATCCTCATTTATTTTAAAAATAGCAAATGCCCACATTCCATTGTATGCAACATTTAAAAATTTAAGATATGCCTACTATTTTAACCTAAATTTTGATTATTTTATACATAATGAGGGCATTTGTTAGTATTTAAAATAAGTGAGGGTATATGCTAGTTTTCAGATTTGTAATGGGGATACTTGCTAAAATATCCCTTTTTTATGTCAACTAATTGGACTTTCTCCCTCCATGTTTGGTGAGTGTGTGTGAGAGTTTGTGACGGAGGAAGTAACGACTTATTTCAATTTAAGTTATTTAGTGATAGGGTCTCATATAATATGTAATTATATGATATTAGAATTTGGGTTTTCAAATTGTCTAGCATTAGAATTCGGGTCTCTACATGGCTCACAATTGGTAATATAAACAGTAAAAATAAGATAAAAGTCTAATGTCGGACAATTTAGAGTCTCAAATTCTAATATTATATATTATATGAGAGCTATTACTATATAAATAACCCTTTCAATTCTATTGTAGAGAGACTTATGTTTCTTACAGTTTTCCTCTCCTCTCCATGTTGTACATGAGCTAAAATGACTTTGGACCTACTTCTAATGTCAGACCATCGCCGATGGCTATTAGTAGAAAAATATGGGTCCTAACGGACGAGTAAAATAAAATGTAAAGTTAATTAGATTTTGAATTTCTAAATGTTCAAAGTTGATGTTTGAGTCTGAAGATGTTCAGCCTAAGTTTTATGTCATGAGATAACAGTTGACTAGTATTGACATTCCAAAAATCTGTTAATAAATATTTAAAGATTAATTAAACTTAGGATTCTATTTTTTTTTCCTTTCTTTTTGAGTTCTTATTCGATGTATGTGTTAACAAATTTTGGATGGTCAACACGGATCAACCGTTATCTTAGGACCCAAACATTAAGTTGAACATTTTCAGGATACAAATGATTATTTTCAAATATTTATGGAATTCAAAATCTAATTAACCCTTTTATTAGTTTAGATAATTTTACAATAAAACTAAAGAGGGGAGTTTGAGAGAGAGAGAGAAATAGACAAGGTTTATTGGAATTTAATTCGATATAATTATTGGGGGGAACTTGAGAGTAGATACAACGATGCAGAAATTATGATTAGTTTAATGAAGTTGGGAAACTTTGTAATAAATTTGAGTTTCAAGTAAAGCACGGTTTCCACCTGAAACCAAGGAACACACGCACACATGCTAATCTATCCTAAAATTCGAAAATATTTTGCTAACTAGATGGTATGAGAGCTTGTGGTTGATCAGGAGTAGGACCATCATATACGCAGAATCATACAGAGACTGGGTGGGCTACAGTCCACCCCAATTTTTTTTTATATTTATATTTTTATTATATATTAACTCACATCTAGTCTATCCTAGTCCACTCCAATCCAATCCAACTTGAATTTTTAATTTCGTCATTGACCATAATAATGCTACTAATATGTATGTTGCCACATTATGCGGTCTCCAAAATGTGATAAAATTTTATATTGTTGAATAAAAGGAGACCCATTGGTTCTTAAACATGGAATAAAGAAAAATTAGCTTAAAGAAGTATACCAAAATAAAATATTATCATGATAATCTAAACCTCACTTGGAAAAATGGCAGGAAAAACTTGAACCTACTACATAATAGCTTGTACATATGCTTGGACGAAATCTTCTTGTGAAGTTAGTTATATCATAACATGACGATGTACTCAACGGGTTTGCAGATTTGAGTCCAAAAGGCTTCATCACACATGTAGAGTATGACAGTGGCCTCCATTGCAATGTGTAGGACTTGGCAAAGGAGACAATATAGAAAACCTCCTTAAATATGAGAAAATTACAACAGTCATATTTTATGTTGATGATATAGTAGCCACATGAGACAATGAAAAGAAGCGATTGACACTTCAGAAATATTTGTCTATATAATTTGAAATGAATCCATGTAATCTAAGTATTTTTTTGGGCATTGAAGTTTCTCAGAGTAAATAAAAAATTATTCTATCTCAAATGAATTATACTTATATAAATTGTTACATAAAACATATATGATTGATTGTCAACCGGTAGCCACACCATAAGAGGAAGGTCTGAATAATCCGAACCAGATGTTAGTAAATAAAGTGAGATATCAATGATAATAGGTCGTTTGATGTATCTGACACATACAAAGTCGAATTTAGCACATGTTCTTGAAGTTGTGAGTCAATTCATTCATGATTCATAAGAGCAACACATGAATGCTGTGATGAGCATATTGAGGTGCCTGAAAGGGAGTCCTGGAAAAGGATATACTGTTAAATAAGAAGAATCACCTCAGAGTTGAAGAGTATACATACGTAGATTGGACATGAGCAATAGATGATAGACGGTCTAAATTTGGTTATTTTACATTTGTAAGAGAAAATTTAGTTATATGGAGAGAAACAAAAAGTAGAATGTAGTTGTTCGTTCCATGGTTTGAACTAAGGACCTCATATATGAAAGCCTAACATGGTAAGAACTACACCATAATATTTTTGGGCCATCAGGATCCGTAGGCCCTGGGCGGTCACTCTTGTTGCTCTAGGCCAGGGCCGACCCTGATACCATGGAATGGTTCTAGATATTTGTAAAATATTATGGATTCAAAATCTATTGGAGGATTTGGGTTATAGAAATTCTCAACCATGACAACCAAGCACCGCATGTGATATTGTACATAATCTAGTTCAACATTACATAACGAAGCATGTGAAAGTTGATCGGTTCTTCATAAAAAAAAACTAGAAAATAAAATTATCGAGGTACCGACATCAAAATAGAAGACTAGTTAGCTGATATTCTTACAAAACTCGTGGCCAGCCACATGTTCACAAGTTTCTTGGACTGATAGGAGTGTTGAAGTAGTTAATATAAGAGATCCTTAATTAAGGAACACCTTAATTATAGAAAGTCCTTAATTAAGAAAGTCTTGTTGTATAAAGTTTTTAATTATAGAAAGTCTTATGATATATTTGTAATTGTAATTATTTGGTGTACTAGGATTTGTTTCTCTATATATACTTGTCTCTAAAGAGAAATGAATACTCAATTAAGTTTATTAGTACTTTTTCCATACCATACATTTTATAACATATGGAAGTAGTAGCTCACACAAGTTTCAGAAACACATTGCTTTACTTCCTTTTATGCTCTATTATAATAAATATTATTGGGCATAAAAATAGAGCCATGTAGTGACATGTGGCAAACTGACAAATCACAATTTCAAAAACGGAACAACTTTATCTTTCATGAGAGATGGCACTTGGTGATATAATCAAATATAATAGAGTCGTTTGTTGTTCTGTTGTGTTGTGCTGAGCTATGCTCTAAGAACATAATCATGTAAGTACATTTAGCTGTTGTTAAACCAACAATTTCAAACAGCATGGAATCCAAATAGCTAATAGGGATAGAGCATTGGATATATTCGGTTTCAATCGAACCGACATACCTAAAATCGAAATGAACTAAAATCCAAATCGAAGTTGAACCGAAATGAGTCATAACCAAGCCACATCGAACCGCTATAATCGGTGTTAAATTAGACCTTTTTAACCATTTATTAACGGACCGTACCTAAAGTTGAACTTATGGTTAAAGTATAACGATAAATACAAAATTGACAAATAGTACAAAGTAATTGTAAAGTAATGAATATATCAAGATATAGAATTATGATTGAGATTTATCCCTATCATAGGCGACATGCAAGAAAGAAGAGAAGAGATAACCAAAAAAAATAGGGTGATATTGTATGTGTGTGTGTGTGTGTGTGTGTGTGTGTGTGCGTGTGTGTGTTCTTATTTGGTTTTGGAGTGAACCGAAAATTCAAAACCAGAATCTAAATCGAGAACCAAATTTGGATAATTTCATAACTGAATCCTAACCGAATAGTTTCCTACCTAACCAAATCCCTATCCCTTATTCAGTGTGGTTCTGGGTCCAAAATCGAATTGAAACAAATCAACAATCTTGATTTTGTTAATGGATAATATAAAAAGCAAGTACAACCATGGATATATATAGATGGAGAACATACACATATCCATATAGGAGAAAGAATATGTATCCGTATTGGAGAAGGAATCTAATCCTAATCCTAATTAATCTTAACACCGCCTTCAAATTCATTATGGGTCAAAAACATGAGTTTGCCCAATAAAAACTGAAAAAGCGGTGTAGGGTGTGACTTGGTAAAGAAATCTGCCAGTTGATCAACAGAAGTCAAATGGGGTAGAGAAATAGCACCTGCCAAATAAATACTCACGAATGAAATGACAATCGATCTCAATGTGAATTGTTCATTCATGAAAAAATCGGATTGTTTGCTATCTGTATAGCATGATCCTGTTATCATAGTGAAGCAGCGTAGGTCCTGTAGGAGTAATGCCCATATCAGAGAACAGTCTACGTACATGGACAATATTCTTGTGGTGGCAGCCATAGCTTTATACTCCGCATCAGTAGAAGAACATACAACAACGTCTTGTTTCTTGCGTCTCCATGAAATCAATGAATCACTAATAAACAAACAAAATCCTGTAGTAGATCGTCTAGTGGTCGGATCTCCTGTCCAATCTGCAGCAGAAAATACTCGAAGCTGTAGAGTAGATGTGGAAGATATCGAAAAATTTGGAGTAAGACACCCTAGTGAGATAATCGAAGAGCATAAATGAACTGGCCAACAATATTAACTGCATGAAAAATATCTGGCCTGGTCAAACAGAGATACACAAGCTGACCCACTAGCCGTCTGTAGCAAGTAGGATCTGTGAGAGGCTCACCATCTGTAGGACGAAGCTTCACATGAAGCTCCAAAAGAATATCAATTGTCCGACTATCCGATAAACCAATAGACGAAATAATCTTCGAAGTATATTTATGCTGGGAAACAAGTATCCTCTACTTTGTGCAATCTCTAGTCCAAGAAAGTAGAGAAGACAACTAAGGTCCTTCATCTGAAACTGCTGATGAAGGTAGCTATGTATAGCTGCAATCCTTGTTGAATCATCGCTAGTTAAAATCATGTCATCCACATAGGGCAGAAGGAGAACGTGCCCCTGCAATGACGATCCCACAAATATAGAATAATCTTGAGAACGCTGTTGAAAACCTGCTTTACGAATAGCACTTAAAAAATACTCAAACCAAGCTCGAGGAGCTTGCTTGAGACCATAAATGCATTCTTCACATCCATCTGATAGAGTGGCCACTGACAAACATGTCCCACTGGAGTAGAAAGACCTGGAGGGGTGCATGTAGACAACCTCGAATAAAGAACCATGAAGAAATGCATTCTTCACATCTACCTGATAGAGTGGCCAATGACGAGCGGCAGCAACAACTAGTAATGCACGAAATGTGGTCATCTGAGCAACAGATGCAAATGTCTCATCATAGTCAATTCCATGCTCCTCTGTAAAACCTCGAGAAATAAGGCGAGCCTTATGTCGCTCAATGGATCCATCAGGTCGATACTTGACCTTGAAGACCCACTTGCAACTAACAGGCTTTACCTTATCTGAAAGTAGGACAACATTCCAAGTACCTATCTGCTGAAATACTCGAAACTCCTCTGCCATAGCTTCATGTCACTCAGGGTACTGTATAGCCTCTTAATAAGAACTGAGCTCTCGTGTAGTACCGATAACAGTAAGAAAGGAATGAAACTGTGGAGAATATGAGACTAAGGTAGCAAAACCAAACTTGTCCGATGGACAAGAACAGTCAGGAGTAAAAATGAGTAGGGGGTCGATGAGTACGTTTGAACTGATAGAGAGGTTATGATAGAGGCGTTAATGGCAAAGAAGATGGTATAGCAGAGGCTGGTAGAATATTTGGAGGGATCCTCGTGAGGTAGCGATGGAGGCGTCATACGAGGAGATGTACCATGAGAGGGAAGCAAAGGAGAAGGATCAACGAAAACATTGCACGTCGGAGCTAAGGATGACAAGAAATGAATATCCAGAGGTGGGGACAGTGAAATAAGGAGAGTCCTCGAAAAAAATGAAGTGACGAGATAGAAGAAGATGACGGGCCAAGGGATCATAACAAGGTATCCCTTATGCTCTGAACTAAAACCATATAAGACACACTTGACTGATACATGCATATTATTATTCTTTGTTCGGCCTAGAGCATGGCAAACAATAGGAAAAGTGATGTTAAAGTTAAATAATTTGTAGAAAAGTAGTTGTTGATGTTGGTTTAGTATTATCACTAAGGGGTCTTTTATGTATACACGGGATGAAACAATAAGGGATATCGTTGTATATGTTATATGTTTATATATATTCATGGTTGCATTGCATTTTATATTATCCATTAATAAAATCACTATTTTTTATTTATTTTATGGTATCATAGCAAAGGTTTTTATATCCATATTTTTTGTCTACCTCCTCATCCACTAGCTACCACCACCATATATGCTCTCCTTCCCGCTCTTTTACGGTGAGTAGCAAAAATTGCGAGCACAAATCAGCAATTTATGCTACTCACCGCGAAGGAGCGGAAAGGAGAGCATACGTATATGGTAGCTAGTGGATAAGGAGGTAGACTATTAGATTATATTTGTAAATGTAAATATGGCCCGTAAGACTAAATGTAGACACTATATATATTGTAACAAACCCTAGCAATGAGAACAAGGCATTATTATTTTCTACATGGTATCAGAGCCTCCCGAAAAACCCTAGCCGCCAGACTCTACATCTTCCTTCCCCTCTCGGCTCTGACTGAGCCGTCCGCCGATCCCGCTCCCGCCGATCCGCGACGATCCGTCGATCCCCGCAGTACGCGCCCGCCGCCGTATGCGCCGACCCGCCACCGTATGCGCCGGCCCGCCACCGTACGCACCCGCCGCCGTACGTGCCGACCCGCCGCCGTACGTGCCGACCCGCCGCCGTACGCGCTGATCCGCGCCCGACCTGATAGCGCCGATCCGATCCCGATCCCGACAGTGCCGATTTGTGTCCAACAGTGCTGATCCGTGCCGATCATGATCGAGCCGATTCGTGCGCCGGACCTGTCACGACCCGCACCCTGTATAGGGGCACGAGAAGTGGGTACGTCCAGCCTACGCCGCAGTGTCGGCGGTAGTAAGCTGTCCTAGGTTGCTAACTAATCTCATGAAGTATATAAAAAGTACTTGTCCAGATATCAGCTCCTAATGGAGGACAAGTAAAGGGTAGGATATACTCAATCACAGTCTAAAACACGAAAAGATAACACAGAAGTTATACCTAAGGAATTGAAGACAACAACAACTAACTACTAAAATAATACAACAATGTCTCAAACCAACTTAATACAAACTCAATAACTTAACTTTAATACAACAAGTCAAAACATGAAAGCTAAAGTAGTCTACTAGCTAATCTCCTGAATCACTCCTGAGAGTCGGAACCAAAGGTAGCTAATCCCTCGCCAGGTCCATGGTAAGTAGGGCAGGTGTCCACAGGATTATCATCTGTAATATTTTCAACAGGTCCAATCAGGACGGGAACGAGTACAACTCATCTAGAAAAATCCAAGTAAATGACAAAGAACTATAAAGCAGTTATAGACAGTTTTATTGATGAGCATGGCAGTTTTATACAGGTAATGATGGCATAGAGACACAGTAAGATACAAGAAAAGAAAGGTAACTAAAACAAGAGAAGAATCATGGCAATGAAGACTGTAATAAAAGCTAACTGAACTAGAATAACATTTACGAGTCCTGATTTAGGGTATGTCTACATGTCTTACTCAATATTTCCTCGCCCAGCAAGTGAATCCAAAATCGACAAAAGAATCGAGATGAGTCTGGCCAATACATGATGATTCCAGAAATGATTCCGGAATGATACCAATGACTCCAGTAATAGAGGCCAGCAAGTAAGGTATGTGTCGATACATGAATCCAGAAATATTCATACGTGTTGATACAGAGAATCATATAGAACTAACTAGAACTGAAATACATTAATCGACAAATAAATGAGAGAACTATCAGAGAATGTACTCGCCTGATACTCTGGAAAGAGTAGTGTAATATCAGATGTCTGTACCAGGGTCACAATGTCCTAAAATAGAGTAATACAGTTATGACATGTCCAAAATGAAGGTAAATGAAATCTACGATGCAATCTATATGAATTCTAAGCCAATCTAGGTCAAAGTCAAACTTGGTTAACACTACAGTCAAACTAAGTCAAATTAAGTCATACTAGGTCACAGGGAATCAAACTAAGTCATACAAGATCAAACAAAGTTAAACAAGTCTAATCTGGGTTAAAGTCAACTCTTGGTCAAATATTCTAGCCAAACTAGTTAAGTTATCTAGGGTTTAGTCAATAGTGGTCAGATTAATCAATACTAGTCAACATGGTCAAGCTAGGTCAAAGTCTAGGTCAATCTTAGACTAACTAAGGTTTTGGTTAATCACAGACTAGTCAATAAGGTAATTAGGTCAATGGTCAACTCTATAAAGCTAACTCAAAACCAAATATAGGCTAACATGTCTTAGGATACCTAAGATACTATACCACAATGTTAAGGTATAACCAATCATCTATACAAGTATATCACACAAAATATATATAGTACAATACCAACCTTAATCCTGTAATCAAGCTAATCCCATTCTCCAGCTCAAATCATGACTCAAATCTAAGTATCTCACTTAACCCCATACATATCTTCATCTATATAGGATTATCCTCATAATCCATATGGTCAACCTAATCATCTCGTTAGGGTTTAGTCAAACCTTAGTCAAATAGTCCTTCTATGTTCATCCAAGTTATTTCTAGGTCAATTAGGTCATGGTTTGACCTATAGTTGACTTTGGTCAACAATGGTCAACAATGGTCAACTTGCTAGTTAAACTAGGTCTACTAGACCTATTGGTCAATCCTAACTTGCTACTAACCATAGGCTAGTGAATGTAGGACACTAACACATATAGTTATATATATATATATATCCCACTATGTATATAACATATATATACTCTCAATATATATCTAATACAAATATATATAATACATAATCTATATATATATATACCAACTATATATATAGATAACCAAATATATATATATAATACATATATATATACATATATAGATAGCTTACATATATACACATATATAACATACATATATATATATAATACCCTATATATATATATAACATATATATATATATATACCATATATAACATATATACATATATAGGTAGAGAGAGAGAGGAATGGGAGGGTGAGAGTGGGGGTGATGGGGTGTCATGTGTGTGTGTGGACTGGACAGCAGAGGGGGGGGGTTAATCTCAGGAAAACTGAGATGGGGGGACACACAAACACACACATACACTACATACATCTATATCTATACCTACACACACATATATATACACTCACATACTCACATACACACACACATACATATATACATATGTATGCGATATATATACACCCAAAAATACGTATATACATATATCAAAATCATTTCAAAATTCATTTTAAATACTATAAAAATACTAAAATTGGGTTCACTGTACACAGTGAAGGATATTTGGGGGAAACCCGATTTCAAAGCCCAAAACCTAACTAAGATGCCCATACAGTGGATGGTAATCGTGCCCCAAAGTGTGTACGTATTGTAGGTGTCCCTAGGTGTCCACCACGACACGACACGGTGTGTCCAGGAGTCTAAAACCCAAATCGGGTAAATTAACAGTGCACAGGAATTGCACTGTATCGTGTACGAGTTCATGTGTCTCGTGGACACGACACAAGGGTCTAGAAGTCTCATGATCACGTGGGTAGATTCGCCTAGGGTTACTCTAAGTGTCCAGTACCCTGAAACGTGTCCAAGTGTCACACAGTGTCGTGTCCGAGCCCGTATCAGAGCTCTAATTTCCACGTGTGTGCTGTCAGTGCAAATTTAATGCACATACGAATTCGTGTCCGACACTACACTAGAAGATACGAAACTTGGGGGGCATGTTCGCAGACATTGCCCCCTCGTGTCCACCAAGTGTCACCCCTCCACGTGTCGTGTCGTGTCCTACGTGAGTCCCGAACAGCAGGGGACTGAACACGCGCGTGGCGTAGTCTCGTACAGCGAGGACAGAGCCTCGTGGACACGACACACGCATCAATACGTGTCGTGCTCATGTCAGGGTGTAGCCTAGGTCTAGGGCTAGGGTTTAGGCCTGACACTTTGTGTCCACGTCGTGTCTAGACACGACACGAAGGCCGTGTCAGTTTGTGTTTTAACACTGTGTGCAGTATAAACTAAACCAGTGCGTGTCGGATTTCTTACTCGACACGACACTAAGTGTCACAAAACTCGCAGGGGGGCTTGTCAGAGGGTGCCCCCACCTCTGTGCCAAGTGGCACGTGTCCACGTGTCCAATTCGTGGAGAAAACAGTATCGGGTTTCACGGACAGTGCAATGTGTGTGCACAGCGTGTTTGTGTCCATTTTGGACACGGACACGACACGATAACGTGCTCAGTCAACTAGGTTTGTGTCCTACATGTCTAGGGCTACCCAAAAATATATTTTGTTTTAGAAAACAACAACTTTCAAACCATAGTGACATTTCACCAAACACTTAATTAAACACACAGATACGTGTCCGATACGGACACAAAACCAAACCTATTTTCTACCAAACTTGACCCACAGTTAGGGTTTACCTATATGCATGCAATCATGAAGAGAAAACACAATCTTAACAAGGTTTGGGGATATTTACCTATGAGTGCAAAATCCTCAATAATAGGCATATTTGAATGAAATCCTCCTTCGACTCCCAACGTCCAAAGCTCCACAATTCCTTGCTAGCAAGCCACAATTGGTATCCTCTAGTGTAGGGGAGTCTAATGCAAGAAACTAGGCTCAATTTGGAGTCAAATTGGTTAAGTGGTGAGGGTGTGAAGTTGTAGGAAAAACTAGGTTTTTAAGAGTAATAAAAGAAGCTTGAATGAAGGGGGGTGTGATTATATAGAGGGGGTAGGGTTGGGCTACCATGGGGGGTAGGGGGTAGATATTTAGGGTTTATCCACCTAGCAAAAATTAGCCCCTAAGTCTTTGACTAAGGGAATAGATATTTAGGTTTCTAGGAAATATCTTAGATAGGTAATATCTAGATATTTGTAAACTAGATATTTATACCTAAAGCTAACATCCTCTACTTAGTCTCCTAGGTTAGTTTCTAACCTCTAGATTAGTGCTAAACTAGGTTAGGAGCTAACAAGACACTAATCAACTAATTAAATAATAATAAATTACATAAATCTAAATAAATTCTAATAAATCACCAAAATACCCTTTTGACTAAAAAGTGGTAATTTGATATCCTAATCACATGGTTAGGCTTACATGGTCATGGTTAGTCTCTTGGTTATGAAATTTCTAGGGTTTACACTAGGGTTATACTAGTAAAATTACAAAGTCATAAGCCATGACTTAGAAAATAGTTTTAACCTAACTAAAATTCACAAAAATCATATCATGACTAAAATACCATTAATAATTAATAAAAATAATAAATTTTCAAAAATACCCCAATTTCAGAAAACTGGGTGTTACATGACCCCATCGATCAGCGGCAGATTCGTCGAAGTTGTACAAATTTTTGTACACCCGACATCCGTTCGCCCCTTCGTGCCAAATCCGGCGCCCCTGATCGCGACCGATTCACCATCGACCCCGTCCATCCGCGGCCGATTTGTTACACCCAGTTTTTCAGAAGAGGGTAATTTTGAAATTTTGTAATTATAATTATTATTTAATAGTATTTATTTCATGTTATAATTTTTAGTGATATTTAATTATTTTTAAACTATTTAAATTTATGACTTATGATTTGGTGTCTTGCTAGTGTTCATTTCCAGACTGAGGGGTATTTTAGTCTTTTTTGTAACTTTAAAAATTATTTGGAATTATTAATTATTATTTAAATTTATTTGAATTTATTGAATTTATGAGAATTTTTAGGAATTATTTGAGATTGTTTGAACTAGGTTGACTTTTGACTAGTGTTGACTTGTAGACCTACCTAGAAGCTAACCCTAGTTAGTGGGCCATGGTTAGGTCAAGTGACTCTAGTCTAACCTAGCCTAGCACTTGGTTTAAGTCATTTTAGCAATAGGATTAGAAAGTCATAAGTCATGGTTTGTGATTTTAGAACCTTTATTAAATCATTTAGCTCATAGCCTTGTAGTTTGGCCCAAAGCCCAAGACAAATTCCAAAACCTAAGCCCTAGACTAAGTGGCCAGCCACCATATCATCTTTGGGAACAACACCCTATAAAACCCCTCCCAAATATAGGGTTGCCTCTTTTCTTTAGGAAGAGCCCTATTTTCAAGGAGGTGAGTTCTTACCTAAATAATTCATTATAAATCATTTATAGGTCCTAAAATTCCCAAATTAGTTGCATTAGTTTCTAAATCTGTCCTTCTTGCTGTTATGAATGTTTTGGTTCAGTTTGGAATTGATTTGAAGTGATTGGGATACCAAGCAAGGAGCTAGCAAAGGACTTTTTCCATTGAAGTTTCACAAGGAGGTATCTTCTTCAAATCTCGATGATATTTCATGTAGTCTTCACCAATAGGAAGCCCTAAGGGTCCCCCTAATGCCTGGATAAGTTTCGAGTCGAGTGTCAGAGGATTCGTGTCCATTCTGGACACGTATCAGTACACTGGTTAGGTGTTCGACATAATGCCACAGAGGGCCTGTCGATCGAGATAACCCATTGTTTTTGAATAGGAATTAGGTTTTTGTTCTTGTTTATTGGTTCCTGTCTTCGTGTCATAGATTTTGTGTCGTCGTGTGTCGTTTTGATGTTGTGGACACGTGCGCGCACACGGTCGCGCGCTGCTACAGGGATCCCCTGCCTATCGGGCCCTGTAGCGGACACGACACGCGTAGTTTGGACACGAAACTCGACACGAGGCTAGGGGCACGAACTGACACGCCATGTGTCAAGTCTCACGTGTCCTCGTGTCGTGTCGAGAGAGATATTGATCCCACACGGGGATTTGCCTATATCAGTGCACTGTGGGTTTCCCCCACTGACACGGTGTAGAAGCATAGAAAATATTAGAATAAAGGCATAAATGGCCCATGCGGTTTTGGGTAGCAAGTCTATACGGCTCATACTGGAGTTGCCCTATGCGGCCCAAAAGAAGACCCTCAGACTCATGCGGCTCGGGGATGAATGCGGTTCAGCAGGAATATGCGGCTCAATTGACGACACGTGTGACCCCCCCACAGTTGGCCACTGGAGTAATGGCCTCATTTAATGCTCTGACACGACTCGACGGCTGTCTCTGACATAAAGTATCATAATGGCTCTGCCATAATGACAGACTCTTCGGGAAAAGAAGAAAATCTCTGACCCAATCTGACAAAAATCCTAGATTGCCACGTGGCAAAAGTCTCATGCGGCTCGGATAGAGAACAGCTTTATGCGGCTCATTGAGGAATCATTCTAATATGATTAACAAAAATCCGCCATATTCGGTCCACCCATAGCCCGGTCTATGCGGCTCAACACCACGCTAATTCATGCGGCCCACAGAAACTATGCATATGCGGCTCATGGAGAGATCGTCCCCTGCGGCTCGCAAAGATTATGCATATGCGGCTCATGGAAAGTTCGTCCCCTGCGGCTCGATGAGGCATTGACTCATGCGGCTCACGAGGAGTATCCCCCTGCGGTTCAAGTGTTGGTCACCCTATGCGGCCCTGGCAGGATCTTCAATTAAAAAATGTGGCACTGAAGATGCAACAGAATCCCAACGAGAATATTCGACATCATCATCATAATTGCCGAGATCAGGGCATATCATTCATCATCAAGCCAATAGGACACGTGGCGAGCAATCAAATATTGGCATAATCAATCACGAAGATTTAAAGCAATCAGCATTAACTGCTCATAAGATTTGGTGCTATCCGCATTAGTGGTCGAGATTCATTATGATCAGGATCAAGGGCCCAGATAGAATGAAGGAGCGCCGACATTCCAAACAGATAATCATCAACAAACCCTAATGATCCTACCCCACTCTTATAAATAGCCAGCATCATTCCCATGTAAAAAAGGTCGGCAACAAAAGAATAAAAAAAAAGAAGAAGAGAGAGATATACACAGAGAGAGCTCCCCCTTTTCTTGATACTCACAGAGAGAGAGAAGCCAGGAGAGCAACCCGAGGAGAGTAAGAAAAGCCTTTCTTCGTCAACGCCGAGCAGATCTTCCCCGAGCCAAGGCTGCATACCGATCGTCCAAGGAGTAAGGCAGAGCGGCCGTCGCTTTCCCGAGCCTCTATCGTCACCCCCCAGAATCAAAAATAAACAATCGTACTTAGTCTGCTGTACCTAGGTTTTCGTCCCTAGGCTTTCTTTGTACGAGCGAGTTTGTATTGTGAGTCTAAGTTCAGTCCTCCGATAATTGTTCTGTTCTTTTACAATCAATGGCAAACACGATGGCGACTCTGCTGGAGAATAACTTCTCCACGGCTGAGGAGTTGGTGACGCAATCGGATGCAGCCAAACTTGGCTCCACACAACAGAAGATGGTCGTCCGCTTCGACCAACCGGCGTTCGAAGAGATGCTCTTTGAAGGCAGCGCTGGCCCGGTCCAGAAATGCACCCGCACCACGAAGGCTCGCAAAGAGTGGAGGCCAAAGTCATTTGCTCCTTCCCAAGCCCTCGATGGGATACCCTCGGTCACTCAAGACGGCGAGAAAGATTCTCCTGCGGCCCCACTTCAGATCGCAGACAACTCTGCTATCCCCAAGTCCGGCAGAAGAAAACACTATGATGCTGGACTTGCAGGGGCAAAGAGGGTCTCTGCTCAACCTGAACCACAGAAGGGTATTAGCCGCAGAAAGAAAATCCATGCGGCCACAACCATCAACCACATGAAGAAAACTCATGCGGCCACTTCTGTCAGCCGCATAACTTATGCAGCTACAGTTCCCAACCGCATGGATGAGATTCATGCGGCTAGTAAAGTCAACCGCTTGCAGAAAACCCATGCGGCCACAGATGCCAACCGCATGCGGACAGCCTGCACGGCCGTGACTCCTAACCGCATAAGAACTCGTCCCACAACAGAAGACAGTCGCATGCAGATAGCCTGCACGGCACCCAACGCTAGCCGCATAGCGTCTCTACCGCGCTTCTCTCGATCAGTTTTCGACCGACTCTCATGCGGTCCTAACTTTGATCACTTTCTGGATGAAAATCCAGACTCTGTGATACCTAATGTGGACTCTTCCTATTACGCACCCACAAGTGCTAAAAAAAAAAAGTCTAGGGCAGCGCGGGCTCATCAAGTCCAGACAGCTGCCCCAACCTCTGACAATCGGAGCGTCCCGCTGAGTATCACGCGGGCCTCTGACGGGAAGTTGTACAAAATTACTCGAGTCTAGGCCCCGGCGGCAAACGGACAAAGTGGTTCCTCTGACCTGCGTGAAGCTATCCTCCACAAACGCAAGGAAAGAGAAGGAGCCTCAGCGTGCAGAGAGTCCTCACAGGGACGTCACTGGACCAGATTATCGTCAACTGCTGTTGCAACAACACGGCAGTAACAGAAGACCGGCCATCCGTCTTCCAAAGATTACAACATCCGAGCTTGGAAGACGAGGCACCTCCCGTTGCCTCCTGCAATTCCGCGCGGAAAGTCCCCGTGGAGGGGAGAGGGAAGAAGACAAGCATCTCCAGCCCAAAGGTGTCAACTATTGCAGCTAAGAAGCCGTCGTCTAAAGGATTATCCTCTACTGGAGTATTCCAACACACCCGTTCAAAGACGAAAACTGCTACAGTAGGAAGTTCGCCGTCTACATCATTGGGGGTCGTCGGAACTGGGGGTAGCACTCCTCCAAACCTCCACGACAACCCGACATTCCAAGAAGACGGACTGGAGGAAGCAAATCCTCCGACGGATACAACAGATACCGACGTCCCCGAGGACGTCCTAAACGAAGCAAGCTCTGAAGCTGGGGGTACTGTTCCTTCCGAGTCCGAACCTGAAGAGAACATCCCCACATATCCTGATGATTTCTCGATGCATGGGTATGACTCGGAGGGCATGTCCGCCACCTCTCCTTCTGTCACTCCTCACGTGAGGACGGTATTCATGACGGACAACAGCCAAGGTGGTTCCGGCGATCGCCAACATATCGACACTTTGGAGGCCATACTGCACGCCTTGGTCAAGTCTGTAGACGAGATCAAAGCAGCGCTTCCTACTCTGCAGGGAGTGATACCTGGTCAGACAAGCACGGGTCCCGCGAACAACATAGATTCAAATTCAGCGGCACCAAACCCGGGCAATAATGCTCCCGAGATAACGGCCCCTACCGCGACAGATGAGGCCCGAGAAGTAAGGAAAGAGGTTCAGGAGCTTCGAGCGATGTTCCACGCCCGAGAAAATTCTCAAGACCTCAGAATACGGCAACCATACCCAGCTGAATGGAGGGATGTGCCCTTTCCCCCAAGATATAAGCCGTTTAATATCAACCCATATGATGGTAAGACTTCCGCAAGTCGGTACATCACTTACTTTGAGGTCACTACCGACCATCTGCCCCATGATGACGCCATCCTCACACGGTTATTCATTGGGGCGCTGGAAGGAGTCGCCTACGATTGGTACCGCAACCTGCCAGATAATTGCATCCACTCCTTCGCTGGCTTCAAGCGCTTGTTCTTGGAGAGGTTCTATAAGGTAGGGCAGGACATCACGATGTCTACCCTCATGGATGTCGTCCAAGGAGAGAAAGAGCTGACAAGGAATTACATTGAGCGGTTTCGTCAAACCGCAATAAAGTTACCATCTGGCAACCCGGACTCTTCCTTGATTGAAATTTGCCAAAAGAGACTACTCCCAACAATTAGTCTCTGGATGGGCGAAAGTCAATTCAAGGACAGGAAGGCCTTTATCATCAGCGCTACAAGTGCCGAGGAACGATTGAAGAAAGCTCGCCAACTGGGGTTGCATATCTCAGAGGGAGAGAACAAGGGGAAGCGTCCCAACGCCAGCAACGACAACGGGGGTAGCCCCTCCAACAACCGGGACAACAAAGGCAAGCAGGCCATGGTGACCGACACAGCCCAGAAGCCCGAGCCACAGCCAGCAGACAAACAATGGCCTCAAATCACTTATTCTTTCGAAGACGGCCACGTCAAGCCTATCTTGGACATGCTTATACAAGGAGATAGAATTCAGCTTCCTTCACCAAGGCGGGAACCTCGGCCTGCTGATTTGGAAAATCCGAAGTTCTGCCATTACCACCGCTACGTCCACCATGCTACACACGACTGCTACCAACTGAAACGGTATATCCAGAACCTCATCGATTCGAACGCTCTGGCTATCGACTTCGAGGAGGTAACCGTAGCAGCCAACATGGTGTCCGTATAATTCGGCAATTTCCCTCCAACAGAGACTCAAGACGGTGTCATACCTATCCCTCTGGCAACGATGGAAATCACTAATCTTCCGCCTGCCCATGATCAAACTCCCGGCCTAGTATCCCTCACCACATCACGAGGGGAAATCATGTGGTTCCATCCGGACCTAGTCCACGAGGTGACTCAGCCCACTTTACCTTCTAAAAAGAAAAGTGGAAAGGTCAGATCATGCCGCACCGCCTCGGCAGAGGAGGAGGAAGTCTCAGCCGTCACTACTCGATCTGGAGCACAAGCCCAACCAGTGGCCGAGAATCCGACTAATGATCAGCAGCCCACAAACGCTGATACTCCGGGACCGGCTCAGCCTTCGACGACCGACAAGCCTAGGCCGAAGGAGACTCGCTTCGACAAATCCCTCCGAAAGGAGACACCTCAGGGGCTGGAGAGGCCCTACAACTTCGACATCTTGGCGCAATTGGCTAATACACCGGCCAAATTGTCCTTATATGAACTCCTGAGGCTCTCGAAGGATGTCCGCACGACTCTAAGTGAGGCGCTCCAAAATGCCGACGCATACTTGGCTCAGGTCAACCTCACGGGAGATAATCAGCCGACAGATCTCTAAGATAGTGCGTGTACAGGTGCAATGCCCAATATCGTCTTCTCTCCGCAGGATATACTCATCAAAACTAACCTGCACGATCGCCCATTGTACTACACTGGATACATCGGCGACGTAAAGGTAGACCGAATGCACATTGATCCTGGGTCCTCCATAAGCATCATTCCAAAGGGTCTGCTACATCATCTTCGCATTCCAATTCATCGCCTGACGCCTACAAGCACCGCCATTAGCGGTTTCAATTCGGACAAGAGCTACCCAATAGGGAAGATTCGCTTAAAATGTCAGATTGGCGATCTCCAATCAGAAGTCACCTGCTACGTCATAGATGCCGACACTTCTTACAATATCCTTCTGGGGTGGCCTTGGATACACGATTACATGATCGTGCCTTCCACGCTACACTAGTGCTTCAAATATGTCGATAAGCACGGCTTCGTGAGGACAGAGTTTGCTGATATCGATCCCTTCAAGGGGGTCGAATCTTATTACTCAGACTCCTGTCTGTACGAAAAATCAAAGAAGCATCTGGTCGAAGAGGAGGTGCAAGCTCACACCAAGACAACCACAAGATCAGAAGAACCCCTGACGATCCACCTCCAGGCTCGCAAACCGGGCAGTTCTGCACCCCTTACGGCTACTCTGTGTAAGGACGCAATCAGTCTATCGGCGCAAGAAGAGCAGATGAGAATCCGGCTGCCGGGGTCTGGCCAAGTGCCGAGACCCACACCAGGGCCTTTTACCATCAGACTACCGAGAGTCGGTCAGCTCCAAGCGGAGAAACTCAATCCCTCCGACAGACCGCTCACGATACGTCTTCCTAAAAAGGGCCGTCACCCCGACGCGAGGTCTGACACTTCCAGCGAACCAGCCACTCCTTGCCCCACGTCAGATGCCAAGCTGGGGGTTGCTAGTCTACCAACAACTCCACGACCTGCTCCCCCGGTCGAGCCTCTGAAGATCAAGCTGACTAGGTCGCTCTCACAGTCTTCATTTATACAGGGGGTGGCCGAAGAAGAACCAGAATTAGCCAAGTATGTGGCTGCCCACTCCGATACCCCTTTCGCGGATGATGTAATCCCTCTCGAGAAGATACCTTATTTTATCAATAAAGGGCTATTTTTGAATTACATCGAGCTCAACAAGCTATGTACAATGTATGCTATGGACCACGGTATAGGCACTCACCTACACACACAAGTGACAAATGTATATACCACAATCCAGCTTACTCCGGCAGAAGACGCTTACCGAATAGTCGAGGGAGGGGACCACCCGATTATCTTCGGCCGGAAAGACGATCCGTACCCCTTCACCATAAAAGAAGTCGATCTTGGGTCAGATGCCGGGAGATTGCCTCTATACCTTTATAGTCCCCAGTCCAAATACCTCATGCAGAAACAAGGATATGATCTAGAAACTACACCAGGCTTGAATTACGGTACCGGACGGCGACTACCTTTGAAGCCCCCAGTACCGTCTGGTAAACCACGGGACTACTATAGCAAAACTCGATGTGGACTAGGGTATGTAACTCCCACAACGACTCCAGAGAGTTCAGATGAAGAATGTGATTGGCAGTTACACTCAACCGGGTCACCAACTTCTGACTCAGACACAAGCATTGGGGACATATTCAGACAAGTCCTATCAGTCAACATGGCATTTGCCGACGCTTACGAAGAAGACGAGGACATTCCTGAAATCCTCGAGCTTGAGCCGTGGGCCCAACAGTTAGACGCACAATGGGAAAAGCGGTTCGAGCTAAGAGAACCTCCTACGGAGGATGAAGTTATGCAGGTCAACCTCGGCACCGAATCCTCTCCAAAGCCAATCTTCGTCAGTAAAAGCCTAACAGACGAGGAACGAGAATCACTGCTGGAACTCATCAGAGAATACATTGACGTATTTGCATGGAGTTACGAAGACATGCCGGGATTAGATCCCGATATTGCTCTCCATAAACTCAATATACGGCCGGATGTAAAGCCAGTCAAGCAGCAGCAACGACGCTTCCGCCCGGGCGTCATGGACGCGATCGAAGCCGAAGTCAACAAGCTGATAGCCAGCGGCTTCATCCGTGAGGAGCAACACCCTGACTGGGTCGCCAATATAGTCCCGGTCCTTAAGAAGAACGGGAAGATCCGAATCTGCATCGACTTCCGTAATCTAAATGAGGCATGTCCGAAAGACGAATTTCCCCTCCCGATCACGGACATCATGATTGACAACACATGCGGCTTCGAACGTATATCATTCATGGATGGATTCTCGGGATACAATCAAATCAAGATGTCCCCCGACGATGAGAAGCACACATCATTTAGAACACCGATCGGCACATACTGTTACACAGTCATGCCATTCGGTCTAAAGAACGCTGGTGCCACATATCAGCGGGCTATGAGTATCATTTTCAGAGAACATTTGCACAAAACAGTGGAATGCTACGTCGACGACATCGCTGTCAAGAGTCGCCGCAAGGAGGATCATCTGCAAGATCTGAGAACGGTATTCGACCTGATGCGAGCCCACAACCTGAAGATGAACCCTACAAAGTCGTTCTTGGGCATATCCAGCGGGAAGTTCTTAGGTTTCATCATCACTGCACGGGGTATCCATGTAGACCCTGAGAAAACCAAGGCAATAATGGAGATGGGTCCCCTGAAAAATCTCCGCGAACTTAGAGGCCTCCAAGGGAGGCTAGCCTATATCAGAAGGTTCATTTCCAATCTCTCCGGACGATGCCGGCCGTTCACACACCTCATGAAGAAGGGAGTCTCATTCGTATGGGACGAAGAATGCCAACGTGCTTTCGACGACATCAAAGAATATTTGTCAAATCCTCCAGTCCTGGTGGCCCCGGTCCCTGGAAAACCATTCTTGCTCTATGTACGAGCAATGGAACACTCCCTCGGTGCCCTGCTGGCATAAAATAACGACGCAGGACACGAACAGGCCATATACTACCTCAGCCGAATGATGGTCGGGCCCAAACACCGATACACTGCCGTGGAGAAAGAATGCCTCGCCTTGGTATTCGCCATTCAAAAGACGCGGCATTATGTTACAGGACAAACCATACATGTGATCTCACGGGTAAATCCCCTCAGGGTCCTCATGACTAAACCAGGGGCGCTCAGCTCTCGCCTCGCTACCTGGGCAATACTGCTATCCCCATATCATATGATCTTCGTCCCACAGAAGGCTGTCAAGGGTCAAGCCCTAGCAGACTTTTTGGCAGCCCACCCAGGATCGGAGTCATCCAGAATCTATGAAGAGATCCCATACGAGGTCGCCGATTCGAATACAGCCACCCACGATAACATATGGCAAATGTTCTTCGATGGCGCCTCAAGAACCGGACCCAAGGGAAATATCGTCGTCGGGGTCGGAGTAGTATTGATCTCTCCTACCGGGCTAGTGATCAATCGCGCCTACTCTCTCACGGAACCCTGTTCCAACAATGTGGCCGAGTACAACGCTTTGGTCATTGGCCTCCAACTCGCAAAGGAGCTGGGTGTAGAATATCTCGAAGCATACGGCGATTCACAATTAATCGTCAATCAGATTCGGGGGTCGTACGAAGTCCGCCATGAAGACATGATCCCCTACCACCAAATAGCAATCAACATTATCTCCTCATTCGAGGGATTCTTCATCGAACACGTCCCCAGACTTCAAAATATCGAAGTCGATGCCCTAGCAGGCCTTGCCGCTTCCTTAGCAGTGCCGAACCAAGCACATCACTCGGTTGAGGTGATAGGCCACAAACTGGTCTGTCCCAAGAACAATATTCAATTCGTGGCGAGCTATTCCGCCCAGACGGTCGACGAAACACCAGACTGGAGACAGCCGTTCATTGACTTCGTCGTATACGATATCCTCCCGGAGAATCCAAGGGAAGCCACCTCCATAAGACGGCGTTCTCTCAGATTCTTCTACGACACAGAGACAAAGATGCTGTACCGACGATCCTACGACGGATTATTACTCCGGTGCTTGTCAAACGCAGAAGCCAAAGAAGCTGTACGAGAAGCTCACGACGGTGTCTGTGGGATCAGCCTGGCCCTAAGCTACAGGACCGCCTTCGCCGTATGGGCTACTACTGGCCCACGATGGTGGCAGATGCAATAGACTATGCCAGAAAATGCATGGCTTGCCAAGTCCACGCGGACTTCATTCACCAACCATCCGAGTTTCTACATCCAACGGTGGCATCCTGGCCATTCGAAGCATGGAGAATGGATATCATTGGTCCAATCACCCCACCTTCCTCCCGAGGACATCGCTTCATACTTGCGATCACCGATTACTTCTCCAAATGGGCGGAAGCCGTCCCACTCGCAGAAGTTAAGACTTCAAACGTGATCAGCTTCCTTAAGCATCACGTCATCTACCGCTTCGGACTGCCGCAGAGGATCATCCATGATAATGGTCCGCAGTTTGCAAGCCATGCATTCTATCGATTCTGCGACAAACACCGTATTCAGAATGTCGCTTCGACACCATATAACCCGGCAGCAAACGGGTTGGCAGAGGCATTCAATAAAACAATCATCAAACTCCTCAAGAAGTTTATCTCCTCCAACAAACGCGACTGGAACGAGAAGCTCGGCGAATGCTTATGGGCTTATCGTACCACAGTTCGAACAGCTACTGGGAATACACCATTCTCTTTAGTATACGGGAGTGAGGCAGTCCTCCCACTGGAAACTCAGATTCCCTCACTCCGCGTCGCCCTCACTTATCAATTGACAACGGATGATAACTATCGACGCCGATTACAAGAGTTGGAGGCCTTAGACGAAAAGCGCCTCCTAGCCAGCAAAGGATCGAGCTATACCAAGCACGTATCTCAGGAGCCTTCAACAAGAAGGTCAAAATCAGAACATTCCAAGTGGGCGATCTCGTTCTGGCAGTCCGGAGACCAATGGTCATGACTCACAAGACCGCAGGCAAGTTCCAGCCAAAATGGGAAGGTCCATTTGTCATCGAGGCTGTGTTCTCCAACGGTGCCTACCGCCTCGCCAAGCAGAATGGAGACTTGCTTATGTTGCCCGTCAACGGCAAGTTTCTGAAGAAATACTATGTTTAGACAACATTCTCCAAATTATCGAGTCATGTACCCTCTTAGTACCCCTGAACTCGCACCCACCATTTTCCAAATTATCGAGTCATGTACCCTCTTAGTACCCCTGAACTCGCACCCACCATTTTCCAAATTATCGAGTCATGTATCCATTGATACCACTGAACCCACATCCACAATATTTCAGATTACCGAGCCATGCACCCGCTGGTGCCACTGAACTCTCATCTCCTCAATATTCTAGAAAATCCAAATTATGTACTTACATTCTGGTCACTCTCTCAGATAGTAAGTCACGTATAATCATACCTCTGAACTTTCTTCCTGAAAGAGATCCTCCCTCATAATCCACTACCCGCGCTCCCAGTGCACAAAAAGGGTAATCGATCCACTAATTTCCGAAACGACCATGTCCTCATTACCTCTGAGTCGTTTTCACTTCCACCAAAAACAAACCGCCCCCTCGCATAGAACTTCCATGTCCTCCTACCTCTGAGTAGTTCTATGCACCCCTTCTTCATTGAGCCCACTCCTGCCATGTCCTCATTACCTCTGAGTGGGAAGGCTCCGTCGAAGAAATCACCATATTTGCCATGTCCACATTACCTCTGAGCAAGTATGTTGGTTCCCTTTCAACCTATTATCCGTACCCACAACCGGAGTGCGACAAGGATAATAGGTCCACAAATGTCCTCTGTTGACCACAAATGTCCCCTGTTGACCACAAATGTCCTCTGTTGACCACAAACGTCCTCTGTTGACCACAAATGTCCTCTGTTGACCACAAATGTCCTCTGTTGACCACAAACGTCCTCTGTTGACCACTATTGATTATAGAAAAGTCTTCCGTGAAGTCTCCCCCTACCATGTTCTCATTACCTCTGAGTAGGAAGATTCCACGGTAAAACCCTCATGTTTGCTACGTCCTCATAATCTCGGAGCAAATATGACTGGCTTCCTCCCACCTTATTATCCGTATCCTGAACCAGGGTACGCCAAGGATAATAGGTCCACAAATGTCCCCTATTGACCACAAAATGTCCTCTGTTGACCACAAATGTCCTCTGTTGACCACAAATAGCTTCCGTAAAGTCTCTCCTGCCATGTTCTCATTACCGCTGAGCAGGAAGATTTCACGATAAAACCTTCACGTTTGCCATGTCATCATAACCTCTGAGCAAATGTGATTGGTTTCCTTTCATCCCATTATCCGTATCCTGAACCAGGGTACGCCAAGGATAATAGGTCCACAAATATCCCTTGCTAAGCTTCTTAGCATAAATCCACCATCTTACCATGCCCCGGGAGCCCAGCTGCTCTACGGCATTCCTTTCTCCAGTACCGAGAACATCCATGACCATTTTGTCGTGGCTGTCCTGGACATCCTGATCAAACTTGTTATCCGTACCTAAAACCAAGGTACGCCTAGGATAACAGGTCCACAAATAATCCCCCAGCAAGTCCAATTCCATGAACACCACAAGAACAAGAAAGAGAAGATGAGTTGAAACATACTCATTTATTTCAAAATTCAAAAGAGCTACATCAGTGGGGATCACATCCCTTGCAAATAAAAATATACACATATGAAAGAAAAACAAAAAGAGAAGCAGAAGAGGACAGATGGTGGATCACTGCTCTGGGGCGCATAACACCGTGAGGCGGTCCTTTATCAAGGCGACCGACCGCTCAAAACTCTGTTTGGCTCGACGCTCTGCCTCCTGATTCAGCACCACCGGGTCCTCCAGATGAGCGTAGGCTCGCCAGTTGTCCTCAAACTCCTTAAAAGACCGCTTCAAGGTGGCAGAGGATCGGGAAACCCGCTCGGCCTCCCGAGCAATCGACTCCTGCTCTGCACGAGCAGCTTCCCGCTCTAACTCTAGGAAGGCCAACTCCTGTTGGAGTGCAAGAATCTGCTCCCGTGTGGCCGCTACTCCACGAGAAGCAGACTCTTCACGAGCCCTACAAGCCTGACTTCGACGACCCAGATGGGCATATGAAATAGAAAGCTTGTCAAGGTCTTCCCACGCAGTTGGCGCGACAGCATCCCGAGTGAGCTTGATCTTGTCCCGAGCAGCAACGAGGCGACCCCGCTCCCGTTCAATTGCAGCGGGCAAGCCAGCCTGCCGTGTTGCCAGTAGTTGGGTCACAAGTCGATCAGCCTCTGTCAACTTGGGCTCCAGGAGCGCGGCTAACCCCATCCCGCCAGGAAGGTCCTTCAAAGTGTCAACACCCCTCCCTAAGTGACGATAGAAGCTATCAACCACATCCTGCGTCACCTCGTTCAAAGCCTCCGAGGAGGCCGGTGTCAACGGGAGTGTGGCCGGCAGCACAGAAGAAGATGTAACAGAATCTGCCGCTTCGGCCACAAGAGAAACCAGCTCCGCACGGTAAGACGCTTGAACAGCGGCCAACTCCTCTTCAGCAGCCCGCAGGATTTGGATGCTCGACAAGGTCGAGAAGTCGACTTCCGGAGCCGTATCAACAGCGGAAGACGAGGCAGAAACCATTGCCAACTCCCTCCCCGTCTGCCCGGAGACGGCAGGAGGCTCTTCAACATGAGAGAGAGAGGAGAAGAAACATTCCTTTCGTCCGGATAATGGCCGACCGAACTCTCTCCGAGAACATCCGCGGCGGAAGGAAAAAGGTCAGGACCTGCAGGGCCAAGGCAACCATGAATCGACTTGACCCGAAGCATATGTTGATAGAGCAAATAAGCCCTTCGGTAGTCAATATATGGCCTATCTTACCAATGGAGGAGTATGGAGGCTGAGGTTCGCTTACAGCCACCACAGCCTCCTCACCAATAGCCTCCGAATCAGGAATCAGAGAGTCATCCCTGGGAGAAGAGGTACTGAGAACGGTGTCATCTCGCTGAAGCTCAACGACCGCGAGGGCAGGCCCAGAGGAACCTTCGTTCCCCCGAGCTGATGCTTCAGCAACCCGAGAACTTCCAGCCGCCTCCGGGAGAGCTCCAGCAGAAAGGACCGCGGCGCACATATCGCTGATTAAGGCAGCAAGGGCGGGATCAACCTCGGAGGCAGTAGATGGTTCAGAAGACCCCGGTCCGTCGGACGCCTACAAAAAAAAGTGATTAAATCATATCTGCGAGAGGAAAGGGAACTACAACAAAGAAATAAATCCAATTTAGCCTTACCTCCGGAGTAGCATCGGTACCGCCATCCCTTTCGGTAATAAGCGATCCACGAGACTTAACGGTAGCTCTCTTCACGGAAAAGGTCGCTCTGCTGCCAGAAGATTCGCGCCTGACTCGCTTACGTGAGGAACCAGACACAGCCGGAAGCTGTTCTTCCCTCACTCTTCCACCTTCTATAGAAAGCAATGGGCCCTCCGCCGGTTCATCAGGGATGGGAAGCGGTTGATCTGCTACTTCTTTGCCTCCATCAAAAAGAGAATCTTCGCTGTCATCTTCCTCCCCAGCCGACTCGGAAGGTTCTGATTCAGGAAGAGGAGTCTGAAGCGCTAGTTGCTTTCTGGCCTTAGCCCCCTTTGGCTTCTCCTCTAAGCCTGTACCCACGATAAAACTGGTACTCGGATCGAAATTAATAGGAGGCTTGTTCGCCATGACATGATACAAAGCAGCCACGTATAAAATTTCCCTTGGCGTCTGAGCTTCAGGGACCGAGAAGCTGGCTCGAGTATGATAAGCATCATAATAATTCCATGCCCTGACGCCATCAAGAATACTACTTTCGAAGCCCAAACCAGGATTGGGATGATCAAGGAATAACTGGCTATAACCGAACTGCCGAGAAAACCTACTAGGTAGGTAAGGCTCCAGGTACACCCTATCGCGGTTGCGATAAACCAAATGAGCAGGATGGATGTTACGCAACCAGGTGAGCATATCCGGAGATAGAAAGTGAGGAGGTCCAGTACCATCAAGGTGTACCTTACTCACATCCTCATCAGAAAAAGGAGGAACAGACACAAAAAGGTGACACCCATCTACCCTCGCCAGCGCCCTCCGACAAGCCGGCATAGTATTGTATTCCCAAGACTGGCGATGGCATTTGAAGAGGAAAGCATCTTCATCCGTAGCATCTTCCGCTATCCCGGGTCCCAGCAAAGACTTGAAATACATCGCCAACCACGCCATCAAGTAATGGAAAGGCAATTCTACGCGCTCAAAATCCAAGGTCTTCTTACGCGCAACAACTTTGGATGAGAAGGTCCGAAGACCGTGGTGGATGCTGCACACCATGGCGGGAAGAAGGGCCAGCCTAACTCCGAACACCAGTTTAACGGCGGGAAGAATAAAATGGCGACCGATCCTCTCGATGGAACCTGCTCCTCCCGAGACGACGCAATTCCGTAACCATATCATCAAAAAGCCAGCCAGAAGCGCCTTCTCTGACATCTGCGTGGTCCCATAGTAAAAGTAGCTGAGAGAGTCAGTTTGACTCCCAAATATGTCACTCCTGGACCACGACTTCTTGACGCCTGACATCAAATCCTTCACCTCCACGTGCGTTTTAGGGGTTCGAGGAGTAACTCCACCAGAAGGGTTAACTTTGAAAAGGTAACTAATCCATGATGTGGTGTGGGGAGCGGTCCCTTCGGATCTATCCGCTGTCTTTATGGCCATCTGGTGACAAGCACTATGGTGGCACAGCAACTCCCGGTATACTGCAACGAAACCTGGGAATCGTCGGTCCAAGTCCTCAAACTCCTCATTCGAAGGGGTATACACCTCGAAAGGTTTATTTCCCCAGGGGAGTTTAGAGACAGTATATATCTCATGAAGAGCAAGCCCCAGCTCCCCTACTGGTGAGAAGAATATCCCCGTTCGCCAGCTATACATCTCCAAGAGCGCCATAAACAGCGGCTTATTAATAGGGAGCCCGTGACAAGTCCCTCGAACAGCATGATAAAGTCCCACCTCATGCAAGAGTGTTCCGTAGGTCTGCAGGACCCAGGTGGTCAACTGGACCCACATAGAAGTAGGGTTTATCCAGTTCGGCAACGCTATCCTACCAACAGGATAGGACTTCTTACGGACCAGCCGATTCAAGAAGGTGTCAGCCTGAGCAAATGAGAAGTTGGGACCGTATGCATTCATGAAGGAGCCCGGGGCCAGACCCATCATATACCGAGGGACGGGATCCTTACCTGGGTACGCTGACCGCATATTCGGATTGTAATGGATGTCGCCCATCAACATCCCCGATTGAGTAGGGGTTAAGTTGCACACCATCTTCCTGTTCAACAGCACCATGTTGAACCACGATAAGGGATAATGGCGTTCCATAAAAGGGATATGGATTGACTCCCCGTCCAAAAAGAAATCCCAGTTCTCGGAAATCTCTAACACTCGAGAGTTCCCTATGATTAGAGCATCTCCAAAGAGGAATAGAGGCTTCAGGTATTTCCCATCCAGCCTCCCAGTGTTCATCATGGAACGAAGGTAATAAAGGGTCTGATTCTCGATGGCGTTCAACCTCTCCAAAGGCTCATCAGCAGGGACCTGATTCAATACATGCTTAATTAGGTCGTCAAGACGCACACCCAAAGCGAATTGATTTGAACCAACCAAAAGTTCCCCTGCAGGATTCACGGGCAGATTCACTAGAAAAAGATAAAAGAAACAAGGTCAGAAGACAAACAAAGAAACAGAAGTATTGGAAAAGATTACTGAAGTCTATGCGGTTCAGGTTGCCACAGCCTCATACGGCTCATCAGCAGATAGGTCCATGCGGCTCTGCGCGTCATAGCCCCATGCGACTCTGAAATAACCAAGTCCGTACAACTCAGATTCAGAAGGGTTTATAGATTCATGCGGCTAAGCCCGACTCATACAAACCGCTGCGGCTACAAACCATCAAGTTCATGTGGTTCAAAAGTGAGCAACGCTTATGCGGCCCAAGTCGAAAACACACATGCGGCACTGATCGAATGTGACAAGCTCATGCGGCCATAATGGGCGAAGTGCTTATGCGGTCACATCGATACGTCTCGTACATGTGGCTTGTGCATAAAGTATGCAACAGAGCCATGGCAGCAGTTAGGGTTTTTCGGAGTGACCCCCTTACCAGCGATGGGCGGGTGAACATCAGGATGGACAGCGCCTACAGCAGCCGGCGGAGGAGCGACTACATTCGTTGCCGCAGTCGCCGTAGCAGCAACTGCCTTGCCCTTCGCGGCCTTCGATGTAGCAGATCTCTTGGGAGCCATGGTCGATGGATGAAGAAGGAAAACGAAGAGCGAAGTTGGCAACAGGGAATTCAAGCAAAGAAAGGAGGTAAAAAAATCCCCAAGAGCTGAAAAACTCCTATTTATAGGCGATCCATAAAGTAGAAAGACGCCTCGGATTACGCACTGCCTCCAAAAATAAAGGCGAAAACGCTTCGGTCAAGGCAAAACCGACCCTTGGGATCCTCCCCCAAAAGGCGGCGTCAAATCAAATCGAAGGCAATTAATAAAGATTTGCTCACGTGGTCAGGGCGCGTGGCGAAGAGCCTATGCGGCCAGAAGAATCTATGCGGCCGAGATGCTAATGCGGCCAGGAAGCTCAGGTAAACAGAACATCCTATGCGGCATGAACGGGGCCATGCTTCTTATTCAAAGTGTTTCAATTTTACAAATTGAAAACTTTGAAGGGGGTCCTGTAGAAGCATGGAAAATATTAGAATAAAGGCATAAATGGCCCATGCGGTTTTGGGTAGCAAGTCTATGCGGCACATACTGGAGTTGCCCTATGCGGCCCAAAAGAAGACCCTCAGACTCATGCGGCTCGGGGATGAATGCGGTTCAGCAGGAATATGCGGCTCAATTGACGACACGTGTGACCCCCCCCACAGTTGGCCACTGGAGTAATGGCCTCATTTAATGCTCTGACACGACTCGACGGCTGTCTCTGACATAAAGTATCATAATGGCTCTGCCATAATGACAGACTCTTCGGGAAAAGAAGAAAATCTCTGACCCGATATGACAAAAATCCTAGATTGCCACGTGGCAAAAGTCTCATACGGCTCGGATAGAGAACAGCTTCATGCGGCTCATTGAGGAATCATTCTAATATGATTAACAAAAATCCGCCATATGCGGTCCACCCATAGCCCGGTCTATGCGGCTCAATACCACGTTAATTCATGCGGTCCACAGAAACTATGCATATGCGGCTCATGGAGAGATCGTCCCCTGCGGCTCGCAAAGATTATGCATATGCGGCTCATGGAAAGTTCGTCCCCTGCGACTCGATGAGGCATTGACTCATGCGGCTCACGAGGAGTATCCTCCTGCGGTTCAAGTGTTGGTCACCCTATGCGGCCCTGGCAGGATCTTCAATTAAAAAACGTGGCACTGAAGATGCAACAGAATCCCAACGAGAATATTCGACATCATCATCATAATTGTCGAGATCAGGGCATATCATTCATCATCAAGCCAATAGGACACGTGGCGAGCAATCAAATATTGGCATAATCAATCACGAAGATTTAAAGCAGTCAGCATTAACTGCTCATAAGATTTGGTGCTATCCGCATTAGTGGCCGAGATTCATTATGATCAGGATCAAGGGCCCAGATAGAATGAAGGAGCGTCGACATTCCAAACAGATAATCATCAGCAAACCCTAATGATCCTACCCCACTCTTATAAATATCCAGCATCATTCCCATGTAAAAAAGGTCGGCAACAAAAGAATAAAAAAAAGAAGAAGAGAGAGATATACACAGAGAGAGCTCCCCCTTTTCTTAATACTCACAGAGAGAGAGAAGCCAGGAGAGCAACCCGAGGAGAGTAAGAAAAGCCTTTCTTCGTCAACGCCGAGCAGATCTTCCCCGAGCCAAGGCTGCATACCGATCGTCCAAGGAGTAAGGCAGAGCGGCCGTCGCTTTCCCGAGCCTCTATCGTCACCCCCCAGAATCAAAAATAAACAATCGTACTTAGTCTGCTGTACCTAGGTTTTCGTCCCTAGGCTTTCTTTATATGAGCGAGTTTGTATTGTGAGTCTAAGTTCAGTCCTCCAATAATTATTCTATTCTTTTACAATCAATGGCAAACACACGGGTCTCGTGTCCGACCCTGACACTTCGTGGACACAGGCCAGTAGGCCCATGAGGTAGCCCTATAGGTGGGCTACCCATGTGTGTCACCACGAGATCCATTCGTGTCCTGTGTCGTGCACAAGACACAAGTGCACGTGTGCACGAGACAGTGTACTAACAGTGCACTGTGTGTGTCACTTTGTGATTCTTGATCTGGACACGCCGTGTCAGGCTATGGGTGATACGAGATGATGTGTGGGGTTGTGCACGAGGGGTGTTTACATTTCCAAAGCTTTAGATTCATGATAGTTGATTATTTGCTATTGATTTCCACATTGAACCCATGTTCAGATAACTGTCAACCTATTTACCTGTCATTTTCCAGTTTCTAAATTGATATTGTTCATGATTTAAATCCTAGTATTGATGTTAATTGCTGAGTTTAGACTCTAATCATGTTTCCTATATACATATTAGCTTGCCATGGTTAGAGAGTTGGTGTTAATTGATGTGTATGGGCTGTTAAGGGTACATGAACTGATTTATACTGAATTCCTCTTTTCTTTCTTCATAATTGAGATTAGGATTTCTTGTTCATTTGTGCAAAACCTGAGAATGCAGTGAGTGTTCACTGTTGACTTCATTTTCATTTATGAGATGTAAACATGAGTTGGTTTGATATATGTTACACTGTTTCTTTTAACTGAGCTTCTAGATAGAAATCTGGGATTATTTTGGGTTAGACTTCATAACTGAGAATAGGAAGGAGGGGGGAAACTGTCTTTAAATTTCTGAGTTTGATCCCAGATTTGGTGTAACCTGGGAATAGGCCATGATATTACCTGCTGTACACATTCTTGTATTTTTCTGTTAACCCATGTCACACACATTCCTCTTTATGTTGTACTGCCTGCACAGTGTACACACATACACACTCTTGACACACTATTTTCCTGTGAGTCATATCACACACACCCTTCTCTCCTAATCCCTGTTTACATGCTACACTTCCTTCACTATTTGTTATTTCCTGCATATCTACATAATTAATTCCTGCACACACACTCAGGTTCCTCTTATTCTCCCACTGTTTGTATCTTTCCTGCACACATATTAGACAATGTTCATACACTGATTTATATAGCTGTACTGCCTATGTACACACACGCACATTTTTTTCCTCTTCCTTCACTGTTTTGTATATAATCACATTTGACACTCATTTCTCTATTGCACACACACACATGTGCACTGTTATTGCTCACTGTTGTAAATTTCAGATTTATCAATATAGCCTAGACACCTAATGCACAGTCTATATTATGACTATACCTATATACATGGTGTGTGAAATATTATGGAGAATGTGTATACTTGTGTACTTGTGTGTGATGCATATCTATATGAATACATATAGTATTTAGCCTAGGCATACATAGTGTTAATCCCAATATTTGTTTCTATATATATAGTGTTGTATATGCATAGGTGTATGAGTACTTGAAATGTTGTGTGTAGTCTAGTACAGCCTTGTTAGAGTCTAGCATGACTTGTTAGACCCAGTTAGTTGAGTTTAGCCTAGTCTAGACAAGGTTGACCTAGTTTGACTTCTAGGGTTGACCAAAGTTGACCAAGAGTTGACTTTGGCCTAGATTGACCTAGAATCATGTAGAATGCATAGTAGGACTCCATTTTACTATTCTGGACTTGTTGTGACTTGTACTGTTCTATAGGAGACAGACACCACTCCTCGGACAGTATATTCTCTTCAGACACTCAGGCTATCAGGCGAGTACATTCTCTGACCGTTTCATACTTGTATGGATTTACATTCTTGCTCTAGATTACTGTACCTGATGCTGACACGACTGTTATCACGGATTGGTACTATATGGATCTTCTTCTGAGATGTTATCTCCTTGTATTCACTAAGTACATATTGTGATGTGCGTTTCACTTACATGTTGTACTTATTGAATACCCTTATCATTGTACACTCATTGTGCATATTGTACTCTCAGTATCACATTGAGCCATTGTACAAGCCATTGTACAAGCTATTGTACAAGTCATTGTACAAGTCATTGTATAAGGTAACGTAACTGAATAGGATCCTTGTGTATTGATTGGAGAGGGGGAGTAGAAAATGGTTATGTGATCAATCGTATTGTATAAGAAATTATATATGTCCATTGTACACCCACGTACAAAGGAGTCCCATTTTATTGTATAACCTAACCCGTTTACATAACCATATTATGCTCTAAAATCACATGTTCCTTACAGTCTTACTTATCATGTTTAGATATTTCCTGTTATCAAATCTCTACTGTTTTCATATATCTTCTTCTTCAGCGTTTCATGTACTTTACTCTATTGCATGCTTTATATTTCCTAACTCGTTATGAACTGCGTGAGATGTTTTGTGCTCGCTCCCGTCCTGACTGGACCTGTTGAAAATTTTACAGAGGATGAGGAGGAGGCCTATATAGACACCTACTATGGGGCAGCTGTAGATGCCATGTGTGACCCAGATTTCCAGCCTGATCCACTAGTTTAGAGACTGAGGCTCCCTAGTCTAGGTTTTCTATTTTCTGTCATTTGAGATCTAGATTGTATATATTCTTTCATTTCAGTACTAGAGTCTTGTATTGAGCTGGATGTTCTGATTTGTTATGTCAGTAGACACTTAGACTCTCTGGTTGTATTTATGTGGTTTTTCCTTCATTCCAGTATTTATCTATCTATCTTCCTATCTGTCATTCTGCTTTAGATGTGATTGAGACTGTATATTGCTATGTCACCTCCATTCGGGGTGTATACACTGTACAGGTACCTTTATATTTGTTAGATGATTGACCTAGGACAGCGTTCTACCGCCGACACTGCGGCGTAGGCTGGGCGTTGTTACGTTCTCGTACCCTCAAAGTGGGTGCGGGTCGTGACACGATTCGTTGTAGTTGTACAAAATTTTTGTACACCCGACATCCGCGATGGCAGATGATGCTGCGTCCAGCTACTCCGTCGCGACTGGCGGTGGCGGTACACATAACCCAAATTATTCTAATCCGAAGGATCTATATTTTTTGAGTTCTGCTGATCAACCAGGAAATATCATTACTTCTATTGTTTTTCGTGGACCAAACTATGCTGAGTGGTCTCGGTCGATACGTCTCTCCCTGATCTCTAGGCGAAAGATCACTTTTCTGGAGGGTACTGAAGTCAAACCTGTTAATGATGCTAGCAAATTGCTTGATTGGAGATGCGTACAAGCACTATTGGTTCAATGGATTCTTAATACCATTGATCCGTCTCTGAAGAAATCTTTGCCGTACTTTGAGGAGGTTTATCCATTGTGGAACTTGTTGGAAAAAAGATTTGTTGTTAGCAATGGCACTCGGAAGCAACAAATTAAGGTGGCTTTGGCTGAGTGTAAACAGACAACTTCGATGTCTGTGGAAACCTACTTTGGAAATTTACAGTCTTTGTGGGATGAATAAGCTGCTTATTTTCCATTGCCTTCTTGTACCTATGGTGAACTTGCTGCAAAGCTACAGGCTATGAGGGATGAAAACCACTTTCAGGACTTTATGTATGGGTTGAATGCTGAGTTGTATGGTCATACCCGATCTAATCTTCTGGCTCAGGATCCTCAGCTAAGTTTAGATCGGGCATACCAGGCAGTCCGTGAGAAGGAGGAGGATATAGGAAAAACTCAAGTCCAATCCACTGCTGAGGAGGTATTGACGCTGGCTATCAAGACTTCACCTCGTCTGTCTTCTACTTCTAATAGTAGGACCTCAGATTCCAGGGATAAATCAGGTATGATCTGTACTCATTGCAAGAAAATAGGTCATAATGTTGCAACTTGCTTTGCCAAGATTGGCTCTCCAGAGTGGTGGGAGACACGTCCTCGACATGAGGGCAAACGTGGTGCTGGCGGTAGCAGAGGCCCGCCACCACAGCAGAGACGTGATGAGGGACGCGGTACTGGTGGCGCAGGGGTTGTTCATCATGTCACCGCTGCTGGTCATGGTGTCCCTGCTAGTATTGCTGGAAGTTTGACGGATATGATGCATGGAGGATATCCTTCACCACTCTCAGGTGAACAATGGCAGAAACTGATGAGCCTGCTGGGTAACGACAATCCTTCCAACCCTGGTTCTTCAAACTCTAATCGTTTGATGGGTAAGAATTCTTCTGTCACTTGGATATTCGATACTGGGGCTACTCTTCATGCGACAGGTTCTCATGACTGTTTAGTTGATTGCTTTGAGGGCCCTGTTTGTCCTGTAATTTTGCCTGATGGGAGCACTATTGAGACTGTTCTGAGAGACAAAGTATTTTTGACTGCTTCGTTGGTGTTGACGGATGTTCTTTATATTCCGACATTGACTTGCAATTTGATCTCTGTCTCACAAATGATTGGTGCCAGAAATTGTGATATGTTATTTACTCATGATTTGTGTATTGTTCAGGACCGAAGTACGAAGATGGTGATTGGAGCAGGTGAACAAAGGGATGGACTTTACTTCTTGGGGGATGTTCCAGCTTCTTTGGCTTCGGTAATCCTGGCATACAAAGAAAGTGATTTCGAGGTTTGGCATAGTAGACTGGGGCATCCTACAGATAAAGTAATACAGAATTTACCTTTTCTCTCTGGTAGTAGTGTATTTTCTCATAAGGCTTGTGATATTTGTCATCAAGCTAAACAGACTCGTGATGCCTTTCTTGATAGTAGTAGTCGTGCTTTGAGATGCTTTGAACTTATACACTGTGATCTGTGGGGACCATATCGTGTTCCGTCATCTAATGGGGCACGATTTTTTTTGACTTTGGTGGATGATATTTATAGAGCTGTTTGGGTTATTTTATTGACGGATAAGTGTGCTATTTGTTCTATGTTTCTTAAATTCATTGCTAGGGTGAAGCATCAGTTTGGGGCTGATATACGTCGTGTGCGGAGTGACAATAGCACTGAATTTAATTGTTTACGAGATTATTTTTCATCTCAAGGTATATTGTTCCAAACATCATGTGTTGGGACACCTCAACATAATGGAAGGGTGGAAAGAAAACATCGACATATTTTAAATGTAGCCAGGGCATTGAGATTTCAGGGTTCTCTTTCCGTAGATTTTTGGGGGGAATGTGTTCTGGGTGCATGTTATTTGATAAATAGAACCCCTTCTAGTATTTTGAATTTTAAGTCTCCTTATGAAGTTTTATATGGTTCGGCTCCTTCGTATGATTATCTACGTATTTTTGGTTGTCTGTGCTATACGTATGATTTGAAATCCCGACATGATAAATTTGCTAGCAGGAGCAGAAAATATATCTTTGTTGGGTATCCACTTAATAAAAAGGGATAGAAACTGTATGATTTGGAGACTGGTAAATTTTTGTGTCCCATGATGTTACTTTTTATGAAAAAGAATTTTTTAGGTGTGGCTCTGCTAGCGAGATGTCTTCTGCGATACGCCATCCATCTATTGAGGTGCCGGGAGACGATATAGAGGCTTTTGGGATGGTGCCGGCTACAGTTGCTGAGGCCGGAGTGGTTGATGATGGCTCGGCACCGAGTGATGAGGATGTACAGATAGATGCAGAAGTATTGACAGGAGAGTCTGCTGGGGGTGATGCGGGTACTACTGATGATACAGGGGATATAGTGTTACCAGAGGTACCCGACGAGGTAGTATTGGGAAGAGGAATGAGAAAGAAATCACAGCTAGTACGATTACAGGATTTTGTGACGAATGCTGTTAGAAGTAAAAGTTTCCCCTTCACCACATTTCATCTGTTCCCGTCACTTCCTCAGGTACTTCGTATCCTATAACACAATTTCTAAGTTATGACATATTTACTGCTGGATACAGAAATTTTCTTGCAGCTATCACTGCAGGTGTTGAGCCAACTTCATATCGCCAGGCCTCACGAGATTCAGGCTGGCGTGCGGCTATGCAAACTGAAATACAGGCTCTGGAAGATAATAGGACATGGAGTCTTATCGATTTGCCTCCTGGGAAGAATGCATTGGGAAGTAGATGGGTGTACAAAATAAAGTACAAATCCGACGGCAGTGTTGAGTGCTTAAAGGCACGGCTGGTTGTGTTCGATAATCATCAGGTTGAGGGATCGACCATTCAGAGACATTTGCCCCGGTAGCTAAGATGCCTACAGTTCGGGCATTTTTGGCTGTTGCAGCTGTGAAAGGATGGACTTTGCACCAGATGGATGTGCACAATACTTTTCTTCATGGAGATCTGACAGAATATGAAGTTACCGCCAGGTTTTTCGTATAGTGAACCCAACAAAGTGTGTCTCCTGCGTAAGTCTCTATATGGATTGAAACAGGCACCACGTTGTTGGTTTGCTAAGCTTGTTGCTTCTCTGATATCCTATGGATTTATTCAATCTCATTCCGATTATTTCCTTTTCTCTCTTTTTAAAGGGAAGGTAGAGTTGCATGTTTTGATCTATGTGGATGATATAATTGTGTCTGGTAATGACACAGGTGCTTTAGATGCTTTCAAAAAGTACCTTAGTTCTTGCTTTCACATGAAGGACCTTAGTGTGTTGAAGTACTTCCTTGGCATAGAGGTGGCTCGGAGTGCAGAAGGAAATTTTTTTGTGTCAAAGGAAGTATGCTTTGGACATCATTTCAGAATGCGGCTTGATGGGGTCTCGACCCGCTGGCTTTCCCATGGAGCCCAATCACAAGCTGGCAGAATCGACTAGTCCAAAGATGGCGGATGCAGAGTCTTATCGGAGGCTGGTTGGGAGGTTCATTTATCTATCGTTTATTCGCCCTGACTTAGCCTATGTTGTGCATATCTTGTCTCAATTCTTACAGGAGCCTCGACAAGATCATTGGCATGCTGCTTTGAGGGTTGTCAGATATCTCAAACATGCACCGGGACAGGGTATTCTTTTGAAAGCTGATTGTGATCTTCGTCCTTCTGGTTGGTGTGATTCCGACTGGGCCAGTTGTCCCTTGACTCGCCACTCTATTACAGGCTGGTTGGTGTTTCTGGGGGGGGAGAGGTCTCCTATTTTTTGGAAGACCAAGAAGCAATCAACTGTTTCTCGATCTTCCGCTGAAGCTGAATACCGATCTCTTGCTGCGCTTGTTTGTGAGTTGAAATGGTTGAAGGAGTTATTGGTGTGTTTGGGCGTTCGCTAGGAGTCTGCTATGTCGGTGTATTGTGACAGTCATTCTGCCCTGCACCAGGCTCAGAACCCGGTATTTCATGAGCGTAGTAAGCATATTGAGGTGGATTTGCATTTTGTTCACGATGCTATTCGAGATGGCACCGTAATAGCCTCGCATGTTCCTACTTCTTCTCAACTAGCTGACATCTTCACCAAGCCCCTTGGAAAGTATGTGTTTGATTCTTTCCTTCCCAAGTTGGACATTCGAAATGTAAATATGGCCCATAAGCCCAAATGTAGACACTATATATATTGTAACAAACCCTAGCAATGAGAACAAGGCATTATTATTTCCTACATAGACGGAAAAATGTGGATCAAAAAAAACCTTTGCTCTGATATCATGAAATAAATCAATAATTTTGATTTTATTAATGGATAATCTAAAAAGCAATACAACCATGAACATATTTAGATGGAGGACATATGCATATTCATATAGGAGAAAGAATATGTATCCGTATTGGAGAAAGAAACTAATCATAATCCTAATTAATCTTAACAATAATAATAATAATACTTGGCGCTAACAACAAATGGTGAGCAGATCTCTCTCTCGGGTGAAATGCAACTTATATTTTGACACATAAGATTTGAGTCACTTCATCAAATAGCAGCGAAAAATAGTCCTTCAAACCCGACTAAACCAGGTGCATTCACTTGGCTACGTTTCCTTCCAAAAAAGGAGTTTTGAATTTAGGTTCGGAGTTTTGAATCCAATGGTCAACAAAATTACATACCTTAATTTTGCATTCCTACAATTACCACATACTAAAACTTTCAACTGAGTTTTACTTTGCTGTTTGCCAAAGTTAATATCTAGAGGTGATTTCAGTAATTGTGATGGATACCAGTTAGGCATATAACACAAAAACTAGGTAAACAAATTATCATCAGTGTTTTAGAAATCGGACCGTGGCCCATCAACCGGTAGTTTTTTCAGATCGGTTCAATATTGACCACTTTTTTTTTTACAAAAACAAATTGCAAATAAATATTTTTGTAAAAATCAGTGTCCATACGGGATTGAACTTGGGCCACTTAGGTTAACGCACTGGTTGAACCAACTTATTAAACCGGTTTGACCCAATCCAGTACCTTGTCTGGATCGATATCTGGTCTGATTTTTAAAATACTGATTATCATTGTTCATTACCTATTTCAAATCCCTAACTATGACCGATCTTTTTATTTGTTACATGTTTTGGCGAACATGACAACCAGGTTGGTGCATGAATGCATTCTCCTATTGGCTAATGGCACATAGCATGACATTGAACTTAATTCCAACTAGTTGTCTCTCCTACAATGAGAACAAAGCCTTTATTCCAAAAACTTCTCTTTAACCTTCTCTCTTTTGATCAAATACATATTATAATCCTACAACTCTTCCCCGTGTTCTATTTATATCCTATGGTGTGTAGCAACGTAGCTGATTAATTGTCACATAGTTGGAGCTAGTATGACTCAAGTTTTGGATTATACTTGGAAATTTTCCAAGATTTGAAAAGAACTGGTAATTGTATAGGAAATTGAAGAAGAAGAAAAAAGAGAGTTGGTAATTGGTACGTTTTCAAATTGGTATGTTTTAACAGGAAATTGTATAGGAAACTGAAGAAAAGAAGGCCTGGTAATTGTATAGGAAATTTCCTAACTAAATGACCTGGTAATTGGTTTATTTTAGGGTTTTGTAGGATAGTTCCAGACGGCATAGAGTTGAAGAAAAAAAATGATGATAATAATAATAATAAGATGTCGTTATCGGCACTCCTAAAACATTAATTCCAGATATATTTTTGCATTAATATTTTTGACACTCCTAAAATGTCATCCTGCACTCCTTCCTTCATGCATGCACAAATTAATGTCGTATTTAAAGAATGAGTAGATTTGAAATTTGAATGATAAAATATTAAAGAGGAGTGCATGAGCATTTTGGGAGTGTCAAAAACAGCTAAACTCACTTAGAAATAAGGTATTAAGGATTAATACTAATTGGGGGTTTAATAAATTGGAATTTTTATTTAGCAAGAGGTAAAAAGAATGTCATAATAATAATATTAACCTCAACTAGAAATGATAATAACCTCAATTTAAAATTTTAGGATTTACACAATTCCACTAGTTCTAGTTTCCCTCTTATCCGAGTCTCGCTCTATATCAATTATTCTCTCCTCCTGATTCTCTAGTCTCTGATCATCTACCTCTTTTCTTCTCGTCTTTAATTTTCTCAAAAAAAATTATCTCTATTTTCTTAAATTTGCCATCAACCAAACAAACAAATAATCTTTTTTCTTCTTTTTTTTTCTCTCTTTTCTTCCCCCTCCATTTTCTTAGCCAAACACATCTTTGAAACTACTTGTTCGACGTCGCCATCTATTTTATTTTGGAAAATGTCCCTTTTCACTTGAAGTTGACAAGTATCTCATGAAAACAACAGCTAACATTTGCATAGTGAAAAGTTAGTCAAATAGTAAATTGGTGATAACTTTCATAGAGCATCTCAACAGAACAAAAAATCATAGAGTTCATGTTTTTAATTTTCCTTCTCATCACGGAGGGATCCAGAAATATATACCTGGATGGACTAAAGTGGGTTCGGGTGTATAGTGTACTGAGTGTAGGCTAACTCCTAAAAAAATTAATTATATATATATATATATATATATATATATATATATATATATATATATATATATAGTTCATGTTTTTCATTTTCCTTCTCATCCCGGAGGGATCCAGAAATATATACCTGGATGGACTAAAGTGGGTTCGGGTGTATAGTGTACTGAGTGTAGGCTAACTCCTAAAAAAATTAATTATATATATATATATATATATATATATATATATATATTGTTGGTGTTTTTGCCTTTGGACTAGAAAAGATAGTCCCACATCGGCTACACCAAATGGTGAGTATCTCAATATAATGCATTGCTTGTGTTGAGGTGTGCACATGAGGTGTAGTGGGGCACAAGTTTGTGCCATGTGGAAGTATTTTCCTAGAAGGAAAAAGGATTAAATCCAACAAGGATGCAAGTTAATTTTTGTTGTGCGGACTCGGACTCGGACGCGGACTCCAAGATGTCTCGTGCATGCACGGGAGGGTTCGGGGGGTAGGCGTGGACTGGCACACTTCTATGCTGATTGTGGGATGATCTAAAATATCAAACTCTATTTTTGAGTATTGGTATTTTAGTCCCACATCGGATAGGAGAAGAGGTGAAGTCTCAACTCCACTCTATAAATAGAGCCCCTTGGCCTCCTTTGAAAGATGCACCAAGAAGAGAGTTGAGGGAGTCTGTTAAGTCCAGGAAGCCCGTTCAAGTCTCAAATATTGACTTACGAGCGTTCCAGAAGTTCTCCTGAACTTGCTGGTTCCTGGGAGCTTATCCGTACTGCGGGTATAGCTTTGAGCGCCGGTGTTCAACACCCCAGCGAGATCCGCTCTTCTTCTTCCTTCCTCTTTCTGTTGCCTTCGAGAATCTGAGACTCAACTGTTGTTGATCATCTCTTGTTGCCTTCGAGAAACCGCTATTGCAAACGCGATTCGATTTTTTTTAATCGTTTAGGCTACGCAATCAGCATTATTTGCATCTCTTTTTTAGGGATTGCAACTGCATTATTTGCATCTCTTTTTTAGGGATTGCAACTGCATTCTTTGCATCTCTTCTTAGGGATTGCAACTGAGTTTTTCCATCGATTGTTTGCAAATAGACTAACAATCTCAAAGCTATACGATTCGATGGAAAACACTCGTGCTTCGCTTGTCGATACCGGCTTTAACAAGTTGGAGAAATTCGACGGCGAACACTTCCAGATCTGGAAGCGAAAGGTGACTCTGAACCTTCAACTCGTGGATGTTGATCACGTGTTGGATGAGGAAGAACCAATCGTTCCAGCAACAGGATCTGCTGCTGTTCTGGCCGCTGCTACGAGCAAGCAGACGAAGTGGAAAAAGGATAACAGCATATGCAGGCTGCTGATCCTGAATTCCATGGAAGACTCTCTGGCCGAGTCCTACACAAAGAGGACTTCTGCCAAAGAGATCTGGGAGTCCGTGGGGAAGCTGTATGACGACGACGAGGCCCGGTCGAAGATGTTCATGGTTGAAAAATACCACAAATGGGTCTTTGAAGACGAGAAGACCATGCTGCCCCAAGTGAAAGAGTTCCTGAAGCTGCGCCAGAAACTGGAGGACGATAGCATGCCCCTCGTCGACAAGTTCGTCGTTGGAGGGATCGTGGCAAAACTTCCTCCAGGATGGAGCAACATCTATGCAAGGATGCATAGGAAGAAGATGGAGATTAGCCTGGATAATCTCCTCAGCGAGATTCATGTTGAGGACGAGATGCGCTCTCAACAGAAGTTGGACACCCTGTCCAAGCAACTAGCAACGGCGAATCTGGTTCAAGCCACCAGAGAGAACAAAGGGAAGCAGGCGGCTTCTCACCACAAGAAGAAGGACTTCTCGAATCTGAAAGTGAAGGGTCCAGGATTCAAGCAACAGAAGTCCAAGTCCCATGTGACTTGCTTCAACTGTGGCAAGAAGGGTCACTATAAAAGTGAATGCAAGTCCAAGCCCAAAGAGCAAGGTGAGCCTAACAAAGTTTCTTTGGTTACTAATCAGGTTGCCATGATAGCACAGGTTGCAACTGTGGGGGCAGACTTGGACTGGTGGATAGACACTGGCGCGACATGTCATGTCTGTTCAGACAAGGACTGGTTCGTCTCCTATGAGCCTACTTCCGAGAAAGTCATGATGGCGAACCAGGCACAAGCTGAAGTACTGGGGATCGGGACGGTGGAGCTGAAGCTTACATCGGGGAACATTCTGACGCTTCAAGGTGTGAAGCATGTTCCTGCAATCGCAAAGAACCTGATCTCTGGGAGCCTGCTCTGCAACGCAGGCTTGAGGATGGACATCAATGCTGGCCAAATGGTGATGTCCAAGAAGGGTACTTTCTTCGGGAAAGCTTTTCAGACTGAAGGAATGTACAAAATTCAGCTTGTTGTAACCCAGCATAATAATGTCAATGCTATCACTAGTTTGAATTACTCTCTTGAGTTGTGGCATAATAGACTAGGACATGTTCATTGTAAGCGAATAAACAAAATGTCTAGTCTAGGACTTATCTCCAAGTGTGGGGGTAAGGTAGAGAAATGTGAGATATGTGCTCAGACGAAGATCACTAGGAAACCCTTCCACAGGGTCCATCGAAGCACAGATCTTCTGGAGTTGGTTCACTCAGATATCTGTGACTTCAAACAATTCTCTACAAAGGTCGGGATGAAGTATTTCATTACTTTCATCGATGACTTCTCCAAGTATGCCTTCGTCTATTTACTCAAATCTAAAGACGAAGCATTCGAGAAGTTCAAGGAGTTCAGGGCCGAGGCTGAACGGCAAACTGGACAACAACTCAAGAGGCTGAGGAGTGATCGAGGTGGGGAATATAGGTCTCATGAATTCTCATCATTCTGCAAAGAACATGGAATCATCAACGAGACGACGGCTCCGTATTCTCCACAATCCAACGGAGTAGCAGAAAGGAAGAACAGAACGTTGACAGAGATGATGAATTCTATGCTGTTGACTGCGGGTCTCCCAAAGTGCTATTGGGGAGAAGCTGCATTAACGGCCACTTTCATTCTGAACAGAGTGCCGTATGCAACTTCCGACATAACTCCTCATGAACTCTGGTTCAAAGTCAGACCCAACCTGAATGTCATTCGAGTGTGGGGGTGCCTGGCTTATGTGAAGCTCCCGGATCTAAAGATTCAGAAGCTGGGGACAAGGACTACTAAGGCGATCTTCCTGGGGTATGCCGAGAAGAGTGATGCTCGGAGATTCCTTGATATCGAGTCAAATCATATCATTGAATCTCGCGATGCTGAATATTTTGAAGAAAAGTTTGCAAGGCACAAGAACATTATTCTCACGGACATTCCGGAGAATAATGAGGGTGCGGAGCAGACAGAGATCTTTATCGAACCAGTAGTCCAAGATGGAGTTGTTGTCGAGGAGACACCAGCTGAACCAGAACTCGCTGAGCCGTCAACTAAGCGAGCGAGGAGGCCGAAAGACTTCGGAGATGACTTCGTCACCTATCATATGGAGGCAGATCCGCTTACCTATGATGAGGCGATGAAGACCAGAGATGCTATATTCTGGAAGGAGGCGATTGACAACGAGATTGACTCAATCACCTCCAATAACACATGGGTATTGGTCGACCTACCAGAAGGAGCAAGACCCATCGGATGCAAATGGATCTTCAAGAAGAAGATGAAAGCAGATGGAACCATTGACAAGTTCAAGGCCAGGCTAGTGGCCAAGGGGTTTGCTCAGAAGCAGGGGATCGACTACTTTGACACTTATGCTCCAGTAGCTCGGATGACAACTATCAGATTGTTAATTGCTTTAGCAGCAATACACAAGCTGGTGATACATCAGATGGATGTGAAAACGGCATTCCTTAATGGCGAGCTGACCGAAGAGATCTACATGCAACAACCAGAAGGTTTTGTCGTCAGAGGTCTGGAAGACAAAGTCTGCAAGTTGATGAAGTCTCTGTATGGTTTGAAGTAAGCTCCCAAAATGTGGCATGAGAAGTTTGACAAGGTGATAAGGTCAAATGGCTACAGGGTCAGTGAAACAGACAAGTGTGTCTATACGAAGTTTGCTGACGGAAGAGGAGTAATCGTTTGTCTATACGTGGACGACATGCTAATCCTAGGTACGGATTTAAGCTGCGTCACAGAGACAAAGAAATTCCTCTCGACCAAGTTCAGTATGAAGGACTTGGGGGATGCCGACGTAATCTTGGGGCTCAAGATCATCCGGACAGGCACTGGAATAGCGCTGTCACAGTCTCATTACATTGAGAAGATGCTCTCTCGCTACGGGTATCAAGATCTTCCTATTATTGATACACCATACAGGAGTGATCTGAAACTGGAGCCAAATTCGAAGGAGAGCGTCAGGCAGTTGGAGTACGCTAGCGTCATCGGAAGTCTGATGTACGCTACTACTGCCACAAGGCCTGACATAGCCTTTGCAGTGGGAATGTTGAGTCGATTTACGAGCAATCCAGGCGTAAAGCATTGGAAAGCTGTGAAGCGTGTTATGAGATATCTCAAGAAGACTCAGACATATGCACTATACAACAGCGGAGATCCGTCAGTAGTGGAAGGCTTCAGTGATGCTAGCTGGTGTTCAGAGGTGGAGAGCGAATATTCCACAGGTGGATATGTGTTCGCCATGGGTGGAGCTGCTATATCGTGGAAGTCGAAGAAGCAGACTATGTTATCTCGCTCCTCCATGGAATCTGAATTCTTTGCATTGGACGCTGCAGCAGATGAAGCAGAGTGGCTTCGGGAGCTCATGTATGACCTTCCAATGGTTGGGGCTCAGATACCGGCGATTCCGATATACTGTGACAACCAGGCGGCAGCAGCAGTGGCATCAAATGAACTCTTCAACGGGAAGAAGAGGACTGTGCGGTTGAAGCACAGAGCAGTGAACGATCTCATAAAAAGGGGCGTCATTGCAGTGATCGATGTTCGGAGTCAGAAAAACCTGGCGGATCCGTTCACGAAGGGTCTCAAGCGTCAGCTGGTCGAGGACACAGCAAGGAAGATGGGCTTGAAGGCATTCTAATATTGTGTCATTATAATCCTATCAATAAATTTTATGTTATTGGTTCAAAGAGAAATCTACCAGATATCTAATTTTTTGATTCAAGGGAGGACTATTGACTGGAAAAATATTAGTTAATAGTGGGCACTTGTTCTGCGGAATATGTAAGGGTTTCGGACCCAGAACCACTGTTGTCTACTATGAATTTTCTACGGAAAATTGATCCTGTGAGAAGGATGGCATAATGCCTTAATGAGTTCTCAGACTGAGTGAAGGTCTGTTATGCTTTACAGGAAGCATGGTGGCGCAACAACCACAAAGGAGTGTTACAACTCCATGGTACAGTGGGGTGACTCCACCATGAGGTTCCCAGGTAGGGGTAATGCCTCGGCTTTGTTAGCCAAGTTACAGGCGGCGTAGCACCGCATATAGGCAGGTAGCCTAATGTTGCATAATCATAATAAAGAGATGTAGGCAGCACTACAAAGAGGCCGGTGTCCTCATGTTACAGTGGCATGACACCACGATGAGGTACCCAGGTAGGGGTAAAGCCTCGGCTTTGCAAGCCATGTCATAGTGGCGTAACACCACAAGGGAGCGCAAGGCTTCATGCTGGGTAGTTTGGCACTACAAAGAGGCTTGAGACCTCATGCTACAGTAGTATGACACTACGATGAGGTTCCCAGGTAGGGGTAATGCCTTGGCTTTGTCAGCCATGTCATAGCGGCGTAGCACCGCAAAGAAGCGCAATGCTTCATGCCAATGACTCTTTATATAGAACTCACCTATAGTGTATGGACAGAGATATCAGGCCGTCTCTTGAGGGTAAACTTGTAGACGCCCAAAAATTATACACTGAAACCAGGCTGGCACAAGGCCTTCAATGTGCAGCCAGAAGCACAGTTGATGTCACTATGTGAGTAGGAAGAATTGCAGTTATGGTGCAGAATTCAAGGCTTAGTCCATTCTTGTATCATGCTGTTATTTAACCTATGCGGGAAGATTCAAGTCATAGCGACATCTCTCCTAATGCATGATGGACAATCACTGTGGGGAACGCTCAACCCATATATTGAGATATGTGGGGGATTGTTGGTGTTTTTGCCTTTGGACTAGAAAAGATAGTCCCACATCGGCTACACCAAATGGTGAGTATCTCAATATAATGCATTGCTTGTGTTGAGGTGTGCACATGAGGTGTAGTGGGGCACAAGTTTGTGCCATGTGGAAGTATTTTCCTAGAAGGAAAAAGGATTAAATCCAACAAGGATGCAAGTTAATTTTTGTTGTGCGGACTCGGACTCGGACGCGGACTCCAAGATGTCTCGTGCATGCACGGGAGGGTTCGGGGGGTAGGCATGGACTGGCACACTTCTATGCTGATTGTGGGATGATCTAAAATATCAAACTCTATTTTTGAGTATTGGTATTTTAGTCCCACATCGGATAGGAGAAGAGGTGAAGTCTCAACTCCACTCTATAAATAGAGCCCCTTGGCCTCCTTTGAAAGATGCACCAAGAAGAGAGTTGAGGGAGTCTGTTAAGTCCAGGAAGCCCGTTCAAGTCTCAAATATTGACTTACGAGCGTTCCAGAAGTTCTCCTGAACTTGCTGGTTCCTGGGAGCTTATCCGTACTGCGGGTATAGCTTTGAGCGCCGGTGTTCAACACCCCAGCGAGATCCGCTCTTCTTCTTCCTTCCTCTTTCTGTTGCCTTCGAGAATCTGAGACTCAACTGTTGTTGATCATCTCTTGTTGCCTTCGAGAAACCGCTATTGCAAATGCGATTCGATTTTTTTTAATCGTTTAGGCTACGCAATCAGCATTATTTGCATCTCTTTTTTAGGGATTGCAACTGCATTATTTGCATCTCTTTTTTAGGGATTGCAACTGCATTCTTTGCATCTCTTCTTAGGGATTGCAACTGAGTTTTTCCATCGATTGTTTGCAAATAGACTAACATATATATATATATATATATATATATATGGAAAAAAAAATTGTGGTGGACTGGAGCCCATCCCATCCTAAACTAGACTATTGAGTAAAAATAAATTTATTTACAAGTTTTTTTTTCTAAATATACAATTCAAGTGAGCTTTAACTAAAAATCTAAAATGTTATACAAACTATATACAATAATAATAATTCCATAGTGCGACTTTCTCATTCTTGGTATTTCCAATTCACCGTACCATTTAGGAGTTGATGGTCTTCTAAACCAACAAACTGTGGCAATAGCCTAAACCAGTTAAATCACAAAATAAGTCATATATTGTAAGGGAAAAAAAAAGGTTCCAACTAGTTCAGGACAAAGAAAATAACTTACAGATAAAAGATTTGGGCAAACTAAATCCTCAACAATTGAGAAATAGTTACCGAACTCATATGCCTCTTGTGGTCAGTCAGAAGAGGTATTACCCCCTTGGTTGGATGGATGGTCTCGGAATTGAACCGCAAAGAAGGTGTGGGTGTGTGACAATTGGAAGAACTGGACCCAAATGGCATGCAACACAGTGTTTACAAAGCCTCGTGCGTTAAGCCGAACATCCCAAAAAAAAAAATCGTGCGTTACGCTGCAAATTTTTGTTAAACCTGTGAGTTACGTCAGGCATTGCAAAAATAAAAATAAAAAAAACAATTGAGAAAATTCCGTGTTACGTCGGATATCGCAAAAAAAAAAAAAAAGCAATTGAAATATTTGAAAAATGTGAACAATCCTATACTTTCAGTACAAAACCAATAAAACCAAAAAAAATGGTTTTGTGAAATAATCTCGAAATGTCGAACTTTATACATGTGAAAATTATCGAGTGACCAAAAAGAAGATCCAAATTTTTGTGAAGGATGTGATGCGGAAAGAAACTTTAGAACGGGAAAGATGGGAATTGACACGATCCTCAAGCTAATGAAGTTTCACATGACTAAGGAGAGTCATTTGCTTGATTAAGGATCAGGGTCCAATCCCAGCCTACCCATCTAAAGAACTCATATTATCAATCGTAAGAGAAAGAGAGAGGTGGTTTGTGTAAAAGCATGAGGTACGTGAGAATTTATAGTGATGAAAAAGGATAAAAGAGGATGCATGTTTGATATATTTCTATAAAATAAATTGATATATTCATGGATCAGTGAAATCTACAAAAGATTCACTTTAAGATTAAAAATTAAATATATTGATGAACTAAATTAATATATTGATGAACTAAAAAATTACGAGTGACTGCAAATCATAAACCCTAAGGTTGCTATGTTAATGGGCAAATCCCTTGGAGCTTTAGATGTTACCTCATAATAAAACTTACCAATAAGCAAGATTTAAGTACGATCATGCTCATAAAATTTAGCTTTTTTACAAGAATGCCAATGATCTATGCCAAAGTCAATTTATGTGAATAGACAAGATTGTGCAATTAAGTGAATGAAAAAAAAAGAACATAACTTTTTTGATATTCTTTATATGCAGTATGCTCTTTACCGCCGAACTTTGAAAGTTACAGAACTTAACTTACTAACTTCTATTTTCTTGTTTCGCTTTTTTTCCCCTCCTACATTTGGGGTCTGCTTACAACTATTTTTTCACCGGTTCTGAAGTAATTTTGAACCGACCATTTATGAAAACTCCTGCTTGTTAATTTTTTTGAGGCACTGGTGTTGATCAGCTCAAAAATTCTTCAAAACCGGTGTAATGCAATTTTGGGTGGCTTTATAAACAATTTTGGGTGAGCTTTAAGCGATTTTATTATTTTATCCTATTTATATCCTAACCAAAAGTATATAATTATAACTACAAATACCTTTCTCTATTTAGTTTCATTCATGTAAAAAACTTTCAGAGCCGCTTGTTAGTGAATTACCAATCATGGATTGGACTCGTTTAAAGACGCTACTTAAAAACCATCGAAAATCGGACCCCTCGTAATTTTTCAATTGGACATATCTTGACTTAAACTCTAAGCTGATATAAAATTCAGAGTCTAAACGCTAATTAGCCCAACTAAAAAAAACGTAGATATTCAAGTTAAAAATATTATTTATTTGTAGAAACTAAAATGATTGACATGTCAATATTAAAATAGTACACCTGTGAACCATATTTATTAGTTTGGACCATTTTTTAAATAAATAATACTAATAAATATGGTGTCCACTAGTTTCTTAAGGTTGTGTTTGGTAGGAAGGATGGAAAAGTGGAAGGAAGAAAAAAGATAAGGATTCATTTTCCTTCCATTTAGAAAGGAAAGATCATTTCCTTCCTTTGTGTTTGGTAGCAAGGATGGAAAAGATAAGAGATGCATTTTTCTTTGTTTGGTATGAAAGAAAAAGTGGAAGTAAAGAAAGTAAAAAAATATAGGGTTTACCAATTCTACCCTCAACTAAAAACATTACTTACCATTTGACTTCATAAATAATTTTTAAATAATATATTCATATGGGGGTATAATTGTTAATTAATACAACCCTCCACTTTTTCTTCCACTTTTCCTCCCACTTTTGGGGGGATTGGATTTCTTAGGTTATGAGGGAAAAGTAATCCCTCCACTTTTCCTTCCTTCCTATTTTCCTTCCATACCAAACAAGAGAAAATGAATCCTTCCTCCCACTTTTCTCTCCTCTATTTTCCTTCCTCCCACTTTTTCCTCCTACCAAACACACCTTAAGTTTCAACCGTTTTGGATGGTTTGGATGGAAACCAGATGAACTTATAATTTTCAGAGAAAGTTCCGAAATATAGTCTCCTAGTCTACAAACAAATAACATATCAAAACCGAAACTAGGACTTTCTACCAAAAATTTAATTTCCATACAACTTTTCGGTAACCAAAGGGGGCCTTTATGTGTCAACAAATAAAATAATGAATTTAACGATGTAGGGCCAAATATTAAGATCATCTCCAACTCTATTGTGAGTTAGAAAAAAAAGTTATTAAGGAATGACAAGTTTCTATTTAGGCTGTGATTCTCCAATGCAAATGTCAAATAAATTATGGAGGTGGCATGGCATGACGTGTCAAAGGTATTCTGAAATTGGTTGTTTAGTTCTAGATAATGCACTTGAAAATGACTTTACTCCACATCATCAATTTTGAATAAAAAAAATTATGAAAAAAGAAAGAGAAAGTTATCTTGAAAGTTGGAAAAAAAAATTAGTGTCTTAATATTTTTGCATTGGAGAAAGCTTTTCTAGCTCATTGTTTTTTGTGAATATAATCTTGCCACCTATGAAAGAGATTGTCTTATGTCTCATGCTACCTAAGATTCAAAACACATAACAAGACAATAGGGTTGGAGATGCTCTAATTAGTATGAGAGATGGAAAATTTCTACGAACGTTTCTACATACAGAAACTCTCACTGCCTCGCCGCCACGTATATATGATAGAAATTGTTATAGAAATCACTATTGGGAGGTATTTTTTTCTTCATAAAATGGATTTCAACTATAGAAATATGGGATATAGAAACCCCCACTGGAGATGGCCTAACCTTTGGCGGGGAAAGGGTTGTTTAGGTTATCTTTCTTATGCTTACGAGATGTAGGGACTATTATTTTTGTTAAGTAACAACTTGTGTGTATGCCATATTTGTAATGGGAACATTTGCTAAAATATTCTTTTTGGGGATATTTTAGCAAATGTCTCTATTACAAATATGGAAACTAGCATATATCCTCATTTATTTTAAAAATAGCAAATGCCCACATTCCATTGTATGCAACATTTAAAAATTTAAGATATGCCTACTATTTTAACCTAAATTTTGATTATTTTATACATAATGAGGGCATTTGTTAGTATTTAAAATAAGTGAGGGTATATGCTAGTTTTCATATTTGTAATGGGGATACTTGCTAAAATATCCCTTTTTTGTGTCAACTAATTGGACTTTCTCCCTCCATGTCTCATGAGTGTGTGTGAGAGTTTGTGACCGAGAAAGTAACGACTTATTTCAATTTAAGTTATTTAGTGATAGGGTCTCATATAATATGTAATTATATGATATTAGAATTTGGGTTTTCAATTTGTCTAGTATTAGAATTCGGGTCTCTACATGGCTCACAATTGTTAATATAAACAGTATACCCGCTGAGTTTTAAAAAAAAAAGGAAAAAAAACAGTAAAAATAAGATATAATTCTAATGTCGGACAATTTATAGTCTCAAATTCTAATATTACATATTATATGAGAGCTATTGCTATATGAATAACCCTTTCAATTCTATTGTAGAGAGAGACTAATGTTTCTTACAGTTTTCCTCTCCTCTCCATGTTGTACGTGAGCTAAAATGACTTTGGACCTACTTCTAGTGTCAGACCATCGCCTATGGCTATTAGTAGAAAAATATGGGTACTAACGGACGACTAAAATAAAATGTAAAGTTAATTAGATTTTGAATTTCTAAATGTTCAAAAGTTGATGTTTGAGTCTGAAGATGTTCAGCCTAAGATTTATGTCATGAGATAACAATTGACTAATATTAACATTCCAAAAATCTGTTAATAAATATTTGAAGATTAATTAAACTTAGGATTCTATTTTTTCTTTCTTTTTGAGTTCTTATTCGATGTATGTGTTAACAAATTTTGGATGGTCAACACGGATCAACCGTTATCTTAGGACCCAAACATTAAGTTGAACATTTTCAGGATACAAATGTATTTTCAAATATTTTTGGAATTCAAAATCTAATTAACCCTTCTATTAGTTTAGATAATTTTACAATAAAACTAAAGAGGAGTGAGAAAGAGAAAAATAGACAAGGTTTATTGAAATTTAATAACTAGATTTTGACTCCTCAAAATTTTAAAGACCACTTCTTCCGAGCTACCGTGTCTACCTATGAATTAAAGGTAACATGGAGAAACTAGAATTCGAAAATATTTTGCTAACTGGATGGTATGAGAGCTTGTGGTTGATCATGTGCAGGACCATCATATAAGCGGAATCATACAGAGACTAGGTGGGCTCCAGTCTGCCACAATTTTTTTTATATTTATAATTATATTTATATTATATATTAACTCACATCTAGTCTATCCTAGTCTACTCCAGTCCAATCTAACTTGAATTTTTAATTTCGTCATTGACCATAATAATGCTACTAATATGTATGTTGCCACATTATGCGGTCTCCAAAATGTGATAAAATTTTATAATGTTGAATAAAAGAAGATCCATTGGTTCTTAAACATGGAATAAAGAAAAATTAGCTTAAAGAAGTAAACCAAAATAAAATATTATCATGATAATCTAAACCTCACTTGGAAAAATGGCAGGAAAAACTTGAACCTACTACATAATAGCTTGTACATATGCTTGGACAAAATCTTCTTGTGAAGTTAGTTATATCATAACATGACAATGTACTCATGAACGGGTTTGCAGATTTGAGTCCAAAAGGCTTCATCACACATGTAGAGTATGACAGTGGCCTCCATTGTAATGTGTTCAGGACTTGGCAAAGGAGGCAATATAGAAAACCTCCTTAAATATGAGAAAATTACAACAGTCATATTTTATGTCGATGATATAGCGGCCACATGAGACAATGAAAAGAAGCGATTGACACTTCAAAAATATTTGTCTATATAATTTGAAATGAATCCATGTACTCTAAGTATTTTTTTTGTGGATTGAAGTATCTCAGAGTAAATCAAAAATTATTCTATCTCAAATGAAGTATACTTATATAAATTGTTACATAAAACATATATGATTTATTGTCAACCAGTAGCCACACCATTAGAGGAAGGTCTGAATAATCCGAACCAGATGTTAGTAAATAAAGTGAGATATCAACGATAATAGGTCGTTTAATGTATCTGACACATACAAAGTCGAATTTAGCACATGTTCTTGAAGTTGTGAGTCAATTCATTCATGATTCATAAGAGCAACACATGAATGCTGTGATGAGCATATTGAGGTGCCTGAAAGGGAGTCCTGGAAAGGATATACTGTTAAATAAGAAGAATCACCTCAGATTTGAAGAGTATACATACGTAGATTGGACATGAGCAATAGATGATAGACGGTCTAAATCTAGTTATTTTACATTTGTAAGAGAAAATTTAGTTATATGGAGAGAAACAAAAAGTAGAATGTAGTTGTTCGTTCCATGGTTTGAACTAAGGACCTCATATATGAAAGCCTAACATGGTAAGAACTACACCATAATTTTTTTGGGCCATCAGGATCCGTAGGACCTGGGCAGTCGCTCTGGTTGCTCTAGGCCAGGGCCGACCCTGATACCATGGAATGGTTCTAGATATTTGTAAAATATTACGGATTCAAAATCTATTGGAGGATTTAGGTTATAGAAATTCTCAACCACTGAAGTTATTTTGTGACAACCAAGCACCGCATGTGATATTGTACATAATCTAGTTCAACATTATATAACGAAGCATGTGAAAGTTGATCGGTTCTTCATCAAAGAAAACTAGAAAATAAAATTATCGAGGTACCGACATCAAAATAGAAGACTAGTTAGCTAATATTCTTACAAAACTCGTGGCAAGCCACATGTTCACAAGTTTCTTGGACTGATAGGAGTGTTGAAGTAGTTAATTATAAGAGATCCTTAATTAAGCAACACCTTAACTATAGAAAGTTCTTAATTAAGAAAGTCTTGTTGTATAAAGTTTTTAATTATAGAAAGTCTTATGATATATTTGTAATTGTAATTATTTGGTGTACTAGGATTTGTTTCTCTATATATACTTGTGTCTAAAGAGAAATGAATACTCAATTAAGTTTATTAGTACTTTTTCCATACCATACATTATATAACATATGGAAGTAGTAGCTCACACAAGTTTCAGAAACACATTGCTCTACTTCCTTTCATGCTCTATTATAATAAATATTATTGGGCATAAAAATAGTGCCATGTAGTGACTTGTGGCAAACTGACAAATCACAATTTCAAAAACGGAACAACTTTATCTTTCATGAGAGATGACACCTGGTGATATAATCAAATTTAATAGAGTTGTGTTGTTGTTTTGTTGTGTTGTGCTGTGCTATGCTCTAAGAACATATTCATGTAAGTACATTTAAGCTGTTGTTAAACCAACAATTTCAAACAGCATGGAATCCAAATAGCTAATAGGGATAGAGCATTGGATATATTCGGTTTCAATCGAACCGACATACCTAAAATCGAAATGAACTAAAATCCAAATCGAAGTTGAACCGAAATGAGTCATAACCAAGCCACATCGAACCGCTATAATCAGTGTTAAATTAGACCTTTTTTACCATTTATTAACGGACCGTACCTAAAGTTGAACTTATGGTTAAAGTATAGCGAAAAATACAAAATTGACAAATAGTACAAAGTAATTGTAAAGTAATGAATATATCAAGATATAGAATTATGATTGAGATTTATCCCTATCATAGGCGACATGCAAGAAAGAAGAGAAAATATAACCAAAAAAATAGGGTGATATTGTGTGTGAGTGTGTGTGTGTGTGTGTGTGTGTGTGTTCTTATTTGGTTTTGGAGTGAACCGAAAAATTCAAAACTAGAATCTAAATAGAGAACCAAATTTGGATAATTTCATAACTGAATCCTAACCGAATAGTTTTCTACCTAACCAAATCCCTATCCCTTATTCAGGGTGGTTCTGGGTCCAAAACCGAATTGAAACAAATCAACAATCTTGATTTTGTTAATGGATAATATAAAAAGCAATACAACCATGGATATATATAAATGGAGAACATACACATATCCATATAGGAGAAAGAATATGTATCCGTATTGGAGAAGGAATCTAATCATAATCCTAATTAATCTTAACACCGCCTTCAAATTTATTATGGGTCAAAAAACATGAGTTTGCCCAATAAAAACTGAAAAAGCGGTGTAGGGTGTGACTTGGTAAAGAAATCTGCCAGCTGATCAACAGAAGTCAAATGGGGTAGTGAAATAGCACCTGCCAAATAAATACTCACGAATGAAATGACAATCGATCTCAATGTGCATTGTTCATTCATGAAAAAATCGGATTGTTTGCTATCTGTATAGCACGATCCTGTTATCATAGTGAAGCAGCGTAGGTCCTGAAGGAGTAATGCCCATATCAGAGAACAGTCTACGTACATGAACAATATTCTTGTGGTGGCAGCCATAGCTTTATACTCCGCATCAGTAGAAGAACATGCAACAACGTCTTGTTTCTTGCTTCTCCATGAAATCAATGAATCACTAAGAAACAAACAAGATCCTGTAGTAGATCGTCTAGTGGTCGGATCTCCTGCCCAATCTACAGCAGAAAATTCTCGAAGCTGTAGAGTAGATGTGGAAGATATCGAAAAATTCGGAGTAAGGCACCATAGTGAGATAATCGAAAAGCATAAATGAACTGGCCAACAATATTAACTGCATAAAAAATATCTGGCCTGGTCAAACAGAGATACACAAGCTGACCCACTAGCTGTCTGTAGCAAGTAGGATCTGTGAGAGGCTCACCATCTGTGGGACGAAGCTTCACATGAAGCTCCAAAGGAGTATCAATTATCCGACTATCCGATAGACCAATAGACGAAATAATCTCCGAAGTATATTTATGCTGGGAAACAAGTATCCTCTACTTTGTGCAATCCCGAGTCCAATAAAGTAGAGAAGACAACCAAGGTCCTTCATCTGAAACTGCTGATGAAGGTACCTCTGTATAGCTTCAATCCTTGTTGAATCATCGCTAGTTAAAATCATGTCATCCACATAGAGCAGAAGGAGAACGCGCCCCTGCGGTGACGATCCCACAAATATAGAATAATCTTGAGAACACTGCTGGAAACCTGCTTTACGAATAGCACTTGGAAAACACTAAAACCAAGCTCGAGGAGCTTGCTTGAGACCATAAATGCATTCTTCACTTCCATCTGATAGAGTGGCCACTGACAAACATGTCCCACTAGAGTAGAAAGACCTTGAGGGGTGCATATAGACAACCTCGAATAAAGAACCGTGAAGAAATGCATTCTTCACATCCACCTGATAGAGTGGCCAATGACGAGCGACAGCAACAACTAGTAATGTACGAAATGTGGTCATCTAAGCAACAGATGCAAATGTCTCATCATAGTCAATTCCATGCTCCTCTGTAAAACCTCGGGAAATAAGGCGAGCCTTATGTCGCTCCATGGATCCATCAGGTCGATACTTGACCTTGAAGACCCACTTGCAACTAACAAGCTTTACCTTATCTGAAAGTAGGACAACATTCCAAGTACCTATCTGCTGAAATGCTCGAAACTTCTCTGCCATAGCCTCATGTCACTCAGGGTACTGTACAGCCTCTTGATAAGAATTGAGCTCTCGTGTAGTACCGATAACAGTAAGAAAGGAATAAAACTGTGGAGAATATGAGACTAAGGTAGCAAAACCAAACTTTTTCGATGGACAAGAACAGTCAGGAGTAAAAATGAGTAGGGGGGTCGATGAGTACGTTGGAACTGATAGAGAGGTTGTGATAGAGGCGTTAATGGCAAAGAAGATGGTATAGCAGAGGCTGGTAGAATATGTGGAGGGATCCTCGTGAGGTAGCGACGGAGGCGTCATACGAGGAGATGTACCATGAGAGGGAAGCAAAGGAGTAGGATCAACGAAAACATTGGACGTCGGAGCTAAGGATGACAAGAAATGAATATCCGAAGGTGGGGACAGTGAAATAAGGAGAGTCCTCGAAAAAGATGAAGTGACGAGATAGACGAAGATGACGGGCCAAAGGATCATAACAAGGTATCCCTAATGCTCTGAACTAAAACCATATAAGACACACTTAACTGATACATGCATATTATTATTCTTGGTTCGGCCTAGAGCATGGCAAACAATAGGAAAAGTGATGTTAAAGTTAAATAATTTATAGAAAAGTAGTTGTTGATGTTGGTTTAGTATTATTACTAAGGGGTCATTTATGTATACACGGGATAAAACAATAAGGGATATCGTTGTATATGTTATATGTTTATATATATTCATGGTTGTATTGCATTTTATATTATCCATTAATAAAATCAATATTTTTGATTTATTTCATGGTATCATAGCAAAGGTTTTGTATCCATATTTTTTCGTCTACCTCCTCATCCACTAGCTACCACCACCACATATGCTCTCCTTCCCGCTCCTTTGCGGTGAGTAGCAAAAATTGTGAGCACAAATCAGCAATTTATGCTACTTACCACGAAGGAGCGGAAAGGAGAGCATACGTGGTGGTGGTAGCTAGTAGATAAGGAGGTAGACGGAAAAATGTGGATAAAAAAAAAACCTTTGCTCTAATATCATGAAACAAATCAACAATTTTGATTTTATTAATAGATAATCTAAAAAGCAATACAACCATGAACATATTTAGATGGAGGACATATACATATTCATATAGGAGAAAGAATATGTATCCGTATTGGAGAAAGAAACTTATCCTAATCGTAATTAATCTTAACAATAATAATAATACTTGGCGCTAACAATAAATGGTGAGCAGATATCTCTTTCGGGGGAAATGCAACTGATATTTTGACAAGAAGATTGCAGAGATGGTAACATAAAACAACAACACCGCCTTCCTATTGGAATTCTTTCACACTACATATAAATATCTGCAAACAAAATAAACAAATAAATTGTTACCGGCCTCCGGAGAAGTCGTACATGTAGCACTGCCCTAAGAGTTAGTCCGGGTCTATGTACAGACTGTATCCGAACGCTCCTAGTGGTAAAATTTCTGCTCCACCGGAATCTCATTGCCGCACACGACGAAGAGAGAGTGGCCCACGACTTAGCTCTGCCCAGAGCAAAACATAGGACGAACAGAATGATTCGAGAAGACGAGAATTTGGAAGATAGTTTCTGAGTAGGAGAGTTTTTCATTGTGTAGGAAGGAATGAAGAACGCCTCAATATATAGGCTGATGTTGGTCATTTGTAATGGTTAAAAAATAATTAGCCATAAATTTGAACGTTACAAAGTAATGAAAAATACAAAAAAATGTGGTACATTGAATCTGGTCAAGATTTTGAGGTGTACAACGTTATAAATATAAATGAATAGTAACGGTAAAAATTTAATGAGGAACAAAAAGTTTTTAGGGTCTCAGCCCGAACCCGAATAGGAAATCGGATCGGCATTCGACGCCCGCAGATGTGGGTATGTACCCACACCTGTTACGCGCGTCGAACCGAACCGAGCCGAGCCGGGCCGGGCGGCGACGGCGGCGCGCGTGTGGCCCATAGGGCCCCCACATAAGACATTTATAGAAGCAAGAAGAGGCAAGGTGATATAACCACTATTAGACTCCCTCTCCCAACCGATGTGGGACTAAACTAGGAGCTTGAAAATTGAGCTTTTGCTCAAAACTGAAAACAAAAGCTAACAATCCCCCCCCAAAAGCTCAAGTTTCAAGGTAATAGAATGAAAGAAAGATGAATGACGAGTAAGAGAATTTCTGGACAGTTGTATGCTATGCATAAATGAGATGGATTACAGCCTTGAATCTCACGTAGTGACTATTGTCTTTGTCTGAAGAAGAGCTTGATGGACTACGCCTTGAATCAGTATTCTTGAACCAGATTCAGACAATAGCACACATAGTACGCTAGAGGTACTTGGGTCTATCGGGTGGCGCGTTTGGTTGGCCATGCGCACTTTTACATATTCACGAGAGTTGTTTAGGATCACCCTGTCCTATAGTCACGGCCCTCACGACCTCTCATATAGGTAAGTCCTTAAGTGTTGGTGATAGGAATCAACCCTGCATATCATGCTTGGACTTATTAAGAGTTTAAACTCATCATATCCATATCACACAAGGAACACTGTCACCATAGGGATGGGGTATGAATGTACACATGTACAGCCTCCTAGACTTTTATTTTAAAGAGAGAATTTAATCTCAAGTTAGTATTCCATAATAGTCACCTAGTCCAGCTTGTTTCTACCCATTGAATCGGCTTCTTGGGATCTCCAGTCAGACTCGGTTGGGTTGCCACTGCTGGTGACTATACTATGGACTTAACCCTATCTCCCTCGATGATTCTAGGATCAATGTCCTAGACAGACCCTTCGTCAAGTGGTCTGCAAGGTTCTTTTCTGACTTTATATAGTCAAGAACCACATATTTGCCCAATAGGCTCTTTATTGACTTGAAGCGCAGCTGCAGGTGCTTGTTCATCTTAGCATTCACAGAATCATGCTTTAGTAGTTCAATAATAGACTTATTGTCATAATTTATAGAAATTGTAAGAACCGGATGAACATAAACAGGTATATGCATAATAAGATTTCTAAGCCATTCGGTTTCTGTACAGGTAGTATCCAAAGCTATCATTTCAGAGTCCATTGTACTTCTGGCTATGATAGTTTGTTTACATGATCCCCAGGAGATTGCAGCTCCTGCTAGGGTAAAAATATATCCAGTAGTAGATTTTACATCATGTGAATCAGTTAGCTAATTTGCATCAGAGTAACCTTCTATGATATCAGGGTGTCTAGTATAATGAAGTTTATAATCTAGAGTACCCTTAAGATATCTAAATACTCTGTCTAATATAGTCCAATATGACTGATTTGGGTTACTAGTATATCAACTTAGTCTTCCAATAGCAAATACAATATCAGGTCTGGTCCTATTTGTTATGTATATAAGGGACCCAATCATTTATGAATATCTATGTTGTTCTATAGGTGATCCTTCATTCTTCTTGAGAACAACATTACTGTCATAAGGAGTAAGGGAAGGTTTTTTATCAAAATACTCAAACATTTTTAGCATTTTCTCAATTGAATGTGCTAAAGATAGAGTATAGCCCTCTTTGCATTTGGACACTTGCATTCCTAGGATAAGATTTGCTTCACCTAGGTCTTTCATATCAAACTAGTTAGATAAATAATTCTTAATGTTATTTATCAGTTCAAGTGAAGATCCTAGAATAAGGATATCATCAACATACAAGCATAAGATAACACAATTTCCATTTGCATTTTTAGAATACAAATATTTGTCATATTTGTTTGGCACAAAACCAAATTCTATAATGACTTTGTCAAATTTGTTGTGCCATTGCTTGGGAGCTTGCTTCAGGCCATAAAGAGATTTTACTAATCTACAGACCTTCTTTTTTTGACCTTTTGCAACAAAACCTTCAGGTTGTTCCATATAGATCTTTTTCTCCAGATCTCCATTTAGAAATGCTGTCTTTACATCCATTTGATGGATCAGCAAGTCATGAATGGAAGCTAAAGCCAGAAGGGTTCTAATAGAAGAAATCCTAGCTACAGGGAAGTAGGTATCAAAATAATCTAATCCTTTCTTCTGGGTAAATCCTTTGGCTACTAGCCTAGCCTTGTATTTCTCTATGGTACCATCGGCTCTAAGTTTTTTCTTGAAGATCCACTTACAACCTATGGGTTTACTACCTAAAGGAATATCTGCTAAAAACCAAGTATTATTCTCCATAATAGAGTTATACTCATTGTTAATAGCTTCTTTCCAGAAAGGGGTATCAGGAAAGGATATGGCTTCTTCATGAGTTGAGGGATCACCCTCTATCAAAAATGTGAAGAATCCTTCTCCTAAATTCTTTTCAATCCTTTCTCTTTTACTCCTTCCAGGTTCTATGACTAGTTCAGGTTGAGAACTGGGTATTTGATCATGAGAACTAGTAGATGGAGTAAGAGAAGGGTTTGAGGAAGCTGAAGGGGTTCTATCCTTGAAAGGGAAAATATTCTCAAAGTAAAATGCATCTCTAGCTTCAATAATTGTGTTATTAGAGATTTCATTTACTTCAGAATGGTTTACAAGAAATCTATTGGCATTGCTATCTAGGGCATATCCTATGAACACAGCATCTACAGTCTTAGGTCCTATCTTCCTCTTTTTGGGTTCAGGAATTCCTACCTTAGCTAGACATCCCCAAACTTTGAGTTAATTAATCCTAGGGGTTCGACCTTTCCATAACTCATATGGTGTCTTATCATTAGTCTTACTGGGTATCCTATTAAGAATATAATAGGCTGACAATAAGGCTTCTCCCTAAAGATTATCAGGAGCACCTGAGCTGAGAAGCATGGCATTGACCATGTCTAACAGAGTGCGATTCTTTCTTTCAGCAACTCCGTTGGACTGTGGTGAATAAGAAGCAGTTACCTCATGAATAATTCCATGTTCTTCACAGAAGTTATTCATATCATTTGAGGTGTACTCTCCACCACGATCTGATCTAAGGATCTTAATCTTTCTATCTAGCTGGTTCTCAACTTTGGATTTGTAGACCTTGAATCTGTCTAGAACTTCATCTTTGGTCTTAAGGAGGTAGGTGTAGCAATACTTTGAATGGTCATCTATGAAAGTAACAAAGTATTTTCTACCGCCTCGGGTCAAAACCTTATTGGAATCACAAACATCATTATGGATAAGTTTTAGGAGTTCAGAATCCCTATGGACAGATTTGAAAGGCAATCTAGTGTGTTTGGCTTGAATACATATCTCACATTTGTGTTCATCGTCTATAGAAGTCTTAGGGATAAGATCTAAGTTCATCATCCTTTTGATAGATCCTAAGTTTACATGACCTAGTCGACCATGCCAAACATTTGAGGATTCAACATTTACAATAAAAGAAGGATTAGAACTTTTATTCATAGTACTTAAAACAAAAAGTCCATCTTTCACAAATCCTTTTCCAATAAACAGATCATTCTTAGAGAAAACTATTTTATTTGCCTCCATAACAATTTTGTATCCTGAAGCTACATGGAGGGATCCACTAACAAGGTTTCTTTTAACAGATGGCACATTAAGCACATCATGGAGAGGTAACATTTTCCCTGATGTCATCTTCAGATCTATTTTTTCTCTTCCTACTATTTGTGCCGTTGAGCCATCTCCTAGGGTCACACCTCCTCCACCCGATTCCTGATAGTTTGAAAAACTAGAGCGATCAAAAGAAACATGAACATTTGCTCCAGAATCCAACCACCAATCATCAAAGTGATAAGAAATGTTTATTATAGGTTGATAGCTTACAGATCCGAAGGAGCTAGAAGACCCATTCAGAATCATGTTAGCCTCTGGCTTGTTAGAGCCTTTTCCTTTGAAGGAGGTCTCTCTGGTGATAAGGCTTGGGTTTGCCATGGATTTCTAAAGGGTTTACTCAATAAAGATGGTTTAAGCTAAAAATTAACAGTTTAAATGATTTTAGTAATTTACCTTTAAATTTTTTTGTTTTTCAAGTTTTGATAAGGTTAGGTTAGCAGCAGGGGCCGGATCCCAACAAGCGGAGGTTCACTAGGAACACTTAAGTACCGGTCGCTTAGACGATTTTTTGCCTTGTTGACAGAAGGGCTCTTTTGGCTTGTACCCAAACAAATCTCTACTTTAGAACTTTAAAATTAAAGGAATTTTGCTAAATCAATAAACTGTTTACTTTAGCCTAAATTAAAATATTGAGTAGGGAAAGAACTGGTATTGACAAAAAGTAGTAAGACAATAATTAGTCTAAGGTGTCAATTTCTAGAAACAGTCTTATGAATATTTATTAAGCAATAATTTATGAAGCAAAGATTTAAAAAGTAGGAATTTTATAAAAGCAATTGTATATCAATCGTTAACAAATTGAAGAAAAACAAAATTGTATCCAAGAATTTGTTCTTTGTTTGAGACAAATTAATAGATTTTTTTTCTCTTTAACAGTGGTAAAGTGTAGACAACTTAGTACAGTGTACTAGTGGTCTATTTAGAGAAAGAATATATTGTACACAAATTATTATTAAGAAATCTTTTGTTAACAGAAAAAAAATTGGAAGCAAATGTTAACAAATTATTATTAGACAGTAACAATTTGCTAATGTGTATAACAATAGCAAATTTTGAAATCTTTTGCTAACGAATTATTATTAGAGCAGCAGCAAGCATATGATGGTCTTAAAAGTTTTGGTAATGAAAAGTTTTGCTAAGAAACTTTTGATAAGACAATAGTACAATATAAGAAAGTTATTTGCTTAAAGCAAATTGTCCGTTTGGTATTACAGTAGGCAAACTAATTTGTCTTTTACAGTAGACAATCTTGCTACAGTAGACAATAATCAATTATATGAAAGTTGAAGACAGTGAAAACAGCAAGCAACTTGTTTGTTCGGTTAGAAATTTAACAGTATGTATTTTTGAAGGCAACAACTAAATATTAGAAGTTGTAGAAATATATGTAATAAGATTTTAGAAAATGGATAACTCTTAGATTGTTGGAATTCTTTCACACTTCATATAAATATCTGCAAACAAAATAAACAAATAAATTATTACCGGCCTCCGGGGAAGTCGCGCACGTAGCACTGCCCTAAGAGTTAGTCCGGGTCTATGTGCAGACTGTATCCGAATGCTCCTAGTGGTAAAATCTCCGCTACATCGAAATCTCGTTGCCGCACACGACGAAGAGAGAGTGACCCATGACTTTGCTCTGCCCAGAGCAAAACATAGGACGAACAGAATGATTCGGGAAGACGAGAATTTGGAAGATAGTTTCTGAGTATGAGAGTTTTTCAGTGTGTAGGAAGGAATGAAGAATGCCTCAATATATAGGCTGATGTTGGTCATTTGTAACGGTTAAAAAATAATTAGCCATAAATTTGAACGTTACAAAGTAATGAGAAATACAAAAAATGTGGTACATTGAATCTGGTCAAGATTTTGAGGTGTACAACATTACAAAAATAAATGAATAGTAGCAAAAAGTTTTTAGGGTCTCAGCCCGATCCCGAATAGGAAATCGGATCGGCATTTGGCGTCCGCAAATGTGGGCACGTACCCACACCCGTTACGTGAACCGAACCGAACCGAACCGGGCGGCGGCGGCGGCGCGCGTGTGGCCCATAGGGCCCCCACACAAGACATTTAGAGAAGCAAGAAGAGGCAAGGTGATATAACCACTATTGGACTCCCTCTCCCAACCGATGTGGGACTAAACTAGGAGCTTGAGAATTAAGCTTTTGCTCAAAACTGAAAACAGCAGCTAACACTTCCTCCCAAATTTTATGTGTCGGACTGTTTGAATCATTCTCTTCCATTCAACCTCAATTCAACTATGAAGGATGCTGTCCTATGCAATACTAACAAAGATGATATTCGTCTTTAAACTTCAAACTAAGATCATATACTAGTTGCAGGGAGAGGGAGAGGGAGAGGGAGAGAAAACCAGAGCATAAACAACTTTCTGACATACAAGATAATGATTGAGCTTTTCCAGCTTTCTATTTCCATCAACAGTACATATAATAACCAGAGGGAAAGAGGAAGCACAACAAATTAAATTTATGAGAATCAATAATACTGGACAAGTTACTCCACACAAAAAAAAATTTAAGAGAACAAATAATATCAACTCCAAACCAAAATATTGGACACGAGATTTGAGTAACTTCATCAAATAGCAAAGAAAAATAGTCCTTCAAACCCGACTAAACCAGGTGCATTCACTTGGCTATGTTTCCTTCCAAAAAAGGAGTTTTGAATTTAGGTTCGGAGTTTTGAATCCAATGGTCAACAAAATTACATACCTTAATTTTGCATTCCTACAGTTACCATATACTAAAACTTTCAACTGAGTTTTACTTTGCTGTTTGCCAAAGTTAATATCTAGAGGTGATTTCAGTAATTGTGATGGATACCAGTTGGGCATATAACTCAAAAACTTGGTAAACAAATTATCATCAGTGTTTTAAAAATCGGACCGAGACCCATCAACCCGTAGCTTTTTCAGATCGGTTCAATATTGACCACTTTTTTTTTACAAAAACATATTATAAATAAATATTTTTGTAAAAATCAGTGTCCATACGGGATTGAACTTGGGCCACTTAGGTTAACCCACTGGTTGAACCAAGTTATTGAACCGGTTTGACCCAACCCAGTACCTTGTCTGGATCGATATCCGGTCTGATTTTTAAAATACTGATTATCATTGTTCATTACCTATTTCAAATCCCTAACTATGACTGATCTTTTTATTTGTTACATGTTTTGGCGAACATGACAACCAGGTTGGTGCATAAATGCATTCTCCTATTGGCTAATGGCACATAGCATGACATTAAACTTCATTCCAACTAGTTGCCTCTCCTACAATGAGAACAAAGCCTTTATTCCAAAAGCTTCTCTTTGACCTTCTCTCTTTTGATCAAATACATTATAATCCTACAACTCTTCCCTGTGTTCTATTTATATCCTATGGTGTGTAGCAACGTAGCTGATTAATTGTCACATAGTTGGAGCTAGTATGACTCAAGTTTTGGTTATACTTGGAAATTTTCCAAGATTTGAAAAGAACTGGTAATTGTATAGGAAATTGAAGAAGAAGAAGAAAAAAGAGAGTTGGTAATTGGTACGTTTTCAAATTTGTATGTTTTAATATGAAATTGTATAGGAAACTGAAGAAAAGAAGGCCTGGTAATTATATAGGAAATTTCCTAACTAAATGACCTGGTAATTGGTTTATTTTAGGGTTTTGTAGGATAGTTCCAGACGGCATGGAGTTGAAGAAAAAATGATAATAGTAATAATAATAATAGGATGTCGTTATCGGCACTCCTAAAATATTAATTCCAAATTTGTTTTTGCATTAATATTTTTGACACTCCTAAAAGGTCACCCTGCACTCCTTCCTTCATGCATGCACAAATTAATGTCGTATTTAAGGCAGGAGTAGATTTGAAATTTGAATGATAGAATATTAAAGAGGAATGCATGAACTATTTTGGAGTGTCAAAAACAGCAGTTAGAAATAAGGTGTTAAGGATTAATAGTTATTAAGGGTTTAATAAATTGGAAATTTTATTTAGCTGGAGGTAAAAAGAATATAATAATAATATTATTATTAACCTCAACTAGAAATGATAATAACCTCAATTTAAAATTTTAGGATTTACACAATTCCACTAGTTCTAGTTTCTCTCTTATCCGAGTCTCGCTCTATATCAATTATTCTCCCCTCCTGATTCTCTAGTCTCTGATCATCTACCTGTTTTCTTCTCGTATTTAATTTTCTCAAAAAATTTATCTCTATTTTCTTAAATTTGCCATCAACCAAACAAACAAATAATCTTTTTTCTTCTTTTTTTCTTCTCTTTTCTTCCCCCTCCATTTTATTAGCCAAACACATCTTTGAAACTACAAGTTCGAGGTCGCCATCTATTTTATTTTGGAAAATGTCCCTTTTCACTTGAAGTTGACAAGTATCTCATGAAAACAACAGCTAACATTTGCATAGTGAAAAGTTAGTCAAATAGTAAATTGGTGATAACTTTCATGGAGCATCTCAACAAAAAAAATCATGGAGTTCATGTTTTTCATTTTCCTTCTCATCACGGAGGGATCCAGAAATATATATCTGGATGGACTAAAGTGGGTTCGGGTGTACAGTGTACCGAGTGTAGGCTAACTCCTAAAAAAATAAAATAAATATATAAAATTGTGGTGGACTGGAGCCCATCCCATCCTAAACTAGACTATTGAGTAAAAATAAATTTCTTTACAAGTTTTGTACTAAATATACAATTCAAGTGAGCTTTAACTAAAAATCTAAATTGTTATACAAACTGTATACAATAATAATAATAATTCCATAGTACGACTTTCTCATTCGTGGTATTTCCAATTCACCGTAACCATTCAGGAGTTGATGGTCTTCTAAACCAACAAACTGTGGCAATAGCCTAAACCAGTTAAATCACAAAATAAGTCATATATTGTAAGGGAAAAAAAAGGTTCCGACTAGTGAAGGACAAAGAAAATAACTTACAGATAAAAGATTTGGGCAAACTAAATCCTCAACAATTGAGAAATAGTTACCGAACTCAGGTGCCTCTTGTGGTCAGTCAGTAGAGGTATAACCCTCTTGGCTGGATGGATGGTCTTACAATCGAACCACGGGGGAGGTGTGGGTGTGGGTGTGGGTGTGGTGTGTGACAATTGGAAGTACTGGGCCCAAATGGCATGCAACACAGTGTGCACAAAGCCTCATCCATTATGCCGGGCATCGCAAGAAAAATTAAAATCCGTGGGTTACGCCACAAATTTTTTTAAACCTGTGAGTTACGTCAGGCATTGCAAAAATAAAAATTAAAAAACAATTGAGAAAATTCCGTGTTACGTCCGACATCGCAAAAAAAAAGCAATTAAAATATTTGAAAAATGTGAACAATCCTATACTTTTTAGTACAAAACCAATAAAACCAAAAAAATGGTTTTGTGAAATAATCTTGAAATGTCGAACTTTATACCTAAGGAAGTGACGGGAACAGATGAACTGTGGTGAAGGGGGGACTTTTACTTCGAACAGCATTTGTCACAAAATCTTGTAAGCGCACTGGCTTTTACTCAACATTTGGAGACTGGTGAATTTTTTGTGTCCCGTGTTGTTACTTTTTATGAAAAAGAATTTCCTGGGTGTGGCTCTGCTAGCGAGATGTCTTCTGTGACACGCCATACATCTATTGAGGTGCCAGGAGATGATATAGAGGCTTTTGGGATGGTACCGGCTACGGTTGCTGAGGCCGAAGTGGTTGCTGGTGGCTCGGCACCGAGTGGCAAGGATGCACAGGTAGATGCAAAAGTGTTGACAGGAGAGTCCGCTGGGGGTGATGCGGATACTACTAATGATACAGGGGATACAGTGTTGCCAGAGGTGCCCGATGAGGTAGTATTGGGAAGAGGAATGAGAAGGAAATCACAGCCAGTGCGATTACAGAATTTTGTGATAAATGTTTTTCGAAGTAAAAGTCCCCCCTTCACCACAGTTCATCTGTTCCCGTCACTTCCTCAGGTACTTCGTATCCTATAACACAATTTCTAAGTTATGACATATTTACTGCTGGACACAGAGATTTTCTTGCAGCTATCACTGCCAGTGTTGAGCCTACTTCATATCGCCAGGCCTCGCGAGATTGAGGCTGGCGCGCAAATATGCAAACTGAAATACAGGTTTTGGAAGATAATGGGACATGGAGTCTTGTCGATTTTGTAGGAACGAAATCGTAAAGCAGAATACTCTAGAGGGAGGGGGTGAATAGAGTTGACAGCGGAATAATGCTAATTAAAAATTGTTAGCAGCAAGATCACAGAATAATAATCACAACTAAATAATATAAAGGCAGAGATAAGAAAGCAAACGCAAAGACAGCGATGTATATTGGTTTCCCTCTGTTGAGGACTAGTCCAGTCGGTAGAACTCTTGCTACCAGTTGAATCCACTATTTGCAAAACCTCAAGTTTTCTTACGAAGTCCTTGCAACTTCTACAACGCGAGCTTTGATACGAAGAACTCGTCCGACTTCAATTGTGAAGAGGTATTCTTCTATCAAGCCTTCTGATTACAATCACTCAGAAACTTCTAGACCGTACCGCACTGGCAAATCGACTAGAGGATTGTAACTAGCTTAGGATCTGAAAATTAAAACTCGAGAAAAACTCTTTGGAAGACTGAAAGCTTTAAGTAGAGAGAAGATTGAAAGTGAATGAGTGAGTTAAAATGATCGAAATCTTTCTCTATTTATAGGAGTTCCAAAGACAGAATTCTGGCAGAATTCGGGCAGAATTCGGGCAGAACTCGATGAGCAAATCTCGGTCAAATCCGCAACTACAGGAGGACCAAGTTCCAAGGAATTCAAAAATCAAAACGGCCACTAACCGAACTCTGGCCGAACTCTGGCCGAGTTTTGTCAGGGTTTGGTTAGGGTTTTTCAAAATAGATTTTGGGGAATTTTGAAAACCTTTTTGGAGCTTTTGTAAATACGAATGTTTTTCAAAACTAAGGACATTTTGAAATCATTTTGGAATAGCCTATTTGCCAGTACGACTCGGTGTACAATGTATTTATAGACTCAATAAAATAAAAGATTACATTGCTCAAAGAAATATAGACTCGAGCAGGTAAACAACGCTTCGGTCTTGAACTGAGTAGATAGCCGTTCTTGATCATGTCCAAGAGTTCGAGATATCCTGACTAGCTCCATATATCGAGACAGAGTTTGATCAATTATTAAAATCAGTTTGACCATATGACCAATGGGCCAACAATCTCCTCCATTTTGATAATTGACAAACTATGAATGATATAACATCTTTTGAGATAAGATACCACAAAAATTTGTTCAAAATTGTTCAATCCCTGTATTATTCTCAAAACAAAATGTTAGATCCTTTTTCTCCCCCGTTGTCACTTAGCAAAATAATTACAAAAGAGAAAGCTCCCCCGCAATCAATGCATAAGTAACAAACAGTGAAGAAACACAACAAAATAATATCTCATGCAGTGAGAATATACAAGACATAACAGAGAAGTATTTCACAGGCAGTTTATAATATAGAAGCAGATAAAGATGCTATAAAGAATAAATAAACTGATATGAAAGATAAACTACGCATCCCATAAAAAATAAAATGATGTTCAAGAGACATCAAGAAATATCCAGTACAAGTCCTTAAAAAACTGATAATAAAAGCTAAAAAGGAAGAAACTTAGAATATCGGAGCATTTCCAAGTGTACAGTAGACAATAACTAAGTCTCAAAATCAACTAATATATCATCATCACATCTCCTCATCATCCTTATCATCATCATCATCATCATCATCATGACCGGCATGTCCAGAAGGACCAGCTCTAGAAGTACCAGCTCCAGAAGGGTGAGGAGGGACACTAGCGTAAAACTCACCGATATAGTCTCGATGAGGGGCACGAGCAGAACGAAACCAATCATAAGTGTTACCGGACTGAAAGTAGGCATGAACAGCCTCATCCTCACAGCGGTAACCAGAAAAGGCTGGATCTCTAGGAATAGAACCGACAGAATATCCAGTCTGAGCAAATCGGAGATCAGCTAGAGAATTTGCTATCGCCTGATAACGAGTGACATCGCAGAACTCACGTTCGCGGGCCATATCCGTCATCGAGACGTGCAAATCAGAAAGATACTGGTGTATGCCATCAAAGGTCATGGCATACTGCTGAGTAGGTGGAGGAGGTGGAGCAGTAGGAGGAGCAGCAGCAGTCATACTACGACGAGATAGCTTAAAAAACTTGGGCTCAGGGTCTTGAGTACAAGTTGACAGATCAATATCAAAACGCTGGAAGATGCATGGGAGAATCATCGCATAAGAGAGATTTATATCTCTTGTACGGCAACGTCCCATCATCTGGATAATAGTCTTAGGGGCAGAAAAAGGAATCCCCTTAAGAATATGATACATAGCAGACAGCTCAAGTGATGTGACATCATCCTTTGAAGTAGACTTCCGAAGGAGAGTGGAGTAGATGATGCGATACAATTCATAACTAAACAAGTTCAAGTTATTGGCCTTGAACTTTCCAGAGCAAACTCGATCAGGGGCACAGAGTTCAGCTTTGAAACTAGCAAGTGTCGTGCCATCGGGGAAATCAAATTCAGTGATATCATCAAGCAGTACACCTTCGTTAGAAATACCAAGGATTTTCGCTAAGAGAACATCATTGAACTCGATATCTAGTCCACCAACACGAGTACTTACGTCAAACGTGTTTAGTATGATACTGCAATAGAAAAGTCTAATGGCATTAGTAGCTACCGGGAAACAAAGTTTAACAAAGTGTTATAACCCTAATGCCTCAAAATAAGGGCAGTATTCTGGAAATACAGTCCATTTGATAGGAGCGCCTCTGCATATGGATCTCATAAAAAAGTCTCCATACCACAGAAGGGCTTGATCTAGGGTTTGAAAAAAAAATCCATCGAACGTGCCATCGCTCGATTGAACTGGCAAAAAGAGAGAATCCGTGTGTGGATGTGAAGATGATCTTTCCTCACTAGGATTGGTCGTCTTCTTCCTCTTGATGGGGTTGAATCCCTTAGACGGCATTATACAAATAAAGTAAATATGCACGAATTTGAAAGGAGGAGAAATATGGAGTTATACCTCCCAAGATTCAAGTATGCTGTAGAGGACAACGATCTCCGCACGGATCCAAAATTTGGATAGATTTCACCACGTAGATTGGAAGAAACGAAGTAGTGAAGAACTAGGGTTTGGAGAGCTTCGCGCGACTGCTGTTGCTGTGGAAGAGGTTTTAGAAGCAATGAAGAAGAAGAGGCTCTCGGGTTCTGATTATATAACCTGATACCACTAACCGAACTCGGGCCGAATTCGGTCCGAACTCTGGCCGAATTCGCCTAGGGGTTCTGTTAGTTGGTTTGGGCCACTTTCTTTTTCATTGACTCATTTCAAAAATTTAATTCAAAGATTAATAATTTTAACCTTTAATTAATATAATTAATATTATTTTATAGATTAATTTTCGTTACACAGCAACTGTTTCAGATTAGCTGTAGGAGTACTGTCCCAGCTGGCGGAGGTTCCCGGGGAACTCTTAAGTACCGCTTCGCTTCAACCGTAGTTGTGGTGACAGACAGACTCTTTATTGGCTTGTTTCTAACACAGTTTTTGCGTATTGAAATATAATCATAAAACAAAATTAATTAACATTATTGACGTCCAAAATTCCTAATTCTCGACGTAAATAATTGAAACGATCTTCTGCTGGAGCTTTTGTGAAGATGTCAGCTAATTGATTCTCAGTGTCTATGTATACAAGGTCAATATCTCCATTCTGATGATGATCTCTAAGAAAATAATGTCGGATCTCGATATGCTTAGTACGAGAGTGACATACTGGATTCTTAGTCAAATTAATTGTGCTCGTGTTGTCACAGAAAATGGGAATGTGTGTGAAAAATAAATCATAGTCTTCCAAGGTTTGTTTCATCTACAAAATCTGAGCACAACAACGTCCTGTGACGATATACTCAGCCTCTGTTGTTGATAGGGCTACAGAATTTTGCTTTTTACTAAACCATGAGACTAAAGCCTTGCCTAAGAAATGATATATGCCGCTGTTACTTTTTTTTTTATCAACTTTGCATCCAGCAAAATCTGCATCCGAGTAATCAATAAAGTCAAAGGACTTGGTTTTGGGATACCATAAGCCAACAAAAGATGTGCCCTTAAGGTATCGAAAGATACGCTTAACTGCACACAGATATGATTCCTTTGGATTAGCTTGAAAACGTACACACAGGCAAACACTAAATATAATATCTGGACGACTAGCAGTTAAATAAAGTAAACTACCGATCATACCTTGATACTTACGTGTGTCGACAGGCTTGCCTTGTTCATCAATATCAAGCTTTGTTGAAGTTGCCATCGGAGTGCCAATAGGGTTGACATTGTCCAGATCAAACTTCTTTAGCAAATCTTTTGTGTACTTGGCTTGATTTATGAATGTCCCATTGTCAGTTTATTTGATTTGCAGTCTGAGAAAGAATTTTAGCTCTTCCATCATGCTTATCTCAAACTCATTCTGCATACACTTAGAGAATTCTTGACAAAGAGATTCATCAGTAGATCCAAATATAATATCATCAACCTAGACTTGTATTAAAAGAATATTATGTCCGGTAAATCGCGTACTAGCTTCTTCGTGGATAATCTTGAGATTGTGTCCATATTTGCGTGACCGAGTCTCATATGCCATAAATGACTCTCATCACTTTTAGCCATTAAGCATCTACCTAAAATGTTAGTTTCTTCCAACAAATAGAAAACATATATGTTGTCTTCCCTGATACCTTCAAAGATAGTACTACCAGTTGAGCTATCAACTATAGTACATTTGTCTTTGCCAAAGTTGATGCCATAACCATGATCGGCTAAATGACTTATGCTGAGTAGATTATGTTTCAACTCGGTAACCAGACAGACATCCTTAATCACAGGATAGGGAGATTTACCAACATCACCGATACCAATGATATACCCTTTCAAGTTGTTACCGAAGGAGATATAACCTTCCTTCTTCTTCTTCGACAGTGTTGCAAATAATGTAGCGTCACTGGTCATATGCCGTGAACAACCGCTGTCGAGGATCCATTTGCTTTTAGCATGTGAAAGGTGTTCCACCTACAAAATAATTTGTAGATGAAACTTTTGGTACCCATTTCTTGTAGGGTCCTGAGATGTTAGCTTTTGGTATCCATGCATAAATATTTAAATCAACAAGCTTTCTGATTCTACATGCAGGAGAAATATGACTAGTGTGGCCACAATAATGACATTATGCATATTGAGTGTTGAAAGCTGAGAGGTGTGCATGGTTGGTAGGTTTAGGTTTTCTAGTATAGAAGAAAGCATACCTATAATCCTGTTTGGGCTTAACCTTTTGGGGTAAAGGTTTGATATGGTTAGGTCTGACAGTGTTTGGTTTGGGAATGTTCCGATTATTTGGTAAGTGACACGTGTTAGGGTAGGAAGCAGCAGTCTCAGGCTGTTTTCCTAATCTAATTTCAAATCTTTTGGAGGTGTCATACAACTTAGTATAGTCAGAAGTGAGTGCTTCCATTCTGACTTGTGCACATTGAAGACTTTTCTTCTCTTTAGAAAGTTCTTCTTTCAGTTGGTCAATAACCTTGTCTTTTTCTTCGGATGACTTGGTAGTCTTGTGTAATAAGAGCTTAATAGAAGAAATCTCACCAGACTCACTAACATTATCTTTAACCTCAGCTAGTAGGTCGGTAAGTCTTCCTATTTCACCTTTGTACTCTTTGAGTACCTTCTTAGAGGTCTGATATTTGCTACACAGTTTCCTGTAATCATTTATCAGTTCACTGAAGGCTTTTCCTAATTGCTCAAAGGTGAAGTCATCATATGTATCAACTATAGGTTCAGAGAGTACCTGATCGGATGCCATAAAGCATACATTTGCAGCGTCTTCTGATTGTTCATCTTCTGAGTCGCTAGCTTCACTTTCATGCCATATGCTGTTGTTGGCATACTTTCGTGATGTTGATCTCTTCAGGTTCCCTTTCTCATACCTGTTGCTCTTCTTGCTTGATGATGAGTTTGTAGGACAATCCTTCTTCATGTGTCCTTTCTTCTTGCAGCCGTAGCAGACAGCGTCATCTTGATACCAGTTGTTGCTGCTATTATTTTCTTTGGCTTTCTTCTCATATCTCATGAATCTTTTGAATTTCCTTGCTAGGAGTGCTTGATCTTCAGCATCAGATTTACTGCTGTCTGAATCACCATCAGCAGCTTTTCTGTGCTGAGCCTTGAAAGCGATCATCTTCTCCTTTGGTGTAGGCTCTTTAAAATCTTGTAGCTCCAGTTCATGAGTGAGTAGCTTACCCATGAGTACTTCGAGGGACATAGTTGTGAGGTCGTTCCCTTCAATGATTGCAGTAGCCTTTGGAATCCAGTTCTTGGTAAGTGCTCGTAGGAGTTTGCGAATCTTTTCATGGTTACTGTAATCTTTGCCTAGGGAGGACAAATAATTTACAATATCCAAGAATCTCTCGAACATCTAAGTAACTGTTTCGTTGGGCTTCATCTTGAACACCTCATACTCTTGAGTAAGTCTGCTGACCTTTGATTCTTTGACTTGAGTCGTGCCTTCATGTGTGACTTCAAGAAGCTTCCACACTTCATTAGCAGTTGTGCAGATAGATACCCTGTTAAATTCAGTTCTGTCTAAATCACAAAATAAAGCGTTAATAGCACGTGCGTCAAGACTGGCCTTTTTCTTTTCTTTCTCTGTATATCTGTTATGGGGTTTTTCAGTTAAAACTCCATCAACATTTATACGAGGTGGCTTTTGATAGACATCAATAACAATAGACCATAAATCAAAATCAAGAGATTTCAAGAAGAAACTCATCCGTGTTTTCCAATAGGTATAATTTGTACCATCAAACAGTGGAGGTCTCTTTGTGGCCTGGCCTTCACTTGTGAATTTCACAGTTGCCATGTGTTGTGCTGTGATCTATATAACAATTAATTAAATGAATAAATAATTATAATGTTACCTTGCTTTACCTGTAACACCCGCTCTGTTACCAATTGTAGGAACAAAATCATAAAGCAGAATACTCTAGAGGGGGGGTGAATAGAGTTGACAGCGGAATAATGCTAATTAAAAATTGTTAGCAGCAAGATCACAGAATAATAATCACAACTAAATAATGTAAAGGCAGAGATAAAAAAGCAAATGCAAAGACAGCGATGTATACTGGTTTTCCTCTGTTGAGGACTAGTCCAGTCGGTAGAACTCTTGCTACCAGTTGAATCCACTATTTGCAAAACCGCAAGTTTTCTTACGAAGTCCTTGCAACTTCTACAACGCGAGCTTTGATACGAAGAACTCGTCCAACTTCAATTGTGAAGAGGTATTCTTCTATCAAGCCTTCTGATTACAATCACTCAGAAACTTCTAGACCGTACCGCACTGGCAAATCGACTAGAGGATTATAACTGGCTTGGGATCTGAAAATTAAAGCTCGAGAAAAACTCTTTGAAAGACTGAAAGCTTTAAGTAGAGAGAAGATTGAAAGTGAATGAGTGAGCTAAAATGATCGAAATCCTTCTCTATTTATAGGAGTTCCAAAGACAGAATTTTGGCAGAATTCGGGCAGAATTCGGGCAGAACTCGATGAGCAAATCTCGGTCAAATTCACAACTGCAAGAGGACCAAGTTCCAAGGAATTCAAAAATCAAAACGGCCACTAACCGAACTCTGGCCGAGTTCTGTCAGGGTTTGGTTAGGGTTTTTCAAAATAGATTTTGGGGAATTTTGAAAACCTTTTTGGAGCTTTTATAAATACGAATTTTTTTCAAAACTAAGGACATTTTGAAAACATTTTGAAATCATTTTGGAATAGCCTATTTGCCAGTACGACTCGGTGTACAATGTATTTATAGACTCAATAAAATAAAAGATTATATTGTTCAAAGAAATATAGACTCGAACAGGCAAACAACGCTTTGGTCTTAAACTGAGTAGATAGCCGTTCTTGATCATGTCCAAGAGTTCGAGATATCCTGACTAGCTCCGTATATCGAGACAGAGTTTGATCAATTATTAAAATCAGTTTGACCATATGACCAATGTGCCAACAGATTTGTCTCCTGGAAAGAAAGCATTGGGAAGTAGATGGGTGTACAATATAAAGTACAAATCCGACGGTAGTGTTGAGCGCTTAAAGGCACGGCAGGTTGTGTTCGGTAATCATCAGGTTGAGGGGATCGACTATTCAGAAACATTTGCCCCGGTAGCTAAGATGCCTACAGTTATGGCATTCTTGGCTGTTGCAGTTGTGAAAGGCTGAACTTTGTACCAGATGGATGTGCATAATGCTTTTCTTCATGGAGATCTGACAGAAGAAGTATATATGAAGTTGCCGTCAGATTTTTCGTATAATGAACCCAACAAAGTGTGTCGCCTGCATAAGTCTCTATATAGATTGAAACAGGCACCACGTTGTTGGTTCGCTAAGCTTACTGCTTCTCTGATATCCTATGGATTTATTCAATCACATTTCGATTATTTCCTTTTCTCTTTTTTTAAGGGAAAGGTAGAGTTGCATGTTTTGATCTATGTAGATGATATGATTGTGTCTGGTAATGACACATGTGCTTTAGATGCTTTTAAAAAGTACCTTAGTTCTTGCTTTCACATGAAGGACCTTGGTGTGTTGAAGTATTTTCTTGGCATAGAGGTGGCTCGGAGTGCGGAAGGAATTTCCTTGTGTCAAAGGAAGTATGCTTTGGACATCATTTCAGAATGCGATTTGATGGGGTCTCGCCCTGCTAGTTTTTCCATGGAGCCCAATTACAAGCTGGCAGAATCAACTAGTCCAATGTTGGCGGATGCAGAGACTTATCAGAGGCTGGTTGGGAGGTTGATTTATCTATCATTTACTCGCCCTGACTTGGCCTATGCTGTGCATATCTTGTCTCAATTCTTACAGGAGCCTCGACAAGATCATTGGCATGCTGCTTTGAGAGTTATCAGATATCTCAAAAATGCACCAGGACAGGGTATTCTTTTGAAAGCTGATTGTGATCTCCGTCTTTCTTGTTGGTGTGATTCCGACTGGACAAGTTGTCCCTTGACTCGCCGCTCTGTTACAGGCTGGTTAGTGTTTCTGGAGGGATCTCCTATTTCTTGGAAGACCAAGAAGCAATCAGCTGTTTCCCGATCTTCCGTTGAAGCTGAATACCGATCCCTTGCTGCGCTTGTTTGTGAGTTGAAATGGTTGAAGGAGTTATTGGTGTGTTTGGGCGTTCGCCAGAAGTCTGCTATGTCGGTGTATTGTGACAGTCAGTCAGCCCTGCACCTGGTTCAGAACCCGGTATTTCATGAGCGCAGTAAGCATATTGAGGTGGATTTGCATTTTGTTTGAGATGCTATTAGAGATGGCACCGTAATAGCCTCGCATGTTCCTACTTCTTCTCAACTGGCTGACATCTTCACCAAGCCCCTTGGAAAGCAAGTGTTTGATTCTTTCCTTCCCAAGTTGGGCATTTGTGACTTGCATGCTCCAACTTGAGGGGGGTGTTAAATTATATTTGTAATGTAAATATGGCCCATACCCGTAAGCCCAAATGTAGACACTATATATATTGTAACTAAACCTAGCAATGTGAACAAGGCATTATTATTTCCTACAGAGAAAGAGAGAGGTGGTTTGTGTAAAAGCATGAGGTACGTGAGAATTTATAGTGATGAAAAAGCATAAAAGAGGATGTATGTTTGATATCTTTCTATAAAATAAATTGATATATTCATGCATCAGTGAAATCTACAAAAGATTCACTTTAAGATTAAAAATTAAATATATTGATGAACTAAATTAATATATTGATGAACTAAAAAATTACGAGTGACTGCAAATCATAAACCCTAAGGTTGCTATGTTAATGTGCAAATCCCTTGGAGCTTTAGATGTTACCTCATAATAAAATTTACCAATAAGCAAGATTTAAGTACGGTCATGCTCATAAAATTTAGCTTTTTTACAAGAATGCCAATGATCTATGCCAAAGTCAATTTATGTGAGTAGACAAGATTGTGCAATTAAGTGAATGAAAAAAAAAGAACATAACTTTTTTGATATACTATATATGCAGTATGCTCTTTACCGCCGAACTTTGAAAGTTACAGAACTTAACTTACTAACTTCTATTTTCTTGTTTCGCTTTTCCCCCCTCCTACATTTAGGTTCTGCTTACAACTATGTTTTCACCGGTTCTGAAGTACTTTTGAACTGACCATTTATGAAAACTCCTGTTTGTTAATTTTTTTGAGGCACTGGTGTTGATCAGCTCAAAAATTCTTCAAAACTAGTGTAATACAATTTTGGGTGGCTTTATAAACAATTTTGGGTGAGCTTTAAGCGATTTTATTACTTTATCCTATTTATATCCTCACCAAAATTTTATAATTATAACTACTAATACCTTTCTCTATTTAGTTTCATTTATGTAAAAAACTTTCAGAGCCGCTTGTTAGTGAATTACCAATCATGGATTGGACTCGTTTAAAAGATGCTACTTAAAAACCATCGAAAATCGGACCCCTCAAAAATTTTTAATTGGACATATCAAGGCTTAAACTCTAAGCTGATATAAAATTCAGAGTCTAATCGCTAATTAGCTCAACTAAAAAAACGTAGATATTCAAGTTAAAAATATTATTTATTTGTAGAAACTAAAATAATTGACATGTCAATATTAATATAGTACGCCTGTGAACCATATTTATTAGTTTGGACCATTTTTTAAATAAATAATACTAATAAATATGGTGTCCACTAGTTTCTTAAGTTTCAACCGTTTTGGATGGATTGGATGGAAACCAGATGAACTTATAATTTTCAAGGAAAGTTCCGAAATATAGTCTCCTAGTCTACAAACAAATAACATATCAAAACCGAAACTAGGACTTTCTACCAAAAATTTAATTTCCATACAACTTTTCGGTAACCAAAGGGAGCCTTTATGTGTTAACAAATAAAATAATCAATTTAACGATGTAGGACCCAATATTAAGATCATCTCCAACTCTATTGTGAGTTAGAAAAAAAGTTATTAAGGAATGACAAGTTTCTATTTAGGCAGTGATTCTCCAGTGCAAATGTCAAATAAATTATGGAGGTGGCATGGCATGACATATCAAAGACATTCTGAAATTGGTTGTCTAGTTCTAGATAATGCACTTGAAAATGACTTTATCTCCACATCATCAATTTTGAATAAAAAAATTATGAAAAAGAAAGAGAAAGTTATCTTGAAAGTTGGAAAAAAAATTAGTGTCTTCTTAATATTTTTGCATTGGAGAAAGCTTTTCTAGCTCATTGGTTTTTGTGAATATAATCTTGCCACCTATGAAAGATATTGTCTTGTGTCTCATGCTACCTAAGATTCACAACATGTAACAAGACAGTAGGGTTGGAGATGCTCTAATTAGTATGAGAGATGGAAAATTTCTATGAAAGTTTTTACATGTAGAAACTCTCACTACCTCACTGCCACGTATATATATGATAGAAATCACTATTGGAAGGTATTTTTTTTCATAAAATGGATTTCAACTATAGAAATAGGGGATATAGAAACCCCCACTGGAGATGGCCTAACCTTTGGCGGGGAAAGGGTTGTTTAGGTTATCTTTCTTATGGTTACGAGATGTAGGGACTATTATTTTTGTTAAGTAACTACTTGTGTGTATGCCATATTTGTAATGGGTACATTTGCTAAAATATTCTTTTTGGGGATATTTTAGCAAATGCCCCTATTACAAATATGGAAACTAGCATATATCCTCATTTATTTTAAAAATAGCAAATGCCCACATTCCATGCAACATTTAAAAATTTAAGATATGCCTACTATTTTAACCTAAATTTTGATTATTTTATACATAATGAGGGCATTTGTTAGTATTTAAAATAAGTGAGGGTATATGCTAGTTTTCATATTTGTAATGGGGATACTTGCTAAAATATCCCTTTTTTATGTCAACTAGTTGGACTTTCTCCCTCCATGTCTCATGAGTGTGTGTGAGAGTTTGTGACGGAGAAAGTAACGACTTATTTCAATCTAAGTTATTTAGTGATAGGGTCTCATATAATATGTAATTATATGATATTAGAATTTGGGTTTTCAAATTGTCTAGTATTAGAATTCGGGTCTCTACATGGCTCACAATTGGTAATATAAACAGTATACCGCTGAGTTTTAAAAAAAAAGGAAAAAAAACAGTAAAAATAAGATAAAAGCCTAATGTCGTACAATTTAGAGTCTCAAATTCTAATATTACATATTATATGAGAGCTATTACTATATAAATAACCCTTTCAATTCTATTATAGAGAGAGACTTCTGTTCTCTTGCAGTTTTCCTCTCCTCTCCATGTTGTACATGAGCTAAAATGATTTTAGACCTACTTCCAATGTCAGACCATCACCTATGGCTATTAGTAGAAAAATATGGGTCTTAACGGACGAGTAAAATAAAATGTAAAGTTAATTAGATTTTGAATTTCTAAATGTTCAAAAGTTGATGTTTGAGTCTGAGATGTTCAGCCTAAGATTTATGTCATTAGATAACAGTTGACTAGTATTGACATTCCAAAAATCTGTTAAAAAATATTTAATAATTAAACTTAGGATTCTATTTTTTTTTCTTTCTTCTTGAGTTCTTATTTGATGTATGTGTTAACAAATTTTGGATGGTCAACACGGATCAACCGTTATCTCAGGTCCCAAAATTAAGTTGAACATTTTCAGGATACAAATGATTATTTTCAAATATTTCTGGAATTCAAAATCTAATTAACCCTTTTATTAGTATAGATAATTTTACAATAAAACTAAAGAGGGGAGTTTGAGAGAGAGAAATAGACAAGGTTTATTGGAATTTATTTCTATATAATTATTGGGGGGAACTTGAGAGTAGATACAACGATGCCTAAATTATGATTAGTTTAATGAAGTTGGAAAACTTTGCAATAAATTTGGGTTTCAAGTAAAGCGCGGTTTCCACCTGAAACCAAGGAACACACGCACACATGCTAATCTATCCTAAAATTCGAAAATATTTTGCTAACTAGATGGTATGAGAGCTTGTGGTTGATCAGGAGTAGGACCATCATATACGCAGAATCATACAGAGACTGGGTGGGCTCCAGTCCACCCCAATTTTTTTTTATATTTATATTTTTATTATATATTAACTCACATCTAGTCTATCCTAGTCCACTCCAATCCAATCCAACTTGAATTTTTAATTTCGTCATTGACCATAATAATGCTACTAATATGTATGTTGCCACATTATGCGGTCTCCAAAATGTGATAAAATTTTATAATGTTGAATAAAAGGAGACCCATTGGTTCTTAAACATGGAATAAAGAAAAATTAGCTTAAAGAAGTATACCAAAATAAAATATTATCATGATAATCTAAACCTCACTTGGAAAATGGCAGGAAAAACTTGAACCTACTACATAATAGCTTGTACATATGCTTGGACGAAATCTTCTTGTGAAGTTAGTTATATCATAACATGACAATGTACTCAACGGGTTTGCAGATTTGAGTCCAAAAGGCTTCATCACACATGTAGAGTATGACAGTGGCCTCCATTGTAATGTGTTCAGGACTTGGCAAAGGAGACAATATAGAAAACCTCCTTAAATATGAGAAAATTACAACAGTCATATTTTATGTCGATGATATAGTGGCCACATGAGACAATGAAAAGAAGCGATTGACACTTCAAAAATATTTGTCTATATAATTTGAAATGAATCCATGTACTCTAAGTATTTTTTTTGGGCATTGAAGTATCTCAGAGTAAATCAAAAATTATTCTATCTCAAATGAAGTATACTTATATAAATTGTTACATAAAACATATATGATTGATTGTCAACCAGTAGCCACACCATTAGAGGAAGGTCTGAATAATCCGAACCAGATGTTAGTAAATAAAGTGAGATATCAATGATAATAGGTCGTTTGATGTATCTGACACATACAAAGTCGAATTTAGCACATGTTCTTGAAGTTGTGAGTCAATTCATTCATGATTCATAAGAGCAACACATGAATGCTGTGATGAGCATATTGAGGTGCCTGAAAGGGAGTCATGGAAAGGATATACTATTAAATAAGAAGAATCACCTCAGAGTAGAAGAGTATACATACGTAGATTGGACATGAGCAATAGATGATAGACGGTCTAAACCTAGTTATTTTACATTTGTAAGAGAAAATTTAGTTATATGGAGAGAAACAAAAAGTAGAATGTAGTTGTTCGTTCCATGGTTTGAACTAAGGACCTTATATATGAAAGCCTAACATGGTAAGAACTACACCATAATTTTTTTGGGCCATCAGGATCCGTAGGCCCTGGGCGGTCGCTCTGGTTGCTCTAGGCCAAGGCCGACCCTGATACCATGGAATGGTTCTAGATATTTGTAAAATATTACGGATTCAAAATCTATTGGAGGATTCGGGTTATAGAAATTCTCAACCACTGAAGTTATTTTGTGACAACCAAGCACCGCATGTGATATTGTACATAATCTAGTTCAACATTACATAACGAAGCATGTGAAAGTTGATCGGTTCTTCATCAAAGAAAACTAGAAAATAAAATTATCGAGGTACCGACATCAAAATAGAAGACTAGTTAGCTGATATTCTTACAAAACTCGTGGCCAGCCACATGTTCACAAGTTTCTTGGACTGATAGGAGTGTTGAAGTAGTTAATTATAAGAGAACCTTAATTAAGGAACACCTTAATTAAGGAATGTCCTTAATTAAGAAAGTCTTGTTGTATAAAGTTTTTAATTATAGAAAGTCTTATGATATATTTGTAATTGTAATTATTTGGTGTACTAGGATTTGTTTCTCTATATATACTTGTCTCTAAAGAGAAATGAATACTCAATTAGTACTTTTTCCATACCATACATATGGATGTAGTAGCTCACACAAGTTTCAGAAACACATTGCTCTACTTCCTTTCATGCTCTATTATAATAAATATTATTGGGCATAAAAATAGAGCCATGTAGTGACTTGTGGCAAACTGACAAATCACAATTTCAAAAACGGAACAACTTTATCTTTCATGAGAGATGACACCTGGTGATATAATCAAATATAATAGATTTGTGTTGTTGTTTTGTTGTGTTGTGCTGTGCTATGCTCTAAGAACATATTCATGTAAGTACATTTAAGATGTTGTTAAACCAACAATTTCAAACAGCATGGAATCCAAATAGCTAATAGGGATAGAGCATTGGATATATTCGGTTTCAATCGAACCGACATACCTAAAATCGAAATGAACTAAAATCCAAATCGAAGTTGAACCGAAATGAGTCATAACCAAGCCACATCGAACCGCTATAATCGGTGTTTAATTAGACCTTTTTTTACCATTTATTAACGAACCGTACCTAAAGTTGAACTTATGGTTAAAGTATAGCGATAAATACAAAATTGACAAATAGTACAAAGTAATTGTAAAGTAATGAATATATCAAGATATAGAATTATGATTGAGATTTATCCCTATCATAGGCGACATGCAAGAAAGAAGAGAAGAGACAACCAAAAAAATAGGGTGATATTGTATGTGTGTGTGTGTGTGTGTTCTTATTTGGTTTTGAAGTGAACCGAAAATTCAAAACCAGAATCTAAATCGAGAACCAAATTTGGATAATTTCATAACTGAATCCTAACCGAATAGTTTCCTACCTAACCAAATCCCTATCCCTTATTCAGTGTGGTTCTAGGTCCAAAACCGAATTGAAACAAATCAACAATCTTGATTTTATTAATGGATAATATAAAAAGCAATACAACCATGGATATATATAGATGGAGAACATACACATATCCATGTAGGAGAAAGAATATGTATCCGTATTGGCGAAGGAATCTAATCCTAATCCTAATTAATCTTAACACCGCCTTCAAATTCATTATGGGTCAAAAACATGAGTTTGCCCAATAAAAACTGAAAAAGCGGTGTAGGGTGTGACTTGGTAAATAAATCTGCCAGCTGATCAACAGAAGTCAAATGGGGTAGAGAAATAGCACCTACCAAATAAATACTCACGAATGAAATGACAATCGATCTCAATGTGCATTGTTCATTCATGAAAAAATCGGATTGTTTGCTATCTGTATAGCACGATCCTGTTATCATAGTGAAGCAGCATAGGTCCTGTAGGAGTAATGCCGATATCAGAGAACAGTCTACGTACATGGACAATATTCTTGTGGTGGCAGCCATAGCTTTATACTCCGCATCAGTAGAAGAACATGCAACAACGTCTTGTTTCTTGCTTCTCTATGAAATCAATGAATCACTAAGAAACAAACAAGATCCTGTAGTAGATCGTCTAGTGGTCGGATCTCCTGCCCAATCTGCAGCAGAAAATTCTCGAAGCTGTAGAGTAGATGTGGAAGATATCGAAAAATTGGGAGTAAGGCACCATAGTGAGATAATCGAAGAGCATAAATGAACTGGCCAACAATATTAACTGCATGAAAAATATCTGGCCTGGTCAAATAGAGATACACAAGCTGACCCACTAGCCGTCTGTAGCAAGTAGGATCTGTGAGAGGCTCACCATCTGTGGGACGAAGCTTCACATGAAGCTCCAAAGGTGTATCAATTGTCCGACTATCCGATAGACCAATAGACGAAATAATCTCCGAAGTATATTTATGCTGGAAAACAAGTATCCTCTACTTTGTGCAATCTCGAGTCCAAGAAAGTAGAGAAGACAACCAAGGTCCTTTATCTGAAACTGCTGATGAAGGTACCTCTGTATAGTTGCAATCCTTGTTGAATCATCGCTAGTTAAAATCATGTCATCCACATAGAGCAGAAGGAGAACGCGTCCCTGCGGTGACGATCCCACAAATATAGAATAATTTTGAGAACACTGCTGAAAACCTGCTTTACGAATAGCACTTAGAAAACACTCAAACCAAGCTCGAGGAGCTTGCTTGAGACCACAAATGCATTCTTCACATCCATCTGATAGAGTGGCCACTGACAAACATGTCCTACCGGAGTAGAAAGACCTGAAGGGGTGCATGTAGACAACCTCGAATAAAGAACCATAAAGAAATGTATTCTTCACATTCACCTGATAGAGTGGCCAATGACGAGCGGCAGCAACAAATAGTAATGTACGAAATGTGGTCATCTGAGCAACAGATGCAAATGTCTCATCATAGTCAATTTTATGCTCCTTTGTAAGACCTCGGGAAATAAGGCGAGCCTTATGTTGCTCAATGGATCCATCAGGTCGATACTTGACCTTGAAGACCCACTTGCAACTAACAGGCTTTACCTTTTCTGAAAGTAGGACAACATTCCAAGTACCTATCTGCTGAAATGCTCGAAACTCCTCTGCCATAGCCTCATGTCACTCAGGGTACTGTATAGCCTCTTGATAAGAACTGAGCTCTCGTGTAGTACCGATAAAAGTAAGAAAGGAATAAAACTGTGGAGAATATGAGACTAAGGTAGCAAAACCAAACTTGTCCGATGGACAAGAACAGTCAGGAGTAAAAATGAGTAGGGGGTCGATGAGTACGTTGGAACTGATAGAGAGGTTGTGATAGAGGCATTAATGGCAAAGAAGATGGTATAGCAGAGGCTGGTAGAATATGTGGAGGGATCCTCGTGAGGTAGCGACTGAGGCGTCATACGAGGAGATGTACCATGAGAGGGAAGCAAAGGAGTAGGATCAACGAAAAAATTGGACGTCGGAGCTAAGGATGACAAGAAATGAACATCCGGAGGTGGGTACAGTGAAATAAGGAGAGTCCTCGAAAAAGATGAAGTGACGAGATAGACGAAGATGACGGGCCAAGGGATCATAACAAGGTATCCCTTATGCTCTGAACTAAAACCATATAAGACACACTTGACTGATACATGCATATTATTATTCTTGGTTCAGCCTAGAGCATGGCAAACAATAGGAAAAGTGATGTTAAAGTTAAATAATTTGTAGAAAAGTAGTTGTTGATGTTGGTTTAGTATTATCACTAAGGGGTCTTTTATGTATACACGGGATAAAACAATAAGGGATATCATTGTATATGTTATATGTTTATATATATTCATGGTTGTATTGCATTTTATATTATCCATTAATAAAATCAATATTTTTGATTTATTTCATGGTATCATAGCAAAGGTTTTTATATCCATATTTTTCCGTCTACCTCCTCATCCACTAGCTACCACCACCACATATGCTCTCCTTCCCGCTCCTTTGCGGTGAGTAGCAAAAATTGCGAGCACAAATCAGCAATTTATGCTACTCACCGTGAAGGAGTGGAAAGAAGAGCATACGTGGTGGTGGTAGCTAGTGGATAAGGAGGTAGACGAAAAAATATGGATAAAAAAAACCTTTGCTATGATATCATGAAACAAATCAACAATTTTGATTTTATTAATGGATAATCTAAAAAGCAATACAACCATGAACATATTTAGATGGAGGACATATACATATTCATATAGGAGAAAGAATATGTATCCGTAATAGAGAAAGAAACTAATCCTAATCCTAATTAATCTTAACAATAATAATAATACTTGGCGCTAACAACAAATGGTGTGCAGATATCTCTTTCGGGTGAAATGCAACTGATATTTTGACAAGAAGATTGCAGAGATGGTAACATAAAACAACACCACCACCTTCCTCCCAAATTGTTTGTGTCGGACTGTTTGAATCATTCTCTTCCATTCAACCTCAATTCAACTATGAAGGATGGTGTCCTATGCAATACTAACAAAGATGATATTCGTCTTTAAACTTCAAACTAAGATCATACACTAGTTGCAGGGAGAGGGAGAGAAAACCAGAGCATAAACAACTTTCTGACATACAAGATAATGATTGAGCTTTTCCAGCTTCCTATTTCCATCAACAGTATATATAATAACCAGAGGGAAAGAGGAAGCACAACAAATTAAATTTATGAGAATCAATAATACTGGACAAGTCACTCCACACAAAAAAAAATTAAGAGGACAAATAATATCAACTCCGAACCAAAATATTGGACACGAGATTTGAGTAACTTCATCAAATAGCAACAAAAAATAGTCCTTCAAACCCGACTAAACCAGGTGCATTCACTTGGCTACGTTTCCTTCCAAAAAAGGAGTTTTGAATTTAGGTTCGGAGTTTTGAATCCAATGGTCAACAAAATTACAAACCTTAATTTTGCATTCCTACAGTTACCACATACTAAAACTTTCAACTGAGTTTTACTTTGCTGTTTGCCAAAGTTAATATCTAGAGGTGATTTCAGTAATTGTGATGGATACCAGTTAGGCATATAACACAAAAACTTGGTAAACAAATTATCATCAGTGTTTTAAAAATCGGACCGTGACCCATCAACCTGTAGCTTTTTCAGATCGGTTCAATTTTGACCACTTTTTTTTTTTACAAAAACATATTGCAAATAATTATTTTTGTAAAAATCAGTATCCATACGGGATTGAACTTGGACCACTTGGAAATTTTCCAAGATTTGAAAAGAACTGGTAATTGTATAGGAAATTGAAGAAGAAGAAAAAAGAGAGTTGGTAATTGGTACGTTTTCAAATTGGTATGTTTTAATAGGAAATTGTATAGGAAACTGAAGAAAAGAAGGCCTGGTAATTGTATAGGAAATTTCCTAACTAAATGACCTGGTAATTGGTTTATTTTAGGGATTTGTAGGATAGTTCCCGACGGCATAGAGTTGAAGAAAAAAATGATGATAATAATAATAAGATGTCGTTATCGGCACTCCTAAAACATTAATTCCAGATATGTTTCTGCATTAATATTTTTGACACTCCTAAAATGTCATCCTGCACTCCTTCCTTCATGCATGCACAAATTAATATCGTATTTAAAGCATGAGTAGATTTGAAATTTGAATGATAAAATATTAAAGAGGAGTGCATGAACATTTTGGTAGTGTCAAAAACAGCTAAACTCACTTAGAAATAAGGTATTAAGGATTAATACTTATTGGGGGTTTAATAAATTGGAATTTTTATTTAGCAAGAGGTAAAAAGAATTTTATAATAATAATATTAACCTCAACTAGAAATGATAATAACCTCAATTTAAAATTTTAGGATTTACACAATTCCACTAGTTCTAGTTTCTCTCTTATCCGAGTCTCGCTCTATATTAATTATTCTCTCCTCCTGATTCTCTAGTCTCTGATCATCTACCTCTTTTCTTCTCGTATTTAATTTTCTCAAAAAATTTATCTCTATTTTCTTAAATTTGCCATCAACCAAACAAACAAATAATCTTTCTTCTTCTTTTTTTCTATCTTTTCTTCCCCCTTCATTTTCTTAGCCAAACACATCTTTGAAACTACAAGTTCGAGGTCGCCATCTATTTTATTTTGGAAAATGTCCCTTTTCACTTGAAGTTGACAAGTATCTCATGAAAACAACAGCTAACATTTGCATAGTGAAAAGTTAGTCAAATAGTAAATTGGTGATAACTTCCATAGAGCATCTCAACAGAACAAAAAATCTTAGAGTTCATGTTTTTCATTTTTCTTCTCATCACGGAGGGATCCAGAAATATATACCTGGATGGACTAAAGTGGGTTCGGGTGTACAGTGTACTAATTGTAGGCTAACTCCTAAAAAAATTAATCATATATATATATATATATATATATATATATATATATATATATATATATATATAATAAATATATATATATATATATATATATATATATATATATATATATATATATAATATATAATATATATGGAAAAAAAATTGTGGTGAACTGGAGCCCATCCCATCATAAACTAGACTATGGAGTAAAAATAAATTTCTTTACAAGTTTTGTACTAAATATACAATTCAAGTAAGCTTTAACTAAAAATCTAAAATGTTATACAAACTATATACAGTAATAATAATACCGTAGTGCGACTTTCTCATTCTTGGTATTTCCAATTCACCGTACCATTCAGGAGTTGATGGTCATCTAAACCAACAAACTGTGGCAATAGCCTAAACCAGTTAATCACAAAATAAAGTCATATATTGTAGGGGCGGGGGGGGGGGGGGGGATGAGTTCCGACTAGTGAAGGACAAAGAAAATAACTTACAGATAAAAGATTTGGGCAAACTAAATCCTCAACAATTGAGAAATAGTTACCGAACTCAGGTGCCTCTTGTGGTCAGTCAGTAGAGGTATAACCCTCTTGGCTGGATGGATGGTCTTGCGATCGAACCGCGGGGGAGGTGTGGGTGTGGGTGTGCAATTGGAAGTACTGTGCCCAAATGGCTTGCAACACATTGTGCACAAAGCTTCATGCATTACGCCGGGCATCGCAAAAAAAAAATCCGTGGGTTACGCCGCAAAAAATAAAAAATTAATCCGTGAGTTACGGCAGGCATTGCAAAAATAAAAATAAAAAAACAATTGAAAAAATTCCGTGTTACGTCGGACATCGCAAAAAAAAAAAATACAAACAAACAAACAATTGAGAAATAGTTGAAAAATGTGAACAATCCTATACTTTTTAGTACAAAACCAATAAAACCAAAAAAATGATTTTGTGAAATAATCTCGAAATGTCAAACTTTATACATGTGAAAGTTATCGAGTGACCAAAAAGAAGATCCAAATTTTTGTGAAGGATGTGACGCAGAAAGAAACTTTAGAACGGGAAAGATGGAAATTGATAGGATCCTCAAGCTAATGAAGTTTCACGTGACTAAGGAGAGTCATTTGCTTGCTTAAGGATCAGGGTCCAATCCCAGCCTACCCATCTAAAGAACTCATATCATCAATCGTAAGAGAAAGATAGAGGTAGTTTGTGTAAAAGCATGAGGTACGTGAGAATTTATAGTGATGAAAAAGGATAAAAGAGGATGTATGTTTGATATATTTCTATAAAAAAATTGATATATTCATGCATCAGAGAAATCTACAAAAGATTCACTTTAAGTTTAAAATTAAATATATTGATAGACTAAATTAGTATATTGATTCACATTCTGTTATTTATCATTTTTTTATGCATCAACTAAAAAATTACGAGTGATTGCAAATCATAAACCCTAAGGATGCTATGTTAATGGGCAAAACCCTTGGAGCTTTAGATGTTGCCTTATTATAAAATTTACCAATAAGCAAGATTTTAGTACGGTCATGCTCATAAAATTTAGCTTTTTTACAACAATGCCAATGATCTATGCCAAAGTCAATTTATGTGAATAGACAAGATTGTGCAATTAAGTGAATGAAAAAGAGAAAAAAAAAACATATCTTTTTTGATATACTATATATGCAGTATGCTCTTTACTGTCGAACTTTTAAAGTTATAAAACTTACCTTACCGACTACTATTTTCTTGTTTCATTTTATTCCACTGACATTTAGGGTCTGCTTGCAACTGTGTTTTCACCGATTCTGGAGTATTTTGGGAAAGTAATATCTACCATATACTAATAAAATCATTGCATTCCTACAGCTCTATAGCTACCACATACTAAAACTTTCAACTGAGTTTTACTTTGCTGTTAGCCAAAGTAATATCTAGAGGTGATTTTAGTAATTGAGATGGATACCAGTTAGGCATATAACACAAAAACTTGCTAAACAAATTATCATTCGTGTTTTAAAAATCGGACCGGACCGACCGATTCAACCAGTTAACCCATCAACCGGTAGCTTTTTCTTATAGGTTCAATGTTGACCACTTTTTTTTTACAAAACATATTACAAATAAATATTTTTGTAAAAATCAGTGTCCATAAGGGATTGAACTGTTGAACCAACTTATTGAACCGGTTTGATCCAATCCAGTACCTTGTCCGGATCGATATCCGGTCTGATTTTTAAAACACGGATTATCATTGTTCATTACCTATTTCAAATCCCTAACTATGACTGATCTGTTCATTTATTACATGTTTTGGCGAACATGACAACCAGGTTGATGTATGAATGCATTCTCCTATTGGCTAATGGCACATAACATGACATTGAACTTAATTCCAACTAGTTGTCTCTCCTACAATGAGAACAAGGCCTTTATTCCCAAAGCTTCTCTTTAACCTTCTCTCTTTTGATCAAATACATTATAATCCTACAACTCTTCCTCGTGTTCTATTTATATCCTATGGTGTGTAGCAACGTAGCTGACTAATTGTCACATAGTTGGAGCTAGTATGACTCAAGTTTTGGATTATACTTGGAAATTTTCCAAGATTTGAAAAGAACTGGTAATTGTATAGGAAATTGAAGAAGAAGAAGAAGAAAAAAGAGAGTTGGTAATTGGTATGTTTTCAAATTGGTATGTTTTAGTAGGAAATTGTATAGGAAACTGAAGAAAAGAAGGCCTGGTAATTGTATAGGAAATTTCCTAACTAAATGACCTGGTAATTGGTTTATTTTAGGGTTTTGTAGGATAGTTCCCATCGGCATGGAGTTGAAAAAAAAATGATAATAATAATAATAATAATAATAATAATAATAATAATAATAATAGGATGTCGTTATCGGTACTCCTAAAATATTAATTCCAAATATGTTTCTGCATTAATATTATTGACACTCCTAAAAGGTCACCCTGCACTCCTTCCTTCATGCATGCACAAATTAATGTCGTATTTAAGGCATTAGTAGATTTGAAATTTGAATGATAGAATATTAAAGATGAGTGCATGAACATTTTAGGAGTGTCAAAAACAGCTAACCTCAGTTAGAAATAAGGTATTAAGGATTAATAGTTATTAAGGGTCTAATAAATTGGAAATTTTATTTAGCTGGAGTTAAAAAGAATATAATAATAATAATATTATTAACCTCAACTAGAAATGATAATAACCTCAATTTAAAATTTTAGGATTTACACAATTCCAATAGTTCTAGTTTCTCTCTTATCCGAGTCTCCCTCTATATCAATTATTCTCTCCTCCCGATTCTCTAGTCTCTGATCATCTACCTCTTTTCTTCTGATCTTTAATTTTCTCAAAAAATTTATCTCTGTTTTCTTAAATTTGTCATCAACCAAACAAACAAATAATCTTTTTTCTTTTCATTTTTTCCCTTTTCTTCCCCTCCATTTTCTTAGCCAAACACATTTTGAAACTACAAGTTCGAGGTCACTATCTATCTTATTTTGGAAAATGTTCCTTTTCACTTGAAGTTGACAAGTATCTCATGAAAACAACAGCTAACATTTGCATAGTGAAAAGTTAGTCAAATAGTAAATTGGTGATAACTTTTATAGAGCATCTCAACAAAAAAAAAAATCATAGAGTTCATGTTTTTCATTTTCCTCCTCGTCACGGAGGGATCCAGAAATATATACCTGGATGGATTAAAGTGGGTTCGGGTGTATAGTGTACAGAGTGTAGGCTAACTCCAAAATAATATATATATATATATATATATATATATATATATATATATATATATATATATATATATAGAGAGAGAGAGAGAGAGAGAGGGATCCGCATCCCCTCATTTTTTGCATCCCCAAGCATCCCCATGTTAACAACCGTTGGATGTGCTTTAAGTCATCTAATCTTAACCGTTGGTAAATCAATGGTTAAGATTAGATGACTTAAAGCACCATCCAACGGTGTGAGTAGGGGGGATGCTTGGGGATGCAAAAAGTGCGGGGATGCCTATCCTTCCTCATATATATATATATATATATATATATATATATATATATATATATATATATATATATATATATATGAAAAAAAATTGGTGGATTGGAGCCCATCCCATCCTAAACTAGACTATTGAGTACAAATAAATTTCTCTACAAGTTTTGTTCTAAATATACAATTCAAGTGAGCTTTAACTAAAAATCTAAAATGTTATACAAACTATATACAATAATAATAAGGCTAATTGCACTTTGATACCCTCAACTATTCCGTTTTTTCAAGTTGATACCTCAACTTTTTTTTCAACTTGATACCCTAAATTTTTTTGGACAATAATGCCCTTACCCAAAAATTAAAACTACCACTCAACCCCTCCTCCCTCCCCTCCTCCAGCCCCCCCTTCCGGCCACCACCCCCGCCCCCGCCCCTCTCCCCGTCGCCTCCCCCGCACCCTCCGCCCCTCCCCCCCTCCCGCCCTGCCTGCACCCTCCCCCTCCGCCCCCCCCCGCTCCCCTCCACCCTCCCCCTCCGCCCCGCCCACAACCTCCGCCCCTCCCCCCCCTCCCACCCCGCTCCCCTGCTGTCACGCCCCGCTCCCGTAGGAGCGATTGTCCTCGCTAAGGCGTGATGTCGCACGGGCCTAGGTTGCGCCCGTGTAAGGCTAAGTCTAGAAACAGACGATTTGAGCTAGGCCACAGAGTCGCACAGAGTGTCCCCACTTGCAGCGGAAAGTAAATGAACACAAGTTGAAGCGAATTCAAACTCTTTATTGATTTTCAAGAAGTTTACAAGCGGCGCTAGACCGATATTACAAATCGCTCAAGCTCTCTCTCTCTCTGAAACATAAAAGGCGTGCCAAGTGGCTTACAAGATGGAATAATTCATGGCGATGTTCCGATACATTATGTCCTGTATAGGGTGCTTCAGCTTCTTGCAACGTTCCAAGGCCCCGGAGTTGGCTCCGCGCCTTAACACGTTCGATGGAAGCTCCGCACCCGCCGGCGTCTCCTGCATCCTGCAAGCAGACTGTGGGGTTATCAATACATTGTTATGCACTGGTGGGGAGGCTAGCTCGCCCACAATGCTATCATTACCAAACACGTTGCATTTACTTTTGTGCACCGTCTATCGTTCATTGTCTTTCTAATCTTGCCTTAGGATCAGTTTCATGGCATATATCGTAACCTATCTCGTGTTACCGAATTCAAGTGTCTGCATGAAAATATATGCACGACTTATCCATACTTACCGTCCGGCCTTCCCTGTCCAAGGTAAACCAAGTTAGTCAACAATTCATAAGGAATAACTTAACGTGATTCTTGGAAACATTCAATATCAAGGGCGTGTCCCTGCCTCAGTTTCTAGCGCATCGTAGGCGTATTCTCTAACTCATTGTACGAAGTATTCATTATCATTTGGTGTGATACATTTCAAGCCGTTCAGTAGGCGATTGTTCATTTAACTTAGACTACTTTGATTTCAATGCAAGGACTTGCACGTGGATAGCCACCAGCAAGGTCCACTTAATCTATATGCACCGGTTGCTGGCATGACAAGCCATTTTGGACATTTTCCCTTGGTATTTCTCAACTTAGCGTAGGGTGATGGCTGGTACACCCCGTTAAGTCTCTTAAAATACCCTGCACTTATATCTTCCGGTGCCCAAGCCCGCACCCAGGCAGCCCGTAAGCCCCGTTTTGATTCCGCCTAGGCCGGCCACGGTATACTCCACACAACGCCCGTGTCGCAGAATCCTTCTACTATACGGCCACGGTATACTCCACACAACGCCCGTGTCGATTGTCCACGACCATTTCGTATTATCTCGTACAGCACGGGTAGCGAGCCCCGTTGCATGTGCCCGTCACACCTGTCGCTAACCATTCCTTTCCTTCTTATCTTTTATTCATTCCTTCTTTTTCTTTCTTTCACTTGTCCATTCGTTCATTGATTCATTTTCGTATTCATCCATTCATTGATTCATTCTTTCACTCGTTTATTCGTTAATTCTTTCATTTATATATTATGCAACTTCCCGTGCGGGAGTCGCCTTGGCGACCCATCGGTCCCATAGTCTTTCAATGTTGCTAAACTCTACTCGGTACGACTATATCGATAGTCTTCCGTTTCATTGTTGTAATCCAATCATTGTTTCATTGTTGAACGCGTAAGGGACTTGAACGTAAGCTTGTGCCGTAGCACAAGCGTGGGACGCGGTGCGAGAGTTTCGATGTTCGCCGAGTTCTTTTCCATGTTCTAAACAAGCCTGTAAGATGGGATTACTCCCTTAGCTAGGTGCGTTGAGTCATTTATTAGCATGCACGGTGTTATCGCCTAGCTATTCTAGCAATAGTGTCCGTATTGTTATGTGTCTAGGCTAAGCAAAGACGGGTTCATCGGACCCACCCACCTTAGCGATGTTCGCATCGGTCGAGCGATACTCCGAGCGCGCCTTTGAAAGTCTAAGTCTGGATTCATCTTGACGGGCCAATGTAAGCCTTACATCGATTCTTCTTCAGGTCGATGCCAACTCTTCGGGTCGACGACTCGTTCGAGTCGTTGCACTTGCCGTTTGAATCGGCGTTCCGCTAGGGCGGAGCGGGTCATTACATAATACACCACTCAAAATAAGTCTCGTCCTCGAGACTTCCTGAGTGCAGGTCATCCTACCATTCCTTAACTCGTGTCGTCGTATTTCTTAGACAATCCCTATCGAATGGCTTTACCGCTCGACAGTACCGAACTATACTCAATACCTTTCTAAGTCCCGTGTCTACATACGTTTGGTCGATTTTATTGAATAACTTTTCCTTCATTTTTAGAGTTGATGGTACTTATTCAATTCAAGCGTTTCTTCGACTTGGTTGCTATTTCGACGTGTCATGGGACTAAAATAGTCGTACGAGGCACGTTGTAATTCGTTAAATACGAGGGTCGTAGGCTGAGGCAAACTCACTTTCGTTTATCTCGGTCATTGAGATGACCCGATTCGCTTCTCAAGCATTCTTGTCCACGAAATCAGTATGATTTCTTCTTAGCGGGGTCGACCAAGTCTAACTAATTTCCGTCCAATTCAAGACTAAGTATTGCACTATCGTCGAGCATATCTTCCTATCAATGGTTCAATTCGTTATACCAACTTTTACTTTCACGATATCGATTCCATATCATTCGATTGTTTAGGGCCAATCTTTGTGTCGTTCACGCACACTCCGTTCACACGTTTCTTCGATTCTGAGCCACACTCGTACTAGTATCATTCCTTTCTTTTAATACGATTCCAAGTTCTCGACACTCTTCCATTCCTCAAGTCTCGTTTGGAATTTAATGTGTCACTTGGTTAGATCGTGCACGCATTCCAGGCGTCCCCAAAATACATGGATTTACCAAGCCGCGTGATAGAGAATTTATTATTCTCACTCGAGTCGCATCGTGCACATACTCCGGCATCCCTGAAATATATGTATGTCAGCCGAGTCTCGTGAGCAGGGTTTCCTATATTCGTGATTCATACTATCCATCCATGCCAATCCTCAAGATCAATCTTTCGATTGCTAACAATTGAAATAGGGCGTCTCGCCTAACCGCTAGGCTATTTCTTTTCGAGGCTAAGTCAATGTCAGGATTGGAATCATAGTTCTCCAACAATAATGCCAACACTGACCCCAATCCTAGGGTCAAACCAAAGTCGGTAGTACGAGGGGTTTTCTAACCAAGCTCGCGTCACTCAGATTTCTAAACATCGAGCACGATCACCTATTCGTATCAATATATTCGTTGCGCATATTCGAATCCATTCAAATCACCCAATCGACATACTTCATATATTCATTCTAACCAATTTATGTATTCGATCACGAGGTCATCCAGCTCGACAATGCATTGCGTCCCAATCTCACGCGAGTTCGATCATCCACGGTGGTTCATGAATCACCATGCAACGCTCCCGCAAAATAATCATTCTTATCGGGGCATAACTACTTGTTTGAGTTTAGACTAACTCATTCTCGATACGCGGATTGGACCTACTCAATCCTCAAGTTCAATCATCAAACACACTGATTCATTCTCGAGTTTACCTTCGTATCAAACCACAAGTCGAAGCAATCAAATTGTCATGCCATCCAAGTTCAATCACTCCTGCTGTATGAATCACCATATCAGCGCTCAAGCGGAGTGATCGTCCTAATCTGACGTGACGCATGTGCGAGGCTGGAGTTGCGCTCGTATAAGACAAGAACGTCAATGTTGTCGTTGTCAACGAAGCAAATCCAAGCATTCTCATTTTCATCCAAGCCAAATCAATTCGACAGTCTGACCGTCATGCGTTCAACTAGAAAATCCTCGAGCCAAGTCTATCTTTTCCTCGACACATTTTTTAACATCCCAAGTATAGCATCCAACGGAACAATGACATTTGCACGATCGTCATTCACTAAGTCAGAGTACCCCCGAGTTATCGTATATCGATCCTTGATACGCCTCAATACCATCGACGATATGCGTAACCTAACGATCTTCCTTTGCAACCGATTTCGAGTCGTGCGTTGATGCTGTTGTCCGAGTTGGATATTCCACAATTTCATTTAATATTCAAGATCAAGTTCAACTGCTATTCCTCAAGCTAGTTTCAAGATCGTTGTTCAAACTCAAGTCACAATTCATTTGAATCAATCCGAAATCGTACGTGCGATCCTCTAAGTTTCCTCGATCAAGACCATTCATTTTCATTCATCGTTCCGAAACATTTTCTAACTCGCGTTGCCCATTGACAAGTTGTCCAGCGACATCTCGTTCTGGACTTTTGAAGTCACGGCCAACTAAGCGTGACACGTTCTAAGGCTTTGCACGATTGCATCGCTTGTCGACATACTCGTATGATCCGTAAATCCTTTAGTCTCGCTCGAACAATTTCTATGACGTCCATACACCACTCAGGGTTCGAGCCACTCGACTAGTCGTCGACACTCATTATTATTCTTCTCCGAACCTATCACATACATCACTCGAACTCAAGCCATACGATCTAGTCCTCAATCACGTTCGCGTCATGCGCTAAGACATCCTTCAGATTCGTTCGACGAATCTCTAGCGTAATCGCTCACGTCGCCTCGACGTACTAAGTCATTCGTACTAATCCTCAAAATCCAAGCCAATCTTTCGGGTACGCCTAAGCGTTAACTCGATAGCGTTCCTATCGATAGACACTCAAAGTGTATCTCCGTTTTCGATCGAGCGGTACTTGATATCGTTCGCAACTCGATTGCACCAAAAAGTCAAGGTGCGCGACACGTGGCACAACTTAGCCAAAAGTCCGTGTGCATAGATATTCCGTGTGGACTATATCCGAGTTTGCACACTCACTTATTCTCGTTCGAGCTATAATCGATCTCGCTCGCAACTCGTTCGCACCAGAGAGTCTAGGTGTGCGATACTCGGCACAACTTAGCCAAAAAGCTGCGTGCATAACCATCCCATTCGAACTATACTTCGGTCTCGCGTACTCGTTCTCTATTATCAGCGTAAGGTTATTCAAGCACATCTTGCGTTCTGCTAACTCTTAGCTTCGGTTCCTTCCAACTCAAGTACGTCGTGGTTCGGCACAAAGGCCTTCGCCTATCGATCCCTTCAACCGAGTACTTGTATGAGCTTTTGAAAATATTAGACTTATTGTATGGAACATCCCAAGGCACAACGAGAGAGCGTGTACACTTCTTTTTCCAACGACGAGCTTTCAAAACTGAGAAATCGAAATGAAGTCCAAGGACGTAAAGCCGTGCTCTGATACCAATCTGTCATGCCCCGCTCCCGCGGGAGCGATCGTCCTCGCTCAGGCGTGATGCCGCACGGGCCTAGGTTGCGCCCGTGCAAGGCTAAGTCTAGAAACGGCCGATTTGAGCTAGGCCACAAAGTCGCACAGAGTGTCCCCATTTGCAGCAGAATGTAAATGAACACAAGTTGAAGCGAATTCAAACTCTTTATTGATTTTCAAGAAGTTTACAAGCGGCGCTAGGCCGATATTACAAATCGCTCAAGCTCTCTCTCTCTCTGAAACATAAAAGGCATGCCAAGTGGCTTACAAGATGGAATGATTCATGGCGATGTTCCGATACATTATGTCCTGTATAGGGTGCTTCAGCTTCTTGCAACGTTCCAAGGCCCCGAAGTTGGCTCCGTGCCTTAACACGTTCGATGGAAGCTCCGCACCCGCCGGCGTCTCCTGCATCCTGCAAGCAGACTGTGGGGTTATCAGTACATTGTTATGCACTGGTGGGGAGGCTAGCTCGCCCACAATGCTATCATTACCAAACACGTTACATTTACTTTTGTGCACCGTCTATCATTCATTGTCTTTCTAATCTTGCCTTAGGATCAGTTTCATGGCATATATCGTAACCTATCTCGTGTTGCCGAATTCAAGTGTCTGCATGAAAATATATGCACGACTTATCCATACTTACCGTCCGGCCTTCCCTGTCCAAGGTAAACCAAGTTAGTCAACAATTCATAAGCAATAACTTAACATGATTCTTGGAAATATTCAATATCAAGGGCGTGTCCCTACCTCAGTTTCTAGCGCGTCGTAGGTGTATTCTCTAACTCATTGTACGAAATATTCATTATCATTTGGTGTGATACGTTTCAAGCCGTTCAGTAGGCGATTGTTCATTTAACTTAGACTACTTTGATTTCAATGCAAGGACTTGCACGTGGATAGCCACCAGCAAGGTCTACTTAATCTATATGCACCGGTCGCTGGCATGACAAGCCATTTTGGACATTTTCCCTTGGTATTTCTCAACATAGCGTAGGGTGATGGCTGGTACACCCCGTTAAGTCCCTTGAAATACCCTGCACTTACGTCTCCCGGTGCCCAAGCCCGCACCCAGGCAACCCGTAAGCCCCATTTTGATTCCGCCTAGGCCGGCCACGGTGTACTCCACACAACGCCCGTGCCGCAGAATCCTTCCACTATACGGTCACGGTATACTCCACACAACGCCCGTGCCGTTTGTCCACGACCATTTCGTATTATCTTGTTATTTTAACTTAACGGCTATCTCCGAGCCGTAGGCTAACCCTTAGCCATAATGCATTATCAACCAGGTTGGCGTCCGTGCAGCGCGGGTAGCGAGCCCCGTTGCACGTGCCCGTCACACCTGTCGCTAACCATTCCTTTTCTTCTTATCTTTTATTCGGTCCTTCTTTTTCTTTCTTTCACTTGTCCATTCGTTCATTGATTCATTTTCGTATTCATCCATTCGTTGATTCATTCTTTCACTCGTTTATTCGTTCATTCTTTCATTTATACATTATGCAACTTCCCGTGCGGGAGTCGCCTTGGCGACCCATCGATCCCATAGTCTTTCAATGTTGCTAAACTCTACTCGGAACGACTATATCGATAGTCTTCCGTTTCATTGTTGTAATCCATTCATTGTTTCATTGTTGAACGCGTAAGGGACTTGAACGTAAGCTTGTGCCGTAGCACAAGCGTGGGGCACGGTGCGAGAGTTTCGATGTTCGCCGAGTTCTTTTCCATGTTCTAAACAAGCCTGCAAGATGGGATTACTCCCTTAGCTAGGTGCGTTGAGTCATTTATTAGCATGTACGGTGTTATCGCCTAGCTATTCTAGCAATAGTGTCCGTATTGTTATGTGTCTAGGCTAAGCAAAGACGGGTTCATCGGAGCCACCCACCTTAGCGATGTTCGCATCGACCGAGCGATACTCCGAGCGCGCCTTTGAAAGTCTAAGTCTGGATTCATCTTGACGGGCCAATGTAAGCCTTGCATCGATTCTTCTTCAGGTCGATGCCAACACTTCGGGTCGACGGCTCGTTCGAGTCGTTGCACTTACCATTTGAATCGGCGTTCCGCTAGGGCAGAGCGGGTCATTACACCTGCACCCTCCCCCTCCTTTCCCGACTCCACCATCACCGGGGAAGGGGGGTCGCCGCCGCGGTAGGGGGGAGGTAGTCGTCGGAGAGGGGGGGACCGCCGCAGGAGGGAGGGGGAGGTGGTCGCCGGAGAGGGAAGGGAGGGAGGTGGTCGCCGGAGTGGGGGAGGAGGGGAGGGGAGAAGGGGAGAGGGAAGGGATAAGGGCATTTTGAAAATTTTTAAAAATTTAGGTATCAAGTTGAAAAAAATAATAGTTGAGGAATTAAGTTGTTGAGTAAAAAAGTTTATGGTATCAACTTGAAAAAGTGGAATAGTTGAGGGTATCAAAGTGCAATTTAGCCTAATAATAATTCTATAGTGCGACTTTCTCATTCTTGGTATTTCCAATTCACCGTAACCATTCAGGAGTTGATGGTCTTCTAAACCAACAAACTGTGGCAATAGCCTAAACGAGTTAAATCACAAAATAAGTCATATATTGTAAGGAAAAAAAAAAGGTCCAACTAGTTCAGGACAAAGAAAATAACTTACAGATAAAAGATTTGGGCAAACTAAATCCTCAACAATTGAAAAATAGTTACCGAACTCATATGTCTTTTGAGGTCAGTCAGGAGAGGTATAACCCCCTTGGTTGGATGGATGGTCTCGGAATTGAACCGCGGGGGAGGTGTGGGTGTGGGAGTGTGACAATTGGAAGTACTGGACCCAAATGGCATGCAACACAGTGTGTACAAAGCCTCGTGCGTTACGCCGAACATCGCCAAAAAAAAAATCGTGCGTTACGCCGCAAATTTTTTTTAAACCTGTGAGTTACGTTAGGCATTGCAAAAATAAAAATAAAAAAACAATTGAGAAAATTTCGTGTTACATCGGACATCGCAAAAAAAAGCAATTGAAATATTTGAAAAATGTGAACAATCCTATACTTTTCGGTACAAAACCAATAAAACCAAAAAAAATGGTTTTGTGAAATAATCTCGAAATGTCGAACTTTATACATGTGAAAATTATCGAGTGACCAAAAAGAAGATCCAAATTTTTGTGAAGGATGTGACTCGGAAAGAAACTTTAGAACGAGAAAGATGGGATTTGACACGTTCCTCAAGCTAATGAAGTTTCACATGACTAAGGAGAGTCATTTGCTTGCTTAAGGATCAGGGTTCAATCCCAGCCTACCCATCTAAAGAACTCATATCATCAATAGTAAGAGAAAGATAGAGGTGGTTTGTGTAAAAGCATGAGGTACGTGAGAATTTATAGTGATGAAAAAGGATAAAAGAGGATGTATGTTTGATATATTTCTATAAAAAAAATTGATATATTCATGCATCAGTAAAATCTACAAAAGATTCACTTTAAGACTAAAAATTAAATATATTGATGAACTGAATCACATTCTGTTATTTATTTATTTTATTTTTTTGAGAAACATTAATTCATTGATAAATTAAGGAATTACATGATTCATATCATTAATGATATGTGAAGAAATACAGGTAGGAACATCTTCATAAGTGAAAATGGAATTTGAAGATCCCTGGAGAAGGACGTTCGTTGCAAGCTCATGGGCCACAATATTAGAATTTCTGTGAGAGTACAAGAAGGAAATCTCTATTGATGTATTTTTGAAACTCCTTACATCTTCATTCTGTTATTTATCATTTCTTTACGCATCGACTAAAAAATTACGAGTGATTGCAAATCATAAATCCTGGGAAAAGTGGAAGGAAGGAAAATGGATGAAGAAAAAGTGGAAGAAAGGAAACATTTTCTCTTGTTTAGTATGAAGAGAATAGTGGATGGAAGGAAAAGTGGAGGGATTGGTTTTGTCACGCCCCGATCCCGCTAGGGTCATCCGTCTTGCTTGGATCCCTGCGGGATCGATCGTCCTCGCTAAGGCGTGATGCCGTGCAAGCCTAAGTTGCGCTTGCACAAGGCCATGTACCTGCACAAAAACAACTAGTCAAGCAAAACACACGCACGCACCCATTAGTCAAGCAAAACACACGCACGCACCCATTGCAGAAAACCAAATGTTGGACACAGAGATTTGAAATGAAAATACTCATTTTATTCATAGCTTGATAGGAATACAAGTACAAAGCTTTGCAACTCAGATTTGCCTTATAATTTGGCTACAAGATTCTCTTTGAAATACTCTTTTGAAATTAGCCACAATGCCCATACATGATATCCTTTATTACAAGCTGGAATTGAAAGACACCTTCAAAGGAAATGAAAACTGGAAACTTGCAATTGACTGAAAGTAAACTTCGAGGCGATCCACGAGCTCTACTGGGCTAGACGAGCTTCGGTGCCTCACTTGAAATCCCCCTGTCTCCTTTTGCTTACTGAAAAGGATGCCCACAACGTGGGTCAGTACACATCATGTACTGGCGAGCGGCTTTTTGGCCGAACTCGCAAATCTCTGCACTAAATCAATATGTTGAGCTAACATTTACTAGTGATCTTTCTACTTGTCTAGGTTTTTTTTAACAATTCATAAGAACATGACAGATAGAATATATCATAGCAACTTACCCTCGCCGGCAGTCATCCCTACACAAAACCACGTTAGCACAATTTGCATAATGAGTAATTCATGAGTCATTCTTGCAGATATTGAAGTTGTCATTCGGGTCATGCAGGTGGACTATTCTACATGTTGGTCCATGGGTTTTCCCCATGATTAGCCGCTGTGACTCTTTGGTTCAGCTTGTCGCTAAGGACACAGATATTCGGCTACACTTTTAACATGGGTCCTTGCACCCAGTGTGCTCATAATCTCTCCTAGGCCGAGCGGTTCCAGGTGCCCCCAGATACCACCCGAGAGACAAATAATTCCTTGTATACAAGTTGTCTGAGACCAAATGCATGCTCTAGCCGTTCTATCAGATGAGACACACTTGGACTTATGCACAGGTATACGACACGTTTGATTCGTGCCTTCAGGTTTATCTCAACACGTACAAGTTCGTCTGTACATGTCTACATTTCAAGCATACTGATGACAAGCAGATGATCATTCTTATCGAGCAGATAGAGTAGCAACACGTATTCTTGCATTTGATTCAATTCAATTATCTTCTCTTATCTTTTGTGGATGTGGTATCGTTGATCATTGGGACAAGGCAACAGAGTAGACTAGAGATCATTTTTCTTAGGCGTACAGATCAATGTCTGTTCGGTTGAAGCAACTCACCGAGATGAATCTTAGTTGAGAGAAGGAGGGACTTCACGCGCCGTTTACGAACAATTCACGCGGCCTACAATGGCACCAACAGTTGATTAGCATACTTCGTCTCTTTCTCTCAAGATTCGGAATGAATGCGAAATGCGATGAAAGCGAACAATGAAAACCAATCATCAAAAACCAACACGAAAACGCATTCATCAAAACCAAGCAGCGAAGAGAAAACATTCAGCAAAACTCTTGGATTCATTTCAATAGAAGCCAATCCATCAATTGGAAGGTTCATTGCATTTCATCCGTGATCAATCGATACCGGCAAAGGTTTCACCAAGTACTCAGTTCATGACTGAGTCAACAAGCCGTAGGTATTACATAGTGGACCGCAAGGAGCGGGGCACTACATAATAACCCACCGAGAAAAAGTTTTGTCCTCAAAACTTAAGAAACAAAACTCACCTCCACTATTGTTGCATTCTGGGTCAAGCAACGTGGAGAGATTGAAGACGCGTCCATTAATCCGCTGCGGCTGGTTCGGCGGATTGTCTCGAAGGGGCGGTGGGCCTGGCAGCTGCCCACGCTCTTCATTGTCATTTCTATTCCGATTTCTCTTCGGACAATTTCGGATGGCGTGACCTTGTTGGCCACAACGAAAACAAGCGTGGTTTGCAGAACGACAGTCCTCCTTGGTGTGTCCATGCTTTCCACAGTGACTGCATACCAAACCTTTCGCAAAGCGACATTCTTCACTCGCATGTCCTCGTCGACCGCAGTAGGAACAGATTGTCTCATTTCGTGGTTCCCCATCGGTCTTTTTCTCTCCGTCATGATTTCTCTTGGCGGACTGATTCCGACTGTTCGGCACTTTGTTGGATGCTTTCCTCTGCTCGAACTGTTCTACCTGAAGCGCCGCCTCAAAGGCTTGAGAATAGGACTCGCATTCTCGATTCAGCACACTTAACTGGATGTCGTAATTCAGACCTTCCACGAATCGATTTATGCGAGTCTGTTCCGTGGGGAGCCAAGCAGCGGCAAAATTTGCCAACTTAGCAAATTCAGATTCATAGTCCTCCACGGACATATCCCCCTGTTTCAGTGTGATGAAGTCATCCTCCATCTTCTTGCTCATGGCTCGAGGCAGATATTGATCGAGAAACGCCTTCTTGAACAAGGCCCACGAGATCTTTCCATTCCTAGCCTTTGCGAGCAGCGCCGGCTTCTTCGCCTTCCACCAGTCCTTCGCCCGCAGCCGTAGGAGCATAACGGCACAGACTACCTTTTTGCTACTTGGAACTCCTATGAACGCGAACAGAGTCTCTATTTTATCAATCCAGTCCATCACCTTGTCGGGTGACGTCCTGCCTTGAAATTCTGGAGGTTTCGCGTCCAAGAAGTCCTTTGGCCTAAAGACAGTGTGCCTTTGCGCCGGCTGGGGCTCATCACCCTCTACGGGCTCGATCTCGGGCGTTCCCGTTGGTTCCGTCGCTCCGGTGGCATCTCGATTTGTCGCAAGCGCTGTGACAAGCTGGGTCAGGGCATCCAACTGCTTTTGTTGGGCAGCCGCTCGGGCCTCATGTATCTGATTTCTTTCCTCATTGTCCTGTCTCTGTAACTCCAACATTGTCATGATACGTTCTACCGCATCGGTCGAGCCAGATGGACGAGGAGGAGCCATTTCTCTACAAAATAATGTAACTTCTGTCAGTCTCATAAAATATTATGGACTTATTGTATGGGGCATTGGTTTTCATAACCCAAAATCCGGACACTTTTGAAAGCCGTCAAAGTACTTTATATACTTTTTGAAAACGATATTTGCAAGAGGCCAAGGACGTAAAACCGTGCTCTGATACCACTTTGTCACGCCCCGATCCCGCTAGGGTCATCCGTCTTGCTTGGATCCCTGCGGGATCGATCGTCCTCGCTAAGGCGTGATGCCGTGCAAGCCTAAGTTGCGCTTGCACAAGGCCATGTACCTGCACAAAAACAACTAGTCAAGCAAAACACACGCACGCACCCATTAGTCAAGCAAAACACACGCACGCACCCATTGCAGAAAACCAAATGTTGGACACAGAGATTTGAAATGAAAATACTCATTTTATTCATAGCTTGATAGGAATACAAGTACAAAGCTTTGCAACTCAGATTTGCCTTATAATTTGGCTATAAGATTCTCTTTGAAATACTCTTTTGAAATTAGCCACAATGCCCATACATGATATCCCTTATTACAAGCTGGAATTGAAAGACACCTTCAAAGGAAATGAAAACTGGAAACTTGCAATTGACTGAAAGTAAACTTCGAGGCGATCCACGAGCTCTACTGGGCTAGACGAGCTTCGGTGCCTCACTTGAAATCCCCCTGTCTCCTTTTGCTTACTGAAAAGAATGCCCACAACGTGGGTCAGTACACATCATGTACTGGCGAGCGGCTTTTTGGCCGAACTCGCAAATCTCTGCACTAAATCAATATGTTGAGCTAACATTTACTAGTGATCTTTCTACTTGTCTAGGTTCTTTTTAACAATTCATAAGAACATGACAGATAGAATATATCATAGCAACTTACCCTCGCCGGCAGTCATCCCTGCACAAAACCACGTTAGCACAATTTGCATAATGAGTAATTCATGAGTCATTCTTGCAGATATTGAAGTTGTCATTCGGGTCATGCAGGTGGACTATTCTACATGTTGGTCCATGGGTTTTCCCCATGATTAGCCGCTGTGACTCTTTGGTTCAGCTTGTCGCTAAGGACACAGATATTCGGCTACACTTTTAACATGGGTCCTTGCACCCAGTGTGCTCATAATCTCTCCTAGGCCGAGCGGTTCCAGGTGCCCCCAGATACCACCCGAGAGACAAATAATTCCTTGTATACAAGTTGTCCGAGACCAAATGCATGCTCTAGCCGTTCTATCAGATTAGACACACTTGGACTTATGCACAGGTATACGACACGTTTGATTCGTGCCTTCAGGTTTATCTCAACACGTACAAGTTCGTCTGTACATGTCTACATTTCAAGCATACTGATGACAAGCAGATGATCATTCTTATCGAGCAGATAGAGTAGCAACACGTATTCTTGCATTTGATTCAATTCAATTATCTTCTCTTATCTTTTGTGGATGTGGTATCGTTGATCATTGGGACAAGGCAACAGAGTAGACTAGAGATCATTTTTCTTAGGCGTACAGATCAATGTCTGTTCGGTTGAAGCAACTCACCGAGATGAATCTTAGTTGAGAGAAGGAGGGACTTCACGCGCCGTTCACGAACAATTCACGCGGCCTATAATGGCACCAACAGTTGATTAGCATACTTCGTCTCTTTCTCTCAAGATTCGGAATGAATGCAAAATGCGATGAAAGCGAACAATGAAAACCAATCATCGAAAACCAACACGAAAACGCATTCATCAAAACCAAGCAGCGAAGAGAAAACATTCAGCAAAACTCTTGGATTCATTTCAATAGAAGCCAATCCATCAATTGGAAGGTTCATTGCATTTCATCCGTGATCAATCGATACCGGCAAAGGTTTCACCAAGTACTCAGTTCATGACTGAGTCAACAAGCCGTAGGTATTACATAGTGGACCGCAAGGAGCGGGGCACTACAGGTTTTCCCTCATAACCAAAGAAAATCAACCATCCCAAAAGTGGGAGGAAAAGTGCATAACCATTTTAATTTACAATTATACCGTATAGAAGTTATATTATTTTAAAGTAGTTCAATAAAGTCAAATGGTAAATAAATATTATTAGTTGAGGATATAATTGGTAAAATCTATATTTTTTATTTTCCTTCCTATCAGTTTTCCATACCAAACAAAGAAAAATATATCATTTCCATTTTCCTTCCATCCTACCAAACACAGATAAAAAAAATAGTCTTTCTTTTTCATATGGATGGAAAATAAATCTTTTTAATTTTTTTTCCTTCCACTCTTCAATCATTCCTACCAAACACAGCCTAAGAATGCTATGTTATGGGCAAATCCTTTGGGGCTTTAGATGTTACCTCATAAAAACATTTACCAATAAGCAAGATTTAAGTAGGGCCATGCTCATAAAATTTAGCTTTTTTACAAGAATGCCAAAGTCAATTTATGTGAATAAACAAGATTGGGCAATTAAGTGAATGAAAAAGAAAAAAAACATATCTTTTTTGATATACTATATATGCAGTATGCTCTTTACCGCCGAACTTTTAAAGTTATAAAACTTACCTTACTAACTTCTATTTTCTTGTTTCGTTTTTTTTACCACCTACATTTAGGGCTTGCTTGCATCGGTTCTGGAGTTGTAACTGTGTTTTCATCGATTCTGGTGTATTTTTGAACTGACCATTTATGAAAACTCATGCTTATTTATTTGTTTGAGGCACTAATTTTGATCGGCTCAAAAACCCTTCAAAATTGGTGTAATACAATTTTGGGTGGCCTTATAAACACCCAAAATCGATGGGTTTTAAGCGATTTTACTATTTTATCCTATTTATATCCTCACCAAAAGTATATAATTGTAACTACTAATACCCTTCCCTATTTAGTTTTATTCATGTAGAAAAATTTTAGAGCCGCTTATTAATGAATTACCAATCATAGATCGAACTCGTTTAAAAGTCGCTACTTAAAAACCACTAAAAATCGGATCCCTTATAACCGCTCATAACCGATACCCTTACAATTGCCAAGCATACCCTTAGGGTTTGTTTAGCTACCAAAAACTATTTGAAAAAGGCTAAAAGGGGCTAATTGGCGTTTATACTCTGAATTTTATAACTGTTTAAGGTTTAAGTCATGACATGTCCAATTGAAAAGTTTGGATGTTGAATTTTTATTTTTGGTTTTCTTTTTTCCATCATATCCTGAACAAAAGTACAAGGTCAACAACTAACACATGCTGGAAATGATGATATAATAGAAAAAATAAAAATAAAAATTCAGAATCATAACTTTTCAATTGGACATATCTTGACTTAAACTCTAAGCTGATATAAAATTCAGAGTCTAAACGCTAATTAGCCCAACTAAAAAAACGTAGATATTCAAGTTAAAAATATTATTTATTTGTAGAAACTAAAATGATTGACATGTCAATATTAAAATAGTACGCCTGTGAGGCATATTTATTAGTTTGGACCATTTTTTAAATAAATAATACTAATAAATATGGTGTCCACTAGTTTTTTAAGTTTCAACCGTTTTGGATGGATTGGATGGAAACCAGATGAACTTATAATTTTCAGAGAAAGTTCCGAAATATAGTCTCCTAGTCTACAAACAAATAACATATCAAAACCGAAACTAGAACTTTCTACCAAAAATTTAATTTCCATACAACTTTTCGGTAACCAAAGGGGGCCTTTATGTGTCAACAAATAAAATAATCAATTTAACGATGTAGTACCCAATATTAAGATCATCTCCAACTCTATTGTGAGTTAGAAAAAAAAGTTATTAAGGAATGACAAGTTTCTATTTAGGCATTGATTCTCCAATGCAAATGTCAAATAAATTATGGAGGTGGCATGGCATGACATATCAAAGACATTCTGAAATTGGTTGTCTAGTTCTAGATAATGCATTTGAAAATGACTTTATCTCCACATCATCAATTTTGAATAAAAAAATTATGAAAAAGAAAGAGAAAGTTATCTTGAAAGTTGGAAAAAAAATTAGTGTCTTCTTAATATTTTTGCATTGGAGAAAGCTTTCTAGCTCATTGTTTTTTGTGAATATAATCTTGCCACCTATGAAAGATATTGTCTTGTGTCTCATGCTACCTAAGATTCACAACACATAACAAGACAATAGGGTTGGAGATGCTCTAATTAGTATGAGAGATGGAAAATTTCTACGAAAGTTTCTACATACAGAAATTCTCACTGCCTCGCCGCCACGTATATATGATAGAAATTGTTATAGAAATCACTATTGGAAGGTATTTTTTTCCTAAAATGGATTTCAACTATAGAAATAGGGGATATAGAAACCCCCACTGGAGATGGCCGAACCTTTGGCAGGGAAAGGGTCGTTTAGGTTACCTTTCTTATGGTTACGAGATGTAGGGACTATTATTTTTGTTAAGTAACTACTTGTGTGTATGCCATATTTGTAATGGGGACATTTGCTAAAATATTCTTTTTGGGGATATTTTAGCAAATGTCCCTATTACAAATATGGAAAATAGCATATATCCTCATTTATTTTAAAAATAGCAAATGCCCACATTCTATTGTATGCAACATTTAAAAATTTAAGATATGCCTACTATTTTAACCAAACTTTTGATTATTTTATTATAAATATGGACCTACTTCCAATGTCAGACCATCGCCTATGGCTATTAGTAGAAAAATATGGGTCCTAACGGACGAGTAAAATAAAATGTAAAGTTAATTAGATTTTGAATTTCTAAATGTTCAAAAGTTGATGTTTGAGTCTGAAGATGTTCAGAGCTAAGATTTATGTCATGAGATAACAGTTGACTAGTATTGACATTCCAAAAATCTGTTAAAAAATATTTAAAGATTAATTAAACTTAGGATTCTATTTTTTCTTTCTTTTTGTGTCACGATCCGATCCCAAATAATTGGGTCGAACCGGATCATGCCCATCCTGCACCGTTGTGAGATGGCGGTAGTAAGCTGTTCTATTAGCAGGTATTCACAACAACATCTATACATTTGTCACAACTGAATATACGAAAATTTTAAAACTTTATTCAACATTTGAAAAGTACAACTGGAATTAAAAGAACTGAAATAAAATGCTGAATTCGAATTAACAAAATTCTAAAAACAATAAAACTGGAAACTGGAAATAACTAGCTAAGCGTTCGGCTCGTCGGCCTCAGGTCCTACGTCCTCCAATGGGGACTCTTGCAACACCACAGGGTACAGAACCGGGTCATAATAGCTATTGTACAATAGCTCAGTATCCTCAATGTCACCTAAAAATGTTGTCTCCAGTCAGGAGGGTACAAGTACGAATATGTATCTCATATTTCAAATAATAATGGAAAGTGCAGGCTAAACAGTTGAAACAATATTTTTCAGTAGTTCTACGATTAAAAACAATGTGATTTGAATATGAAATCATCTATGACCGGCTTGGGTTATACAATAGCGTCCTAGCGACGCGATACGGCTTATCCCCGTGTGTAAGAGGGGTAAGCTCGCACAATCCTACAATATAGGGGGTATTGGCCATAAACGTTACACTATTCCCCTAATCCCCACAATCAATATCAACCAATATCTGAACCCTAGGAGCGGGTTCCGTGTAGCAATGTGGTTTAAACATGCAGCTAGACAATTACTAAATAAAATACAAGAAAACATAACCGTAACTTGCCTCTATTTAGTTGACTGCACTACAACAAATATGGCCTACAATAGCATGCGCAAAACGCTATAAAAAGCCTTCTATAGCGTATTTCGTTAGCTATAATTGTCCCTGCTATTGTATGTGAATGCTATAACATTGTAGCGTTCTTGAATGCTGTAGATAGATTATAGCGTTCGTGAATGCTGTGGATGGTTTATAGCGTTCATAAATGCTGTAGATGGATTTTAGCGTTCATGACTGCTGTGGATGGTCTATAGCGTTCTTGAATGCTGTTGAGGGATGATAGCGTTCATGAATGTTGTAGATGGTTCACAGCGTTCTTTAATGCTGTTGATTTATTATAGCATTTCTGAATAACTTATTATGTATCACATACAATTAACCTGTGCATCACATGCAAACCTTATAAAAGTTTGTGGTGAATCGCAATTTTGATTTCAACAATTTCAATCGTAACTTCTATTTTGATCAATCAAGATATAGAAAAGGTTTGCCAAAATAAATAAATTCATATATTTTTTATTAAAACATTCAAGATGTACAAAAAGTTGTTGTACGCCTAAAGTGATCGAAATAGTAGTCCAAAATAAAATTTTCATGTAAAGAGAATCCAAGATGTACAAAATGTTTGTAACCTAACGCTAGTCCAAAATTCAATTAAACCATTTCATTTCCATACAAAATGCCTGTAGGACAAAATGCAGTTCGATCGACTCTTTCCTTCTAGCTTACATCTACAACCATCAAAAATTTACATGGCAACCTACACAAAATTGAGAAGAAAACATATTAACATTATTATATAAAAAATAAGTCATGTGACTAATCAGCTGTGCGCAATTTAAAGGATTAAATTGAGACCTGACTTTGTTCAGAGGGGTCTCACTGTGCGCAATTTAAAGGATCTACTTTGAAGCGGCACAACCCCATCTCATCCGTAGAAAACCCTGAATTCTATCTCAAAATTAGGCCCTTCTTCAAAGATTGGACTCTTGGCAGCATGTACCTGAAAAAGAAATAGTCATGTGACTAATCAGCTACAAACAAGCTTTCTATACTAGGTATAAAAAAGGGTGGAAATCACACAAGCATGACAAAATTGAGCACGAGGAAGGAAAAAGTTCTGGGTCCATTGATGTTCCTCAAGAATCTTAACATAATAAATTTTTATCTTTCTAATGGTGTAACGGAATTAGGTTGATAATAACTATACCAGGAAAACTGCAGCTGATCAAACATAAAATAAAGAACATAAAAAATAACCAAGTGGAAACTCACTCCATAAAGTTCATGAAAAAATTAACCAAGTGGCATTAAGTATCTTTGGTTGTGTTTTCTACTCTCATTGTTACATTTGATGATGGAACATTTTTTTACTGAAAATATGACATTGAAAATTTAATCATGTAAGAAGATAAGTAACTTTGTTCAGAACAGAATTAAGACAAAGTTGGAAAGACACTTTTCTACATATTAAACATCAAAAGGATAATCTAGATGTCCTTTTTCAAATATTGTACCTATATGGGATTTTTTATTCATTTTCTTGTTTACATGTCTCTCTGAATACAAAGTTATACCTCTTTTCGGTAAAGAATATACATAGATAAGAAAATGAGGGTAGTCTTTTTTATATATTTTTTCTTGAGACTAGGTAGATTTCTAACTCAGGAGAACATGAGCTAGGACCCAACCCAAATAATATTAGTAACTTGCATAGGTACAACTAAAAGAGGAGTCTCGAGATACTACAAAAGTCCACAAATCATCAAAGAGTTCATCTCAGGCTGAACTAATAAACAAAATATAACTGCAATTAAAACTACCATGTGTGCTCATAGGTTTCATCTAGTCATCAAGTCCCCACCCCCAAACAAAACTACGACAAGATATATGGACTCATGAAGTCTTGAATTGCACCTGCTGTTTTCTTTTTGCCTTCCGAAGCTCCTGCCCATTCATTAAATAAAAAATATTTGCAAACGAAAAGTTAGTATTAGTCTTTTTAGTAAGAAATACTCTCTTGTTCTTTTCTTCCCAAATGACCCATATGAATGCTGCCATGCATTGCCATATCCCAACTCATGTAATAAATCTTACAAAGCCTCTAATCCAGCCACCGGGAGACAATATTGTCCGGCTTTTGTTGAACGTTAAAGCAACACAACTTTTTATTCCAAATTGACATCAAAACTGAATATTGAAGAAATAAGTGCAGTATAAGTTACCCAAAATGAATATATCTGAATCTTTTCAAAAGAAAAACATACATATGAAGACTATAAAGATGAATGGAGCAATGAAGAAAAGAGTAGAAAAAATTGAAGTGGCAAAAATAGGTATTTAAGGAAATCAAAAAGTATTTAAGGAAATTATATGTTTTCCCTATTAATTATAATAGAGTTATTTCTGGAGTAATTACACACTACAATAGAAAGGTAGCTTCAACTCAAACCAAAGCAACTATTTTCTAATAAGCAAGGGAATGACTGCTTATAGTTAGCATAGGCACAAAAGTAGCCATTAGCTCACTGAAAATGGTGACCTGGAGATTCAAATCGTAGAAGGCCCAAGGCGACATAGTAAATTCTATTCCATAATGCAGCCCAAGCAGTTTGGTCGAACAACACTTTAGCAGGAACCACCTACTAGTCCTGGGAAGGGAATAGAGCCTGCAAAGTCAACGTAGTACTGTTTCAGTCTCCCATACAACAAAAAGAAATTGCAATGTCGCAATAGCTACATGATTGTAAAGTGTTCCAAAAAGCAATCACCTCGCAGTAGTAGTAGTAGTGAGAAAGAGACCCATGAAGAGTGAACCCAACAAGACCACCCAGAGCAGTCCTTCCAAGTAATTGTCAGGTCTCTCTTCGACAATAAATCCTTCCAAGTAATTGTAAGGTTTCTCTTCGACAATAACTCCTCACAAAGATAAGGGACATGATAGTATATATTAACACACTCATGAAATTGCAAGGATACAACTAAATTGCAAGCAAACTACTTGATTATTTCTAATTGCAAGGACACATTATATATTGACATACCTAATTAAAATAAATATGTTAAGACTATTTATTAGAGTATTGTAACCAAAACAAAAATCAAACAACCTAAGCAAACATACATTCAATGTCAGTACACATATATTTAAGCAAATATATATCACTTCCATCCATTAGAATACTTCCATCCATTGAAGTTTGCACAAGAACAAGTTATGGATCATATGGCGTCCGTGTCAGTGGTGTCTAGTAGTTATGCTCCTTCCCAACTGGCCAATGCTATCTTCTGTGACATATGTACTAAGCACTATTACTAGCTTTGGGCCGTTAATGAAATTTATCTCTTGTTAGCCTCCACTGGATCACATATTGCGGTAAGCACCAAAACTTGTGTTGCTTGATTTCTGTACACAAGTAAGATTCTACCGGGTAGATGCCTCTTGCTCGATCATGTGCATCCTAAACAAATCTATGTTCATTCATCCTAAACAAATCTAACTGACAATGTTGTCAAAGAGAAACAAATCTCAATTGATACTTGATGTAAAAACACATAATCAAAAATTTCATTTATTGTGGCATTTTATCGAATAACTTAACTTCAGCATTTCCAAAAACTTTAATGATGATTTGAATAAGAAATTCAAGGATAGAGATTTACGTTGACAAGAGGAAGTGTCGTACCGCTGCTGTAGCTCCTCCTTCGGATGGGCGAGGACCTTCTTGAGTTCCATCCGGCTGCGGGGCGCACGTGCCCTGTATAGAGAGGGACTCAGCTGCGCGTCGGCTCCTCCGCCGTGTTTCCGGGCTCCGAAGCAGATTCCCGGGCTCCTCTGCCGCGCTCCCTTATGAAGGTGACGATGGAGGGGATGGAGGCACAGTGGAGGCGTAGGTGGGGGTTTTGGTGGAAAAGGACTGGATCTAGGGTTAGGTTTAATTTGGTTTTAGCTAGGGCTTGCTATTTTTAGAGATGGAGAGAGAGGAAGAGAAGAAAAATAGAAATATGGTTTAGTTTGGGCTACTATTTTCTAAAAAGATTTGGTTTTGGCAATTGTTTTTCAAAGTAAAGCCTAAAAATTTCAATTACCGCCTAATTTTCTTTCGAAAAAAATTGCCGCCTGAATAAAAAAAACAAAATATTGTGCACGAAATTTTACTTTTTTCAAATAAAACATTTTACAACAAAACTCAATTTTGTTGCCATTTATCAAGAATAAATTTGGCAACAATAATAATCGTTACTAAAATCCAACCCTTACTTTCCTCTCAGTTTTATATTTTTTTAAAAATAGTATAATCAATGAGTAGCATCCAATTTTGTAACAAAAAATACAAACTTAGAATATTGTGTGCTATAAAGTTGTGTGTAAAAAAAAAGTATGCCATGATTGTTTTTGTTAGTCTACATTTGAGATCGAACTTGAGTTTTTATAACCAAGTAGTTTAAACCACCTAGCTAACAAGGTCCATTTTTTTCTTTTTCATAGACAAACAAAGGTTCACGTTCACAAGAAAAGAAAAATTACTAACTTTGGTGTTGTTTAGGAGCATATTTAATGTTGTCTTGAAAATTGATACCTTAATTAACATAGATGAAAAATAAACAAAATTTAATAAAAAATTATCATGTTGCCATATGTAAAAACGTAATAGCAACGATATAATTCGTTGTTTATATTAGCACACCAGATTAAAAAATTAGTTGAGAAAATATAGGTGATTTAGCAACGACATCATCGTTGCCTATTCACTTTCCGGTATTTGGCAACGAAATTATGGCAACGCCAAAAGGTTTCGTTGCCAAAACATGTGTTTAGCAACGACAAAAATATGCGTTGTAAAAAAGGCTTATTAGCATTGAAAAATGATGCGTTGCTAAAAAGTTCGTTGCCATAAGGGATATTTCTTGTAGTGGATCCTCTTCTTTTGGCATCGACGTCGGGGAGAGAAGATGAGGAGTTTTTTTGGGGTGGGTTTTGAGGGAGTTTTGAGGGGAAGAAAAATAATTGGAGAGGAGAGAAGTTAGAATGAAATGGGTTTTTAGAGTGACTGCAATTTTAGTCGCTGGTCACTCAGACATTTAGAAGTAAAAACTATCGACTAACTACCGACCAAATATTCAGTTGCTAGAAAATTTATTAAATAACCTCCAACCCATTAGCAACGGAATAACGACTTCCAATAAATTGAATTAATCATTCGTAGATATTCATTCGTTGGTTAGTCGCTCGGTCAGTCACTAATATGTCATATTTTTGTAGTGTATAGTCTGTTCTTTTATCATGTAAAATAAAAACCTATGCTGCTTCTTCTAGGATTCGAACATGAGATCTGCTTTGACATACAAATATGTGAATGTTATAGATTCTACAGCATTCAGAAAATGCTATAGATAGATATTTTTATAGCACTGCAAACAAAATGCTATTGTTGATAACATTCTATAGCGGGAACACTTGAACGCTATAGAAAAACTGCTATTGTATGCCCTATTTGTTGTAGTGCTGGATCGGAAAAGTTGGTACTGAGGAGGATGTCAGGTTCGTCTCTGAGATCCTACAGTTGAGAACCTTGGCTTAGAACCATAACGAAACCAGTCTAGGTGTGCTAGTTACAATCTCTAGAAGTAGACCCTAGTCATATTTTAGATTATTTAGTTAATCTACCGGAAATCGTCTAACGTCGCAATCTACGTTCGTCATCATTTAATTAAAATAAGCCGGTTATTGATTAATTGGAAAAATGGCAAATACCGGTTAATTTGGCAAAACTTTGTATTTTGTAATATCATATATAAAACTAATACTTTTCTTTAGATGAGAAGAACGTGAATTTGTTTAAATAACAAACTTGTAATTTTACTAATTTATTTAATGTGAGAAAACCTTATTAATTTTCTATATTAAAATAAATACTCATTTTAATAAACTACGCGTTTAAAGCCAAAACAATAACTCAGAAAATAAAGAAAAGCTACGCTACACAATACAGGGTCGCAGCAAAGAAAAATAGAAAACTGGGCTTATGCCCTTACAATTATTTACAAAAATGAATTTTTAGGAATAATAATAAAACTTGGGTGAATCCTGAACGCCGTGAAGTGGTCCATTCAGCAGGCCGAAGTCCTGCACCAAAAATACTAAGAGCAGTACCCATTCTAAAAAAATAATAATTATAAATTAAAGATAATAATTAAATGTGTCTCAGACTTGGTTCAAAATATCATTTTTTGCTAATGCCTCAACGTCCGGGTAAAACCGGTTTCGTTTGCATTTCGCTAGGGCTCACGGACCGGTACGGTCGTCGCCCAATAATCTAATTAATAAATATTCCCGAAAATTCATTTATAAAATTTTATAAAAATTTGGGCAGCATTCCCTCTATATTCGGGATAACCCAAAACTGGGAAATTTGCCAACAACACACAAATATATCCCAAACCAGGGAAAAATCCATTTTTTTATACAAAAATACACCATAAACATATTTCCGAAACATAATCGAAAAACCCGAAGTATAATCGGCAATCCCGAAACTAAATCGGAAATACCAAAGCATTATAATTCGGAAAACCCGAATTAGAAAATAACCCAAAAATAATTCCAGAAGCTATTTCCGAAGGATTCTCGGAAATTCCGAATCCATAACCACAGAAAACAAAATAAGTCCAGAACATCCCAAAAATCCAAAATAAACAAGTTCCAGAAATTTTTCGGAAAGATTCTCGGAAATTCCGAGAATGAAATCACAGAACTCATCAACACCAAAAACCCGAGTTTATACGGAATCCACGGTTACGGAAATTTTCTGAAACAAATCTCGAAAATCCCGAGATTCCGCGGAACATAAAAATAACCAGCATAGTTTTTCCGAGAAAACTCGGAATTCCCGAGATTCCAAAATCAGAAACTTCCCAGAAAAAAAATCACAGAAAGCATTTTGGAAAATCCAAAAATGTTACGTCTACAAATACGGAATTCCCGGGGGAAAATCGGGGACCAAAAATCATCATAGACATCATAGACATCATGACGGGAGGGACGAACTACTGTGTTTACACAGAAATTACCAAAAGCTTGATGACGGAATTCGAAGGGTAGCCTCGGACTCGGGACGATGCCTCGCCGGGGTACGGCTGTGCAATCCACACACGAGCACGGAGCACCAGCGGACAGGGAGGCCACGCGGGGAGGGCGCCGGCTGGATGCGGCCGGGGGCGGCGTGCGGGAGGCGGCGTCGGCTGGTCGGCCGGCGCGGGGACGGCGCACGGGAGTCGGCCGAAGTTGGCTGGGCGCGGGGGCTTGGGCGGATCTCTGGAGAGAAGAAAAGGGGTTTGGGAGTTTGGGAGGGAAATGAAGAAGTGGGATGGGAATAGGTTGCTGGTGTTGTGATCCCTTTAAGGAAGATGAGGGGAAAGAGTAGAGAGAAAGAAGGATGATGGAGAGAGTGGAGTGAATAGGGGAGGAAAAAGTGGAGAAGAAGGAGTGGGGGTGGTGAGGAGTTGCTGGTCCAGCGGCTGGACCAGCTCGTGGAGGGAAAAGTTTGTTTTATTATTATTTTTTTGTAGTAAAACCAATATATATATTTATATACTAAAAAAGGGATTTAAGAATGGGTTCAGAAAACGGGATTGGGTTTCGGGAAATCGTACCGGGTTCGAACTCGGGTTCGGAGTCCGGACTCGGGATCGAGGACAGGGCCACAAACAAAAACCCAATAATAATTTTAAAAATAATATTTTTCCTAAATCCGACTAATAGATAATAAATAATAGTAATAATAATAGAAATAATAATAATAATAAATAACTAAACTAATATTACACTACAAATCCATTAATCCTAAAATCTGGGTTTCACAATCTTCCCTCCTTAGAAAATTTCGTCCTCGAAATTTAAAGGAAAAGATACGGAGGATTACCTCAAATCAAACAGGTACGGCTACTGCGCCCGTAACTCAGGTCCAACAATAAGAATTGCCAAGACAGTCGTGGATGTGACGTGTAGGGGCAGGTTTTAACTATGTCACCATCTACGTAGAACAATAATATATATATATACGAACCAAAGTACATGAGGTTGATCAGACCATCATGCACCAGTTCTGATTAGACAATTTATTAGTGGATGCATCCAATAAGATACTGTCATGATCAAGCTCGATAAAGAAATAAGCTTGCAAAACTTAGCAGCATCAATCAAGTTTAGTCCAGAAAAATATTAGAACGAAAGATAATGCTTGCAAGAAATAGGAGTTATGTGGCGGCACAGAATTCCTGGTTTTCTTCTCACCTCGGTATAAAATCGTTACTGGCTTCTCTGGCACTGTAAGGCTGGGACTAATCTCCAACTCTGAATGGTCCAAGATGTGGCGCGGTCCAGAATATAGCGACTGAGCTATGAAATGTGGAAGACGTTGTGCACGCCCTAAAGATTAGCTGGTAGAGCCAATCGGTACGCTACTTCTCCAATTCGGCTCAACACTTCGAATGGGCCGATGTACCTGGGACTCAACTTTCCTGTTCTGCCAAATCTGATAGTTCCTCGGGTAGGGAAAGTCTTGACGAAGACACTCCTACTTCGAACTCCAATGGTCGACGACTGCTATCAGTCCAATGCTTCTGCCTGTCCTGGGCAATCCTGAGCTTGTCTCTAATCACCTTTACCTTCTCTGCTGCATCGATCACCATCTCAGGTCCAAGTAATACTCTTTCTCCTACGCCGTCCCTAGCAAGTGGAGTACGGCAACGACGTCCATAAAGTGCCTCGAATGGTGTCATACCGATGCTGGCTTGGTAGCTGTTGTTGTAGGAAAACTCTACCAAGTGCAAGTGGTCTTCCCAAGACCCTCCAAATTCTAAGACGCAAGATCTTAGCATGTCCTCTAGCGTCTGGATGGTTCTCTCCGATTGTCCGTCAGTTTGAGGATGGTAGGCGGTGCTGAACTTCAGTTGTGTTTCCAAACTGTCATGCAAGCACTTCCAAAAGTGAGAGGTAAATCTAGTATCTCTGTTAGATACGATACTTACCGGAACTTCCATGAATCCGGTAGATATGCTGCATGTACAATGCTGCCAACTTCTCGGTGGATAGACCAACCTTGAAGGGAATAAAGTGAGCTGACTTCGTCAGTCGGTCCACAATAACCCAAATGGTATCCTTCCCTCCTTGGGATCGGGGCAGTCCTAACACAAAGTCCATCGTTATGTGTTCCCATTTCCACTCCGGGATGTCTAGCGGCTGCAACAATCCTGCTGGTCTCTGCCTGCTAGCTTTTACTTGTTGAAAAATCAAATATCTAAATACATACCTGGATACGTCCTTCTTCATTCCGTACCACCACACTATTGTACGCATATTCCGATATATTTTGTTAGCTCCTGGATGTATGGAATACTGCGACTGGTGCGCTTCTTGTATCAGCTCATTCCTCAGTTTGCCAGTTTATATGCAAAGCCTCGTACTATGCCTCAGTGCTCCGTCAGTGGCAATTGAAAATCCTTCAAGTATTTCTGCCAACACCTGATCTCTGAGTTTGCAAAGCGTCTCGTCTTGGAATTGTGTCTCCTTTACTTTGTCTATCAGACTTGAACGCACTTGCAACTGCATCATCGATGAATCAACTCCTGGTATACTGGCTTCTCGCCCCAGTTTCTTCATCTTTTCCTCAGGCAGTACAATCTCCAATCCAAGCTTCTCTATGTCCTTCAACAAATGCCGCTCCTTGGTCAAGAACATCGCCATCTGGTATCGACTAAGTGCATCTGCAATAACATTAGCCTTACCCGGATGGTACTGCAGGTCGATGTCAAAATCTTTTATCAGCTCCAGCCATCGTCTTTGTCGTATGTTCAGCTCCTTCTGAGTGAAAACATATTTAAGAATTTTGTGGTCTGTAAATATTTTCACTCTCTCTCCATAGAGATAATGCTTCCATAGCTTCAGTACAAAGATAACTGCTGCAAGCTCTAAGTCATGTGTGGGATAGTTCTTCTTATGAGTTCGTAATTGCCTAGATGCGTAAGCAATTACTTTCCCATGTTGTTGAAGAACACAACCCAATCCTTTACCAGAAGCATCATTGTAGATTGAGAAACCGTCGGTACCTGTGGGTAGCGCAAGTATCAGTGCCATTGTAAGTCTCTTCTTCAGTTCCTCAAATGATGACTGGCAATCTTCAGTCCACACAAATTCTTCATTCTTCCTTGTGAGCTTCGTCATCGGCTCAGCAATCTTGGCGAAGTCCTTTACAAACTTTTGGTAGTAGCCGACTAAGCCCAAGAAACTTCTGATTTCAACAACTGAACATGGGGTAGTCCACTTCTCAATAGTGACTATCTTTTTTGGATCCACCGAGATTCCTTTTCCTGTGACAACATGGCCCAAAAATTCTACCTTGTCTAAGAAGAATTCACGGATAGCTTACTATAGAACTTCTCCTTCCTTAAAATTCCCAGAATTTTCCTCAGGTGCTATTCATGCTCTTCTTCAGTCTTCGAGTAGATCAGAATGTCATCGATGAAGATAACAACAAACTGATCTAGGTATTCATGGAAAACCTTGTTCATGAGGTTCATGAATACCGTAGGGGCATTCGTCAGTCCAAACGGCATGACCAAGAATTTAAATTGACCATATTTGGTGTTTGAATGCCGTCTTTGGAATATCCTCCTTCCTGACCTTGATCTGATGGTAGCCAGATCTGAGGTTAACTTCGTGAATATCTTAGCTCCACTTAGTTGATCAAACAGGTCATCGATCCGGGGCAGAGGGTACTTGTTCTTGATGATGATGTTGTTCAGTGCCCGGTAGTCGATGCACATCCGTACTGTTCCATCCTTCTTGGGCACGAACAAAATTGGTGCTCCCTAGGATGAGGCTCCATCTCTGATAAATCCTTGGGTCTTTAGATCATTGATCTAATCCTTCATCTCTTTGGCCTCCTTTGGGTTGACTCTGTAGCATCCTTTAGAAATAGGGGAAGAGCCGGGAACTAGGTCAATGGTGAATTCTACGTCTCGATCTGGGTAATCCGGGGAGAGTATCAGGGTAGACGACCATGAATTCTGCTATAATAGAATGGGGAGGTCCGGGTTCTTCGGTGATAGAGGAGTAGGTAACACTCTTCATATCTTCCGGAGCTCGAGAGATTTCAAACTCCGGCTCTCCAGGTGGGCTGAAGACTATACATCCTCTGTGACAATCTATCAGTGCATGCTGCTTACTTAACCAGTCCATTCCTAGGACTACATCATAGTTAGGTAAGGGCATCACCAGTAAGGGTACTAAGAAATTGTGTCCTGATATAGTTATAGGGCAGTTACAGGTCTCAGTGATGGGTATGGTCCAAGTATGACTGATGGTGGACCTCATCGCCAGCAGGGCCGGAACGAGTGGTCTTTCCTTTGGCCATACTCTGGAAGGTTTAGAATACAAAACATAAGCAAGGTAGCCTACCCGTCTATAGCAAAAAAAATTTTTTTTTACTTATAATATATATATATATATCGGTCCTATGTTGTGACAAATTAATATTCTAGTGTTCTAATTATTTTTAAGTATGTTTGCCTAAGTTGTTTGATTAATGAGACTGACCTGTATGGGCCACCACTAAAAACATGTCACGACCCGATCCCAAATAATTGTGTCGAACCGGATCATGCCCAGCCTGCACCGTTGTGAGACGACGGCAGTAAGCTGTTCTATTAGCAGGTATTCACAACAACATCTATACATTTGTCACAACTGAATATATGTAAATTTTAAAACTTTATTCAACATTTGAAAAGTACAGCTGGAATTAAAAGAACTGAAATAAAATGCTGAATTCGAATTAACAAAATTCCAAAAACAATAAAACTGGAAACTGGAAATAACTAGCTAAGTGTTCGGCTCATCGGCCTCAGGTCCTGCGTCCTCCAATGGGGACTCTGGCAACACCACAGGATACAGAACCGGGTCATAATAGCTATTGTACAATAGCTCACCATCCTTAATGTCACCTAAAAATGTTGTCTCCAGTCAGGAGGGAGCAAGTACGAATATGTATCTCATATTTCAAATAATAATGGAAAAGTACAGGCTAAACAGTTGAAACAACATTTTCCAGTAGTTCTACGATTAAAAACAATGTGATTTGAATGTGTAATCGTCTATGACCGGCTTGGGTTATACAATAGCTTCCTAGCGACGCGATACGGCTTATCCCCGTGTGTAAGAGGGGTAAGCTCGCACAATCATGCAATATAGGGGGGTATTGGCCATAAATGTTACACTATTCCCCCAATCCCCATAATTAATATCAATCAATATCTGAACCCTAGGAGAGGGTTCCGTGTAGCAATGTGGTTTAAACATGCAGCTAGACAATTACTAAATAAAATACAAGAAAATATAACCGTAACTTGCCTCTATTTAGTTGATTGGATCAGGAAAGTCGGTACCGAGGAGGATGTCAGGTTCGTCTCTGAGATCCTACAGTTGAGAACCTTGGCTTAGAACCATAACGGAACCATTCTAGGTGTGCTAGTTACAGTCTCTAGAAGTAGATCCTAGTCATATTTTAGATTATTTAGTTAATCTACCGGAAATCGTCTAACGTCGCAATCTACGTTCGTTATCATTTAATTAAAATAAGCCGGTTATTGATTAATTGGAAAAATGGTAAATACCGGTTAACTTGGTAAAACTTTATATTTTGTAATATCATATATAAAACTAATACTTTTCTTTAGATGAGAAGAACATGAATTTGTTTAAATAACAAACTTGTAATTTTACTAATTTATTTACTGTGAGAAAACCTTATTAATTTTCTATATTAAAATAAATACTCATTTTAATAAACTACACGTTTAAAGCCAAAACAATAACTCAGAAAATAAAGAAAAGCTACGCTACACAATACAGGGTCGCAGCAAAGAAAATAGAAAACTGGGCTTATGCCCTTACAATTATTTACATAAATGAATTTTTGGGAATATTTATTAATTGGATTTTTGGGCGACGATCGTACCGGTCCGTGAGCCCTAGCGAAATACAAACGAAACCGGTTTTACTCGGGACCACATTTTTAGGTGACATTGAGGATGCTGAGCTATTATACAATAGCTACTATGACCTGGTGCTATATCCTGCGGTGTACCCTCCGCCCGACGTCCGTCGACTCCCGTGTGCGTGCCCCGTCGCCGCATATTCGTCGTGTGCGTGCACGTGCCGTGCTCGTCATCCCGGCGTTGTTCCGAGTCCGAGGCCTCCCCTCGGTACTCCTTCGTGCAACTTTGGGTAATCCCTTCATTTTTTGCTTTCTGTTTGTGATCACAGAAACCCTTACGTACCATCCTGGCCTAGAAATAGGTTCTGTAGAAATTAATTGGATTCTGTGGCTGATTTATTTTAGCTTCTATGATGTAATTAGTAAATGTTGTAATAATAATCGTTTTAGGAAACTTCAAATATACTTTATTAGTATTAATTGATTTGTAGATTAACCTTAATAATTTAGTTATGGTTTTAATGAATTTTAATTGTTTAAATATATAGTTAGGATTATCTTTTAAATTTAATGTTAAGTTGTAGAGATTTTTAAACCAAATAATGATTTAATATTTTGTTTACAAAATATTAGTTAAATAAATATTCATTTAAAAGTTATTTTCTTTAAAATAAAAGTTTGGTTAAGTAAATAGTATAATAAAAATTAGATTTCGATAAATGATTATATATTTTCTATATTAAGTTATTTTTCTGTGACAAATGTATAACCCAATATATTAAAAATTTATTAAGATATATATTAAAAATTAGATTTACGCAACATATATTTTAGCCTACCCAATATATTAGAACGAAAGATAAAGCTGCATTAACGGCCACTTTTATTCTAAATAGAGTGCCTCATGCAACTTCAGACGTTACTCCTCATGAACTCTGGTTCAAGGTCAGACCTAACTTGAATGTCATTCGAGTGTAGGGGTGTCTGGCATATGTCAAGCTTCCAGATCTGAAGATTCAGAAGCTTGGGACAAGGACTACTAAGACGATCTTTTTGGGGTATGCCGAGAAGAGTGATGCTCGGAGATTTCTTGATATTGAGTCAAATCATATCATTAAATCTCGTGACGCAGAATATTTTGAAGACAAATTTGCAAGGCACAAGAATATTGTACTTGCGGATGTACTGGAGAACAATAAGGGTGCGCAGCAAACTGAAGTCTTCAATAAAGATGTGGTCCAAGAAGATGTTATTGAAACAACGATTGAACCAGAACAAGCTGAGCCGTCAGCTAAGCGTGTGAGGAGGCCGAAGGACTTCGGAAGTGACTTTGTCACCTATCATGTGGAAGTAGATCCGCTTACCTATGATGAGGCGATGAAGACCAGAGATGCAGTTTTCTGGAAGGAGGCGATTGACAATGAAATTGATTCCATCACCTCAAATAACACTTGGGTGTTGGTTGATCTTCCTGAAGGAGCGAAACCCATCGGATGCAAATGGATCTTCAAGAAGAAGATGAAAGCAGACGGAACTATTGATAAGTTCAAGGCTAGGTTGGTAGCCAAGGGGTTTTCTCAGAAGCAGGGAATTGACTATTTTGATATGTATGCTCTAGTTGCCCGGATGACAACTATCAGGATATTGATTGCTCTTACAGCAATACATAAGATGGTGATACATCAGATGGATGTGAAAATAGATTTCCTAAATGGCGAGCTGACCGAAGAGATATACATACAACAACCAGAGGGATTTGTCGTCAAGGGTCTTGAAGACAAAGTCTGTAAGTTGGTAAAATCTTTGTATGGTCTTAAACAGGCTTCCAATATGTGGCGTGAGAAATTTGACAAGGTTATAAGGTCAAATGGCTACATGGTCAGCGAGACGGACAAATGTTTTTACACAAAGTTCGCTGATGGAAGAGGTGTGATCGTTTGTCTGTATGTGGACGACATGCTTATCTTAGGTACGGATATGAGCTATGTTACGAAGACAAATACGTTCATCTCGAGCAAGTTCAGTATGAAGGACTTGGAGGAAGCTGATGTGATCTTAGGGATCAAGATCATCCGGACAGACACTGGACTAGTGCTGTCACAGTCTCATTATATTGAGAAAATGATCACTCGTTATAGGTATCGGGATCTTCCAGGGATCGATACGCCATACAGGTGTGATCTGAAGCTGAAGCCTAATTCAGGAGAAAGCGTCAGGCAGCTGGAGTATGCAAGCGTAATCGGGAGTTTGATGTATGCTACTACTGCCACAAGGCCTGACATAGCTTTCGCCGTGGGAATGCTGAGTCGTTTCACGAGCAACCCTGGTGTTGAACACTGGAAGACTGTGAAACGGGTTATGAGATATCTCAAGAAGACTCAGACATATGCACTGTACTACAGCGGAGATCCGCAGGTAGTGGAAGGCTTCAGTGATGCCAGTTGGTGCTAAGATTTGGAGAGCGAGAGGTCCACAGGTGGATATATTTTCACAATAGGTAGAGCTGCTATACATGAAAGTCGAAGAAGCAGACAATGCTCTCCCGGTCATCTATGGAATCTGAGTTCTTTGCACTTGACACCACAACCAGGGAAGCAGAATGGCTTCGGGAGCTCATGTATGATCTTCCAGTGGTTGGGGCGCAAATACCGGCAATACCGATATACTGTGACAACCAGGCGACTGCGGCGGTGGTATCAAATGACATCTTCAACGGAAAGAAGAGGACTGTGCGGTTAAAGCATAGGGCAGTACACGATCTTATTAAGAGAGGTGTAATTGCAGTGATTGATGTTCAGAGTCAGAAAAACCTGGCAGATCCGTTCACCAAGGGCCTCAAGCGCTAGCTGGCCGATGACTCAGCATGTAAAATGGGCTTGAAGGCATTTTGATATTAGTTATTGTATTCCTACCATAAAGTTTTACGCTATTAGTTCAAGGATTTATCTACTAGGCATCTAGCTTTTGGTTCAAGGGAGGACCATTAACTGGAAGAATATCAGGAACGGTGGATACATGTTCTATTGGGCATGGAGAGGTTACGGACCTATAACCACTATTGTCTACTGTTGTTTTCTGCGAAAAACGGTTCCTGTGGGAAGGTTGGCTTAATTGCCTTAATGAGTTCTCAGGCAGAGTGAATGCCTGGTGTGCTTTACAGGAAGCACGGTAGAGCAGTACTACAAGGAGTGAAACTCCATGCTACAGTGGGGTGACTCCACAATGAGGTTCCTATATGTGGGGTGCTGCCCAGGAACAGGATAAAGCCTCGGCTTAGCAGGCCAAGTCACAGCGGCGTAGCACCGCAAATAGGCAGTTAGCCTAATACTGTATGTTAAAAATAAAGAGGGGTGTAATCAGCACTACAAAGAGGAGGAGTTCCTCATGTTACAGTGGCACGACACCACGATGAGGTACCCGGTTAGGGATAAAGCCTCGGCCTTGCAAGCCATGTCTTTGCGGTGTAACACCGCAAGGGAGCCTAAGGCTTCATGCTGGGTAGTTTGGCACTACAAAGAGGCGGTTGCCTCATGCTACAGTAGTATGATACTACGATGAGGTTTCCGGTACGGGGTAAGGCCTCGGCTTTAAGCCATGTCATAGCGGCGTAGCACCGCAAGGGAAGTGCAAAGCGCTTCATGCCATGTCTCTTTATAATGAACTCACCTATAGTGTATGGAGAAAGAGATATCAGGCCGTCTCTTGAGGGTGAACTTGTAGACGCCTAAAATTATACACTGAAACCAGGCTGGCACAGGGCCTTTAATGTGTAGCCAGAAGCACATTTAACTACATTATGTGAGTGGAAAGAATTTCAGCTATGATGCAGAATTCAAGGCTTAGTCCATTCTTGTATTATAGTCTGTTGTTTGACCCATGCGGGAAGATTCAAGTCGTCAGCGACATCTCTCCTAATGCATGATGGACAGTTACTGTGGGGAACACTTATACCCATATATATAGAGATATGTGGGGGATTGTTGGGTTTTGGCCTCTTTTGTTTAGAAATTTAGTCCCACATCGGTTAGGCGAAAACAGATGTATCTCTATATATTAGCTTTCCTATTCTAGAGATGCACATGTGGTGTGGAGGTGCACATGGGTGTGCCATATAGGGTTATTTTTCTACTGGGAAAAAGGCTAAATCAACAATAAAAGCATTCATGCTTTTTGCTCTTGGGAAATTTATTTCCATGGGAGCTAAGCCCCGTAGGGGCTTAGCGACTCGGACTCGGACTCGGACTTGGACTCGGACTCGGGCTGGGGCTCGGGCTCGGACTCGGGCTCAAGGGCTCATGAGGCATAATGTGGCATTTTGTTGGCACACTTTGCACTTAGTACGTCAGCATCGTCGCTAGGCGTATAGTGCGCTTAAGTTGCGCTCGTTGTGCGAGCCACTTGTGCGACCACGTTACGCGAGCCCATTTATGCTGGCCCAGTTACGCAGCCCAATGCACGCAGTGTGCGCAGCATGCGTAGAGTGAGCAGAGTGCACAGTGTGTGCAGCGTACGCAGCGTACGCAGTATGCGTAGAGTGCGTAGTGTGCACAGGTTGTGTAAAATGGCTGTGTGCGTAAAGTGCAAATCATGCTGGTTACGCGAGTGGCATAACTTTTGGCAGAACGTGTCTTTGTATGTTCTGAGCGGTTGCTCCATATTCGAGGTGGTTATTACCACATCCCTAATATTGTGCTAACCGGACAGTTGTTGCAGGGGCCTATATAAGGTCTCCTCCTTCTCTCTCACAGTAAGGAACTAATACACAAGTAATAGACAGAAAGTTTACAAGTGCTTAGAAGCTGTGAGAGAGAAGAGAGGTATTGTACCAGCGTTGATTTTTGCACAGGAGTTCGTGTTCATCCGAGGAGTCAGAAGAGTAAGAGTGTTCCAAGTTCTCCGACGAACTTACTGGTTCCTGGAAGCTATTCGTGTGGGGCAAATAAAGCTTTAAGCAACGGTGATCATTCACCCCAGCAGGAGTTTTTCCATCTTTCGCCTGTCATCTTCTTCTTTTATCAGAATTATATTAGCGCACCTTCGGTGAAGCGTATGCGTCGGTAGAAATCTGTGCACCTTCTGTGAAGTGTTGCAATCGTTTATCAGAATTATATTAGCGCACCTTCGGTGAAGCGTATGCGTTAGTAGAAATATGTGCACCTTCTGTGAAGTGTCGCATTAGTAGAATTTTTGTTACGTACCTTCTGTGAAGTGTTACGTAATAACGATTGTTTTTACAATTGTTACGAATTCTCAGTTTTCTATCGACAAATTGTGCCCCGGCATTAACAATCTAAATAGAAAACTGGGCTTATGCCCTTACAATTATTTACATAAATAAATTTTAAGAATAATAATAAACTCGGGTGAATCCTGAACGCCGAAAAGCGGTCCATTCAGCAGGCCGAAGCCCTGCACCAAAAATACTAACAGCAGTACCCATTCTAAAAAAATAATTATTATAAATTAAAGATAATAATTAAATGTGTCTCAGACTTGGTTCAAAATATCATTTTTTTGCTAATGCCTCAACGTCCGGGTAAAATCGGTTTCGTTTGCATTTCGCTAGGGCGCACGGACCGGTACGGTCGTCGCCCAAAAATCCAATTAATAAATATTCCCAAAAATTCATTTATAAAATTTTTATAAAAATTTGGGCAGCATTCCCTCTATATTCGGGATAACCCAAAACTGGAAAATTTGCCAACAACACACAAATATATCCCAAACCAGGGAAAAATCTATTTTTTTATACAAAAAATACACCATAAACATATTTCTGAAACGTAATCGGAAAACCCGAAGTATAATCGGCAATCCCGAAACTAAATCGGAAATACCAAAGCATTATAATTCGGAAAACCCGAATTAGAAAACTAACCTGAAAATAATTCCAGAAGCTATTTCCGAAGGATTCTCCGAAATTCCGAATCCATAACCACATAAAACAAAATAAGTCAGAACATCCCGAAAATTCGAAATAAACAAGTTCCAGAAATTTTCCGAAAAGATTCTCGGAAATTCCGAGAATGAAATCATAGAAAGCATTTCGGAAAATCCGAAAATGTTCCGTCTACAAATACCGAATTCCCGGGGAAAAATCGGGGACCAAAAATCATTATAGACATCACGACGGGAGGGACGAACTACTGTGTTTACACAGAAATTACCAAAAGCTTGATGACGGAATTCGAAGGGTAGCCTCGGACTCGGGACGATGCCTCGTCGGGGTACGGCTGCGCAATCCACACACGAGCACGGAGCACCAGCGGACATGGAGGCCACGCGGGGAGGGCGCCAGCTGGATGCGGCCGGGGGCGGCACGCGGGAGGCGGCGTCGGCTGGTATGTCGGCGTGGGGACGGCGCGCGGGAGGGCGCCGGGAGCGACCGCGGGTGGGTGACGAGGCCGCCGGAGGTGGGGCTCGGGCGCTGGAGTCAGTCGGAGTTGGCCGGGCACGGGGGCTTGGGCGGATCTCTGGAGAGGAGAAAAGGGGTTTGGGAGTTTGGGGGGGAATGAAGAAGTGGGATGGGAATAGGGTGCTGGTGTTGTGATCCCTTTAAGGAAGATGGAGGGAAAGAGTAGAGAAAAAGAAGGAGGATGGAGAGAGTGGAGTGAATTGGGGAGGGAAAAGTGGAGAAGAAGGAGAGGGGTTCGTGAGGAGTTGCTGGTCCAGCGGCTGGACCAGCTCATGGGGGAAAAAGTTTGTTTTATTATTATTTTTAAAATTCATTTATGTAAATAATTGTAAGGGCATAAGCCCAGTTTTCTATTTTCTTTGCTGCGACCCTGTATTGCGTAGAATAGATTTTTATTTATTTTTTGGGATGTTGGTTTGTCGGTAAACTCGTAAAATACTAAAAAGACATTATTTTGGATATAGAAAATTATAACATTTTTCTCACATTAAATAATTAGTAAAATTATAAGTTTATATTGTTTAAACAAATTCACATCTTCTCATTTATGAAAAACCTAGTTTGATATATATTATGAAAAAATACAAAGTTTTGCCAAATTAACCGGTAATTGCCATTTTTCCAATTAATCAATAACCGACTTATTTTAATTAAATAATAACGAACGTAGAATTGCGACGTTAGACGATTTTCGGTAGAATAATTAATAAACTTAAAACCTAACTAGGGTCTACTTCTAGAGATTGTAACTAGCACACCTAGAATGGTTTCGTTATGGTTCTAAGCCAAGGTTCTCAACTGTAGGATCTCGGAGACGAACCTGACATCCTCCTCGGAACCGACTTTCCCGATCCAGTCAATTAACAGAGGCAAGTTACGGCTATATTTTTTTGTATTTTATTTAGTAATTGTCTAGCTACATGTTTAAACCACATTGCTACACGGAACCCTCTCCTAGGGTTCAAATATTGATTGATATTGATTGTGGGGATTGGGGAAATAGTGTAACGTTTATGGCCAATACGCCTATATTGCAGGATTGTGCGAGCTTACCCCTCTTACACACGGGGATAAGCCGTATCGCGTCGCTAGGACGCTATTGTATAACCCAAGCCAGTCATAGACGATTACACATTCAAATCACATTGTTTTTAATCGTAGAATTACTGGAAAATATTGTTTCAACTGTTTAGCCTGCACTTTTCTATTATTACTTGAAATATGGGATACATATTCGTACTTGCTCCCTCCTGACTGGAGACCACATTTTTAGGTGACATTGAGGATGCTGAGCTATTATACAATAGCTACTATGACCCGGTGCTATATCCTGCGGTGTTACTAGAGTCCCTATTGGAGGACGCAGATCCCGGGGATGGCGAGCCAGCCGTTTAGCTAGTTGTTGTATTTCCTTTCGATTTCTTTTGTTGAAGTTTGTAGACTTTGAATTGAGCATTTTATTTCAGTACTTTCTTTTTCAGTTGTACTTTCAATTGTTTAATAAAAGTTTTAAACATTCGTAGATTCGTGTTGTGACAAATGTATAGATGTTGTTGAGTTTACCTGCATTAGAAACAGCTTACTGCCGCCGTCTCACAACGGTGCAGGCTGGGCATGATCCGGTTCGACCCAATAATTTGGGATCGGGTCGTGACATGTTTTTAGTGGTGGCCCATGTAGGTCCTGCTCATTTATTATTATATATTGGTTCCTATATGTTTTTAATCAGTCCAATGTAATTAATTGCATTAAAATGATAATTAATTTATTAAAATATATAATCAGTTTAGGTTCGAGACCCGCATGGGCCAGCTCGTGGGGGAAAAATTTTGTTTTATTATTTTTTTGTAGTAAAACCAATATATATATATATATTTATATATTAGAAAAAAGGGATTTATGAATGGGTTCAGAAAACGGGATTGGGTTTCGGGAAATCGTACCGGGTTCGAACTCGGGTTTGGAGTCCGGACTCGGGATCGGGGACAGGGCCACAAACAAAAACCCAATAATAATTTTAAAAATAATATTTTTCCTAAATCCGACTAATAGATAATAAATAATAATAATAATAGAAATAATAATAATAATAAATAACTAACCTAATATTACACTACAAATCCATTAATCCTAAAATCTGGGTTTCACATTTTGAGTTCTTATTCGATGTATATGTTAACAAATTTTGGATGGTCAACACGGATCAACTGTTATCTCAGGACGCAAACATTAAGTTGAACAAATTTTGGATGGTCAAAATTTTAATGAACACTTCTCCGAGTTATCGTGTCTACCTATGAATTAAAGGTAACATGGAGAAACTAGAATTCGAAAATATTTTGCTAACTAGATGGTATGAGAGCTTGTGGTTGATCATGTGCAGGACCATCATATAAGCGGAATCATACAGAGACTGGGTGGGCTCCAGTCCACCCCAATTTTCTTTTATATTTATATTTTTATTATATATTAACTCACATCTAGTCTATCCTAGGCCACTCCAGTCCAATCCAACTTGAATTTTTAATTTCGTCATTGACCATAATAATGCTACTAATATGTATGTTGCCACATTATACGGTCTCCAAAATGTGATAAAATTTTATAATGTTGAATAAAAGGAGATCCATTGGTTCTTAAACATGGAATAAAGAAAAATTAGCTTAAAGAAGTATAGCAAAATAAAATATTATCATGATAATCTAAACCTCACTTGGAAAAATGGCGGGAAAAACTTGAACCTACTACGTAATAGCTTGTACATATGCTTGGACAAAATCTTCTTGTGAAATTAGTTATATCATAACATGACAATGTACTCAACGGGTTTGCAGATTTGAGTCCAAAAGGCTTCATCACACATGTAGAGTATGACAGTGGCCTCCATTGCAATGTGTTCAGGACTTGGCAAAGGAGACAATATAGAAAACCTCCTTAAATATGAGAAAATTACAACAGTCATATTTTATGTCGATGATATAGTGGCCACATGAGACAATGAAAAGAAGCGGTTGACACTTCAGAAATATTTTTCTATATAATTTGAAATGAATCCATGTACTCTAAGTATTTTTTTTGGGCATTGAAGTATCTCAGAGTAAATAAAAAATTATTCTATCTCAAATGAAGTATACTTATATAAATTGTTACATAAAACATATATGATTGATTGTCAACCAGTAGCCACACCATTAGAGGAAGGTCTGAATAATCCGAACCAGATGTTAGTAAATAAAGTGAGATATCAATGATAATAGGTCGTTTGATGTATCTGACACATACAAAGTCGAATTTAGCACATGTTCTTGAAGTTGTGAGTCAATTCATTCATGATTCAAAAGAGCAACACATGAATGTTGTGATGAGCATATTGAGGTGCCTGAAAGGGAGTCCTGGAAAGGATATACTGTTAAATAAGAAGAATCACCTCAGAGTTGAAGAGTATACATACGTAGATTGGATATGAGCAATAGAAGATAGACGGTCTAAATCTAGTTATTTTACATTTGTAAGAGAAAATTTAGTTATATGGAGAGAAACAAAAAGTAGAATGTAGTTGTTCGTTCCATGGTTTGAACTAAGGACCTCATATATGAAAGCCTAGGCTAGGGCTGACCCTGATACCATGGAATGGTTCTAGATATTTGTAAAATATTACAGATTCAAAATCTATTGGAGGATTTGGGTTATAAAAATTCTCAACCACTGAAGTTATTTTGTGACAACCAAGCACCGCATGTGATATTGTACATAATCTAGTTCAATATTACATAACGAAGCATGTGAAAGTTGATCGGTTCTTCATCAAAGAAAACTAGAAAATAAAATTATCGAGGTACCGACATCAAAAAAGAAGACTAGTTAGCTGTATTCTTACAAAACTCGTGGCCAGCCACATGTTCACAAGTTTCTTGGACTGATAGGAGTATTGAAGTAGTTAATTATAAGAGATCCTTAATTAAGGAACACCTTAATTATAGAAAGTCCTTAATTAAGAAAGTCTTGTTGTATAAAGTTTTTAATTATAGAAAGTCTTATGATATATTTGTAATTGTAATTATTTGGTGTACTAGGATTTGTTACTCTATATATACTTGTCTTTAAAGAGAAATGAATACTCAATTAAGTTTATTAGTACTTTTTCCATACCATACATTTTATAACATATGGAAGTAGTAGCTCACACAAGTTTCAGAAACACATTGCTCCGCTTCCTTTCATGCTCTATTATAATAAATATTATTGGGCATAAAAATAGAGCCATGTAGTGACTTGTGGCAAACTGACAAATCACAATTTAAAAAATGGAACAACTTTATCTTTCATGAGAGATGACACCTGGTGATATAATCAAATATAATAGAGTTGTGTTGTTGTTTTGTTGTGTTGTGCTGTGCTATGCTCTAAGAACATATTCATGTAAGTACATTTAAGTTGTTGTTAAACCAATAATTTCAAACAGCATGGAATCCAAATAGCTAATAGGGATAGAGCATTGGATATATTCGGTTTCAACCGATATACCTAAAATCGAAATGAACTAAAATCCAAATCGAAGTTGAACCGAAATAAGACATAACCAAGCCACATCGAACCGCTATAATCGGTGTTAAATTAGACCTTGTTTACCATTTATTAACGGACCGTACCTAAAGTTGAACTTATGGTTAAAGTATAGCGATAAATACAAAATTGACAAATAGTACAAAGTAATTGTAAAGTAATGAATATATCAAGATATAGAATTATGATTGAGATTTATCCCTAGCATAGGCGACATGCAAGAAAGAAGAGAAGAGATAACCAAAAAAAATAGGGTGATATTGTATGTGTATGTGTGTGTGTGTGTGTGTGTTCTTATCTGGTTTTGGAGTGAACCGAAAATTCAAAACCAGAATCTAAATCGAGAACCAAATTTGGATAATTTCATAACTGAATCCTAACCGAATAGTTTCCTACCTAACAAAATCCCTATCCCTTATTCAGTGTGGTTCTGGGTCCAAAACCGAATTGAAACAAATCAACAATCTTGATTTTGTTAATGGATAATATAAAAAGCAATACAACCATGGATATATATAGATGGAGAACATACACATATCCATATAGGAGAAAGAATATGTATCCGTATTGGAGAAGGAATCTAATCCTAATCCTGATTAATCTTAACACCGCCTTCAAATTCAGTATGGGTCAAAAAACAAGAGTTTGCCTAATAAAAACTGAAAAAGCGGTGTAGGGTGTGACTTGGTAAAGAAATATGTCATCTGATCAACAGAAGTCAAATGGGGTAGAGAAGCACCTGCCAAATAAATACTCACGAATGAAATGACAATCGATCTCAATGTGTATTGTTCATTCATAAAAAAATCGGATTGTTTTCTATCTGTATAGCACGATCCTGTTATCATAGTGAAGCAGCGTAGGTCCTGTAGGAGTAATGCCCATATGATAGAACAGTCTACATACATGGACAATATTCTTGTGGTGGCAGCCATAGCTTTATACTCCGCATCAGTAGAAGAACATGCAACACCGTCTTATTTCTTGCTTCTCCATGAAATCAATGAATCACTAAGAAACAAACAAGAGATCCTGTAGTAGATCGTCTAGTGGTCGGATCTCATGCCCAATCTGCAGCAAAAAATTCTCGAAGCTGTAGAGTAGATGTGGAAGATATCAAAAAATTCGGAGTAAGGCACCATAGTGAGATAATCGAAGAGCATAAATGAACTGGCCAACAATATTAACTGCATGAAAAATATCTGGCCTGGTCAAACAGAGATACACAAGCTGACCCACTAGCCGTCTGTAGCAAGTAGGATCTGTGAGAGGCTCACCATCTGTGGGACGAAGCTTCACATGAAGCTCCAAAGGAGTATCAATTGTCCGACTATCCGATAGACCAATAGACGAAATAATCTCCGAAGTATATTTATGCTGGGAAACAAGTATCCTCTACTTTGTGCAATCCCGAGTCCAATAAAGTAGAGAAGACAACCAAGGTCCTTCATCCGAAACTGCTGATGAAGGTACCTCTGTATAGCTGTAATCCTTGTTGAATCATCGCTAGTTAAAATCATGTCATCCACATAGAGCAAAAGGAGAACGCGCCCTTGCGTTGACGATCCCACAAATATAGAATAATCTTAAGAACACTGCTGAAAACCTGCTTTACGAATAGCACTTGGAAAACACTCAAAGCAAGCTCGAGGAGCTTGCTTGAGACCATAAATGCATTCTTCACATCCATCTGATAGAGTGGCCACTGACAAACATGTCCCACCGGAGTAGAAAGACCTGGAGGGGTGCTTGTAGACAACCTCGAATAAAGAACCGTGAAGAAATGCATTCTTCACATCCACCTGATAGAGTGGCTAATGACGAGCGACAGCAACAACTAGTAATGTATAAAATGTGGTCATCTGAGCAACAGATGCAAATGTCTCATCATATTCAATTCCATGCTCCTCTGTAAAACCTCGAGAAATAAGGCGAGCCTTATGTCGCTCAATGGAGCCATCAGGTCGATACTTGACCTTGAAGACCCACTTGCAACTAACAAGCTTTACCTTATCTGAAAGTAGGAAAACATTCCAAGTACCTATCTGCTGAAATGCTCGAAACTCCTCTGCCATAGCCTCATGTCACTCAGGGTACTGTATAGCCTCTTGATAAGAACTGAGCTCTCGTGTAGTACCGATAACAGTAAGAAAGGAATGAAACTGTGGAGAATATGAGACTAAGGTAGCAAAACCAAACTTATCCGATGGACAAGAACAGTCAGGAGTAAAAATGAGTAGGGGGTCGATGAGTACGTTGGAACTGATAGAGAGGTTGTGATAGAGGCGTTAATGGCAAAGAAGATGGTATAGCAGAGGCTGGTAGAATATGTGGAGGGATCCTCGTGAGGTAGCGACGGAGGCGTCATACGAGGAGATGTACCATGAGAGGGAAGCAAAGGAGTAGGATCAACGAAAACATTGGACGTTGGAGCTAAGGATGACAAGAAATGAATATCCGGAGGTGGGGACAGTGAAATAAGGAGAGTCCTCGAAAAAGATGAAGTGACGAGATAGACGAAGATGACGGGCCAAGGGATCATAACAAGGTATCCCTTATGCTCTGAACTAAAACCATATAAGACACACTTGACTGATACATGCATATTATTATTCTTGGTTCTGCCTAGAGCATGGCAAACAATAGAAAAAGTGATGTTAAAGTTAAATAATTTGTAGAAAAGTAGTTGTTGATGTTGGTTTAGTATTATCACTAAGGGGTCTTTTATGTATACACGGGATGAAACAATAAGGGATATCGTTGTATATGTTATATGTTTATATATATTCATGGTTGTATTGCATTTTATATTATCCATTAATAAAATCAATATTTTTGATTTATTTTATGGTATCATAGCAAAGGTTTTTATATCCATATTTTTCAGTCTACCTCCTCATCCACTAGCTACCACCACCACATATGCTCTCCTTCCCGCTCCTGTGCGGTGAGTAGCAAAAGTTGCGAGCACAAATCAGCAATTTATGCTACTCACCGCGAAGGAGTGGAAAGGAGAGCATACGTGGTGGTGGTAGCTAGTGGATAAGGAGGTAGACGGAAAAATATGGATCAAAAAAAACCTTTGCTCTAATATCATGAAACAAATCAACAATTTTGATTTTATTTAATGGATAATATAAAAAGCAATACAACCATGAACATATTTAGATGGAGGACATATACATATTCATATAGGAGAAAGAATATGTATCCGTATTGGAGAAAAAAACTAATCCTAATCCTAATTAATCTTAACAATAATAATAATACTTGGCGCTAACAACAAATGGTGAGAAGATATCTCTCTCGGGTGAAATGCAACTGATATTTTGACAAGAAGATTGCAGAGATGGTAACATAAAACAACACCACCACCTTCCTCCCAAATTTTATGTGTCGGACTGTTTGAATCATTCTCTTCCATTCAACCTCAATTCAACTATGAAGGATGCTGTCCTATGCAATACTAACAAAGATGATATTCGTCTTTAAACTTCAAACTAAGATCATATACTAGTTGCAGGGAGAGGGAGAGGGAGAGGGAGAGGGAGAGGGAGAGAAAACTAGAGCATAAACAACTTTCTGACATACAAGATAATGATTGAGCTTTTCAAGCTTCCTATTTCCATCAACAGTATATATAATAACCAGAGGGAAAGAGGAAGCACAACAAATGAAATTTATGAGAATCAATAATACTGAACAAGTCACTCCACACAAAAAAAAATTTAAGAGAACAAATAATATCAACTCCAAACCAAAATATTGGACACAAGATTTGAGTAACTTCATCAAATAGCAGCAAAAAATAGTCCTTCAAACCCGACTAATCCAGGTGCATTCACTTGGCTATGTTTCCTTCCAAAAAAATAGTTTTGAATTTAGGTTCGGAGTTTTGAATCCAATGGTCAACAAAATTACATACCTTAATTTTGTATTCATACAGTTACCACATACTAAAACTTTCAACTGAGTTTTACTTTGCTGTTTGTCAAAGTTAATATCTAGAGGTGATTTCAGTAATTGTGATGGATACCAGTTGGGCATATAACTCAAAACTTGGTAAACAAATTATCATAAGTGTTTTAAAAATCGGACCGTGACCCATCAACCCGTAGCTTTTTCAGATCGGTTCAATATTGACCACTTTTTTTTACAAAAATATGTTGCAAATAAATATTTTTGTAAAAATCAGTGTCCATATACGGGATTGAACTTGGGCCACTTAGGTTAACCCACTGGTTGAACCAAGTTATTGAACCGGTTTGACCCAACCCAGTACCTTGTCTGGATCGATATCCGGTCTGATTTTTAAAATACTGATTATCATTGTTCATTACCTATTTAAAATCCCTAACTATGACTAATTTTTTTATTTATTACATGTTTTGGTGAACATGACAACCAGGTTGGTGCATGAATGCATTCTCTTATTGGCTAATGGCACATAGCATGACATTGAACTTAATTCCAACTAGTTGTCTCTCCTACAATGAGAACAAAGCCTTTATTCCAAAAGCTTCTCTTTAACCTTCTCTCTTTTGATCAAATACATTATAATCCTTCAACTCTTTCCCGTGTTCTATTTATATCCTATGGTGTGTAGCAACGTAGCTGATTAATTGTCACATAGTTGGAGCTAGTATGACTCAAGTTTTGGATTATACTTGGAAATTTTCCAAGATTTGAAAAGACCTGGTAATTGTATAGGAAATTGAAGAAGAAGAAAAAAGAGAGTTGGTAATTGGCACGTTTTAAAATTGGTATGTTTTAATAGGAAATTGTATAGGAAACTAAATAAAAGAAGGCCTGGTAATTGTATAGGAAATTTCCTAACTAAATGACCTGGTAATTGGTTTATTTTAGGGTTTTGTAGGATAGTTCCCAACGGCATGGAGTTGAAGAAGAAAAATGATGATAATAATAATAATAATAATAGGATGTCGTTATCGGCACTCCTAAAATATTAATTCCAAATATGTTTGTGCATTAATATTATTGACACTCCTAAAAGGTCATCCTGCACTCCTTCCTTCATGCATGCACAAATTAATATCGTATTTAAGGCATGAGTAGATTTAAAATTTGAATGATAGAATATTAAAAAGGAGTGCATGAACATTTTAGGAGTGTCAAAAATAGCTAACCTCAGTTAGAAATAAGGTATTAAGGATTAATACTTATTAAGGGTTTAATAAATTAGAAATTTTATTTAGCAGGAGGTAATAATAATAATAATAATAATATTAACCTCAACTAGAAATGATAATAACCTCAATTTAAAATTTAAGGATTTACACAATTCCACTGGTTCTAGTTTCTCTCTTATCCGAGTCCCTCTCTATATCAATTATTCTGTCCTCTCGATTCTCTAGTCTCTGATCATCTACCTCTTTTCTTCTCGTCTTTAATTTTCTCAAAAAAATTATCTCTGTTTTCTTAAATTTGTCATCAACCAAACAAACAAATAATTCTTTTTCTATTACTTTTCCTCTTTTCTTCCCCTCCATTTTCTTAGCCAAACACATCTTTGAAACTACAAGTTCGATGTCGCCATCTATCTTCTTTTGGAAAATGTCCCTTTTTACTTGAAGTTGACAAGTATCTGATGAAAACAACAGCTAACATTTGCATAGTGAAAAGTTAGTCAAATAGTAAATTGCTGATAACTTTCATAAAGCATCTCAACAAAAAAAAAATCATAGAGTTCATGTTTTTCATTTTCCTCCCCATCACGGAGGGATCCCGAAATATATACCTGGATGGACTAAAGTGGGTTCGGGTGTACAGTGTACTGAGCGTAGGCTAACTCCTAAAAAATTTAATAATATATATATATATATATATATATATATATATATATATATATATATATATATATATATATATATATATGAAAAAAACTTGTGGTGGATTGGAGCCCATCCCATCCTAAACTAGACTATTGAGTAAAAATAAATTTCTCTACAAGTTTTGTACTCAATATACAATTCAAGTGAGCTTTAACTAAAAATCTAAAATGTTATACAAACTATATATAGTAATAATAATTCCATAGTGCGACTTTCTCATTCTTGGTAGTTCCAATTCACCGTAACCATTCAGGAGTTGATGGTCTTCTAAACCACCAAACTGTGGGAATAGCCTAAACCAGTTAAATCACAAAATAAAGTCAAAAATTGTAAGGGAAAAAAATTTCCAACTAGTGCAGGACAAAGAAAATAACTTACAGATAAAAGATTTGGGCAAACTAAATCCTCAACAATTGAGAAATAGTTACCGAACTCATATGCCTCTTATGGTCAGTCAGGAGAGTATAACTCCCTTGGCTGGATGGATGGTCTCGGAATCGAACCACGGGGGAGGTGTGGGTGTGAGTTTGTGACAATTGGAAGTACTGGGCCCAAATGGCATGCAACAAAGTGTGCACAAAGCCTTCTGCGTTACGTCAGAAATCGCAAAAAAAATTAAAATCCGTGCGTTATGCCGCAAAAAAAAAAAAAAAATCACCCGTGAGTTACGTCTGCCCATTGCAAAAAAAAAACAATTGCGAAAATTCCGTGTTACGTCGGACATCACAAAAAAAAATACAAACAAACAAACAATTGAGAAATAATTGAAAAATATGAATAATCCTATACTTTTCAGTACAAAACAATAAAACCAAAAAAAATGATTTTGTGAAATAATCTCGAAATGTCAAACTTTATACATGTGAAAATTATCGAGTGACCGAAAAGAAACTTTAGAAAGGGAAAGATGGGATTTGACACGTTCCTAAAGCTAATGAAGTTTCACATGACTAAGGAGAGTCATTTGCTTGCTTAAGGATCAGGGTTCAATCCCAGCCCACCCATCTAAAGAACTCATATCATCAATAGTAAGAGAAAGATAGAGGTGGTTTGTGTAAAAGCATGAGGTACGTGAGAATTTATAGTGATGAAAAAGGATAAAAGAGGATGTATGTTTGATGTATTTCTATAAAAAAAAATTGATATATTCATGCATCAGTGAAATCTACAAAAGATTAACTTTAAGATTAAAAATTAAATATATTGATGAACTATTGAATCATATTCTGTTATTTATCATTTTTTTTACGCATCGACTAAAAAATTACTAGTGATTGCAAATCATAAATCCTGGGAAAAGTGGGAGGAAGGAAAATGGATGAAGAAAAAGTGGAAGAAAGGAAACATTCTCTTATTTGGTATGAAGAGAATAGTGGATGTAAGGAAAAGTGGAGGGATTGGTTTTCCCTCATAACCAAAGAAAATCAATCATCCCAAAAGTGGGAGTAAAAGTGCATAACCATCTTAATTTACAATTATACCATATAGAAGTTATATTATTTTAAAGTAGTTCAATAAAGTCAAATGGTAAATAAATATTATTAGTTGAGGATATAATTGGTAAAATCTATATTTTTTTATTTCCCTTCATATCAATTTTTCATACCAAACAAAGAAAAATATATCACTTCCATTTTCCTTCCATCCTACCAAACACAAATGAAAAAAATAGTCTTTCATTTTCATATGGATGGAAAATAAATCTTTTTTATTTTTCTTCCTTCCACTCTTCAATCCTTCCTACCAAACACGGCCTAAGAATGCTATGTTATGGGCAAATTCCTTGGAGCTTTAGATGTTACCTCGTAATAAACTTTACCAATAAGCAAGATTTAAGTACGGTCATGCTCATAAAATTTAGCTTTTTTACAAGAATGCCAAAGTCAATTTATGTGAATAAACAAGATTGGGCAATTAAGTGAATGAAAAAGAAAAAAAAAACATATCTTTTTTGATATACTATATATGCAGTATGCTCTTTACCGCCGAACTTTTAAAGTTATAAAACTTACCTTACTAACTACTATTTTCTTCTTTCGTTTTTTTACCACCTACATTTAGGGCCTGCTTGCATCGGTTCTGGAGTTGTAATTGTGTTTTCATCGGTTCTGGAGTATTTTTGAACCGACCATTTATGAAAACTCATGCTTATTTTTTTTTGAGGCACTGATTTTGATCGGCTCAAAAACCCTTCAAAATTGGTGTAATGCAATTTTGGGTGGCCTTATAAACACCCAAAATCGATGGGCTTTAAGCAATTTTACTATTTTATCCTATTTATATCCTCACCAAATGTATATAATTGTAACTATAAATACCCTTCCCTATTTAGTTTTATTCATGTAAAAAAATTTCAGAGCTGCTTATTAATGAATTACCAATCATGGATCGGACTCGTTTAAAAATCGCTACTTAAAAACCACCAAAAATCGGATCCCTTATAACCGCTCATAACCGATACCCTTACAATCGTCAAGCATACCCTTAGGGTTTGTTTAGCTACCAAAAACTATTTGAAAAAGGCTAAAGGGGCTAATTGGTTTTTATACTCTGAATTTTATAACTGTTTAAAGTTTAAGTCATGACATGTCCAATTGAAAAGTTTGGATGCTGAATTTTTATTTTTGGTTTTCTTTTTTCCATCATATCCTGAACAAATGTACAAGGTCAACAACTAACACATGCTGGAAATGATGATATAATCGAAAAAATAAAAATAAAAATTCAGAATCATAACTTTTCAATTGGACATATCTTGACTTAAACTCTAAGCTGATATAAAATTCAGAGTCTAATCGCTAATTAGCCCAACTAAAAAAACGTAGATATTCAAGTTAAAAATATTATTTATTTGTAGAAACTAAAATGATTGACATGTCAATATTAAAATAGTACGCCTGTGAACCATATTTATTAGTTTGGACCATTTTTTAAATAAATAATACTAATAAATATTGTGTCCACAAGTTTCTTAAGTTTCAACCGTTTTGGATGGATTGGATGGAAACCAGATGAACTTATAATTTTCAGAGAAAGTTCCAAAATATAGTCTCCTAGTCTACAAACAAATAACATATCAAAACCGAAACTAGGACTTTCTACCAAAAATTTAATTTCCATACAACTTTTCGGTAACCAAAGGGGGCCTTTATGTGTCAACAAATAAAATAATCAATTTAACGATGTAGGACCCAATATTAAGATCATCTCCAACTCTATTGTGAGTTAGAAAAAAAAGATATTAAGGAATGACAAGTTTCTATTTAGGCAGTGATTCTCCAATGCAAATGTCAAATAAATTATTGAGGTGGCATGGCATGACGTGTCAAAGATATTCTGAAATTGGTGGTTTAGTTCTAGATAATGCACTTGAAAATGACTTTACTCCATGTCATCAATTTTGAATAAAAATTTATGAAAAAAGAAAGAGGAAGTTATCTTGAAAGTTTGAGAAAAAAATTAGTGTCTTCTTAACATTTTTGCATTGGAGAAAGCTTTTCTAGCTCATTATTTTTTTTGAATATAATCTTGCCACCAATGAAAGATATTGTCTTGTGTCTCATGCTACCTAAGATTCGCAACACATAACAAGACAATAGGGTTGGAGATGCTCTAATTAGTATGAGAGATGGAAAATTTCTATGAAAGTTTTTACATTTAGAAACTCTAACTACCTCACCGCCACGTATATGATAGAAATTGTTATAGAAATCACTATTGGAAGTTCCTAAAATGGATTTCAACTATAGAAATAGGGGATATAGAAACCCCCACTGGAGATGGCCTAACCTTTGGCGGGGAAAGGGGTTGTTTAGGTTATCTTTCTTATGGTTACGAGATATACTATTATTTTTGTTAAGTAACTACTTGTGTGTATGCCATATTTGTAATGGGGACATTTTCTAAAATATTCTTTTTGGGGATATTTTAGCAAATGCCCATATTACAAATGTGGAAACTAGCATATATCCTCATTTATTTTAAAAATACCAAATGCCCACATTCCATTGTATGCAACATTTAAAAATTTAAGATATGCCTACTATTTTAACCTAAATTTTGATTATTTTATACATAATGAGGGCATTTGTTAGTATTTAAAATAAATGAGGGTATATGCTAGTTTTCATATTTGTAATGGGGATACTTGCTAAAATATCCCTTTTTTATGTCAACTAATTGGACTTTCTCCCTCCATGTCTCATGAGTGTGTGTGAGAGTTTGTGACAGAGAAAGTAACGACTTATTTCAATTTAAGTTATTTAGTGATAGGGTCTCATATAATATGTAATTATATGATATTAGAATTTGGGTTTTCAAATTGTCTAGCATTAGAATTCGGGTCTCTACATGGCTCACAATTGGTAATAAAAACTTTGTAATAAATTTGAGTTTCAAGTAAAGCGCGGTTTCCACCTGAAACCAAGGAACACACGCACACATGCTAATCTATCCTAAAATTCGAAAATATTTTTTCTAACTAGATGGTATGAGAGCTTGTGGTTGATCATGAGTAGGACCATCATATACGCAGAATCATACAGAGACTGGGTGGGCTCCAGTCCACCCCAAATTTTTTTTATATTTATATTTTTATTATATATTAACTCACATCTAGTTTATCGTAGTCCACTCCAGTCCAATCCAACTTGAATTTTTAATTTCGTCATTGACCATAATAATGTTGGAATTGTCTTCAAAAACTTCGGATTAAAATTTGCAAGAAAATATTTTGAATTAAAATTACCGGCCTCCGAGGAAGTCGTGCACGTAGCACTGCCCTAAGAGTTAGCTCGGGTCTATGTGCAGACCGTATCCGAACGCTACTAGTGGTAAAATCTCCGCTTCACCGGAATCTCCTTGCCGCACACGACTTGGAGAGAGCGACCCCGACTTAGCTCTGCCCAGAGCAACGAAGAACAACAGCAACAATACGAAGGAGACGAGAATTTTGAGAGAGTGAGAAGATAATTTATATGTCTAAAGAAAGAAGAAAGAGCACGATATTTATAGGCGCTTGCCAATAGCAAGGAGAATAATGGCAGATTAAAAGATAATTAAAGTGAACGTTACAGAATGTTTAAGGCACAAAAATCACATGGTTCATTGAACCTGGACGGGATTTGATTAGCGAACGCTACGGAATTTTAAAAAATTGTAACTGTCAGAATTTTAGAAAAGAGCAAAAAATCTTTTAGGGTCTCGGCCCGAACCCGAAGAGTAAATCGAATCGGCATTCGGCGCCCGCAGATGTGGGTACGTACCCGCACCCGTTACGCGCGCCGAACCGAACCGAGCCGAGCCAGGCCGGACGGCGGCGGCGGCGTACGCGTATGGCCCATAGGGCTCCCACTCAAATGGTTTAATGAAGCAAGAAGAGAGGAGTGTATATATGCACACTTATAACCCTTCCCCAACCGATGTAGGACTAAAGGTAAAGTAAAACTTGAGCTTTTGCTGAAAAGCTCAGCTAACAATCCCCCCCCCAAAAGCTCAAGTTCCAAGGTAATAGAAGACAGAAAGATAAAAGAAGAGAAAGAGAATTTCTGGGCAGTTGTATACTATGCATAAATGAGATGGATTACAGTCTTGAATCTCACGTAGTGACTATTGTCTTTGTCTGAAGAAGAGCTTGATGGACTACGCCTTGAATCAGTCTTCTTGAACCAGATTCAGACTATAGCACACATAGTATGCTAGAGGTACTTGGGTCTATCGGGTGGCGCGTTTGGTTGGCCATGCACACTTTTACACATTCATGAGAGTTGTCTTCGCCTTGTCCTATAGTCGCGGCCCTCACGACCTCTAATATAGGTAAGTCCTTAAGGGTTGGTGATAGGAATCAACCCTGCATATCATGCTTGGACTTATTAAGAGTTTAAACTCAGCCTATCCATATCACAAAAAGAACACTGTCACCATAGGGATGGGGTACGAATGTACACATATACAGCCTCCTGAGCTTTTATTTTAAAGAGAATTTAATCTCAGGTCAGTGTTCCATAATAGTCACCTAGTCCAGCTTGTTTCTATCCATTGAACCGGCTTCTTGGGATCTCCAGTCAGACCCGGTTGGGTTGCTACTGCTGGTGACTATACTATGGGCTTAACCCCATCCCCCTCGATGATTCTAGGATCAATGTCCTAGACAGACCCTTCGTCAAGTGGTCTGCAAGGTTCTTTTCTGACTTTATATATTCAAGAACCACATATTTGCCCAATAGGCTCTTTATTGACTTGAAGCGCAGCTGCAGGTGCCTGTTCATCTTAGCATTCACAAAATCATGCTTTAGTAGTTCTATAACAGATTTATTATCACAGTTTATAGAAATAGCAGGAATAGGATGAACAGAAACATGTATATGCATGATAAGATTTCTCAGCCATTCGGCTTCTGTATATGTAGTATCCAAAACTATCATTTCAGAATCCATTGTACTTCTGGCTATGATAGTTTGTTTACATGATCCCCAGGAGATTGCAGCTCCTGCTAGGGTAAAAACATATCCAGTAGTGGATTTCACATCATGTGAATCAGTTACCCAATTTGCATCGGAGTAACCTTCTATGATATCAGGGTGTCTAGTATAATGAAGTTTATAATCTAGAGTACCCTTAAGATATCTAAATACTCTGTCTAATGCAGTCCAGTGTGACTGATTTGGGTTACTAGTATATCTACTTAGTCTCCCAATAGCAAATGCAATATCAGGTCTGGTCCTATTTGTTATGTACATAAGGGACCCAATTATTTGTGAATATCTATGTTGTTCTATAGGTGATCCTTCATTCTTCTTGAGAACAACATTACTGTCATAAGGGGTAAGGGCAGGTTTTTTGTCAAAATACTCAAACTTTTTAGCATTTTCTCAATTGAATGTGCTAAGGATAGAGTATAGCCCTCTTTCCTTTTTGACACTTGCATTCCTAAGATCAGATTTGCCTCACCTAAGTCTTTCATATCAAACTGGTTAGATAAATAATACTTAGTGTTATTTATCAGTTCCAGTGAAGATCCTAGAATAAGGATATCATCAACATACAAGCATAAAATAACACAACTTTTATTTGTATTTTTAGAATACAAACATTTGTCATATTCATTTGGTACAAAACCAAATTCTATAACGACTTTGTCAAATTTGTTGTGCCATTGCTTGGGAGCTTGCTTTAGGCCATAAAGAGATTTTACTAATCTACAAACCTTCTTTTCTTGACCTTTAGCAATAAAACCTTCAGGTTGCTCCATATAAATCTCTTATTCTAAATCTCCATTTAGAAATGCTGTCTTTACATCCATTTGATGGATCAACATATCATGAATGGATGCTAAAGCTAGAAGGGTTCTAATAGAAGATATTCTAGCTACAGGAGAGTAGGTATCAAAATAATCTAATCCTTTCTTCTGGGTAAAACCTTCGGCCACTAATCTAGCCTTATATTTTTCTATGGTACCATCGGCTCTAAGTTTCTTCTTAAAGATCCACTTATAACCTATTGGTTTGCTGCCTAAAGGAAGGTCTGCTAAAAACCAAGTGTTGTTCTCCATGATGGAGTTGTACTCATTGTTAATAGCTTCTTTCCAGAAAGGAGCATCAGGAGAGGATATGGCTTCTTCATAAGTTGATGGATCACCTTCTATCAAAAATGTGAAGAATCCTTCTCCTAAATTCTTTTCAATCCTTTCTCTTTTACTCCTTCTAGGTTCTATGACTTGTTTAGATTGAGAATTAGGCATTTGGTCATGAGAACTACTAGACGGAGTAAGAGAAGGGTTAGAGGAAGATGAAGGGGTTCTATCCTTGAAGGGAAAAATATTCTCAAAATAAACTGCATCTCTAGCTTCAATGATTGTGTTATTAGAGATTTCATTTACTTCAGAATGGGTTACAAGAAATCTATTGGCATTACTATCTAGGGCATATCCTATGAATACAACATCTACAGTCTTAGGTCCTATCTTCCTCTTTTTGGGTTCAGGAATTCCAACCTTAGCTAAGCATCCCCAAACTTTAAGGTAATTAATCCTAGGGGTTCGACCTTTCCATAACTCATATGGGGTCTTATCATTAGTCTTACTGGGTATCCTATTAAGAATATAACAGGCTGACAATAAGTCTTCTCCCCAATATTGTCAGGGGCACCTGAGCTGAAAAGCATGGCATTGACCATATCTAAAAGAGTGCGATTCTTCCTTTCAGCAACTCCATTAGATTGTGGTGAATAAGGAGCAGTTACCTCATGAATAATTCTGTGCTCTTCATAGAAGTTAGTCGTTTCATTTTAGGTATACTCTCCACCACGATCAGATCTAAGGATCTTAATCTTCCTATCCAACTGATTCTCAGCCTCAGATTTATAGACCTTGAATCTGTCTAGAACTTCATCTTTGGTCCTAAGGAGGTAGGTATAACAATACTTTGAATGGTCATCTATAAAAGTTATAAAGTATTTCCTACCACCTCGGGTCAAGACCCTATTGGAATCACAAACATCACTATGGATAAGTTTTAGGAGTTCAGAATCTCTATAGACAGATTTGAAAGGTAATCTAGTATGTTTGGCTTGAACACATATCTCACATTTGTGTTCATCATCTATAGAAGTCTTAGGGATAAGATCTAAGTTCATCATCCTTTTGATAGATCCTAAGTTCACATGACCTAGTCTACCATGCCAAACATTTGATGATTCAACATTTGCAACAAAAGAAGGATTTGAACTTTTATTCATAGTACTTAAAACAAAAAGTCCATCTTTCACAAATCCTTTTCCAATAAACAGATCATTCTTAGAAAAAGCTACTTTATTGGCCTCCATTATAATTTTGTATCCTGAGGCTACAAGGAGAGATCCACTAAGAAGATTTCTCCTGACAGACGGCACATGAAGCACATCATGGAGAGGTAGAATTTTTCCTGATGTCATCTTCAGATCTATTCTTCCTCTTCCCACAACTTGTACCGTTGAGCCATCTCCTAGGGTCACGCCTCCTCCACCTGATTCCTCATAGGTTGAAAAACAGGAGCGATTAAATGAAACAAGAGCCATCTCCTACTTTATTGGCCTCCATTACAATTTTGACTTAGGTTTTTCATGGTTTTCTACAAGGTTTACCTTAGCTGTGGCATTTGACCTAGCTTTGGTCTTGGATCTATATTTCTCTTCTGTTCTAATTCTCTGTAGAGCTTGAGAGTATGTAATAGATCCTTGTAGATATAGAAGGTCCTTTGCCACTTTAGACCAGGAAGGAGGGAGTTTATCTATCAAGCATCCTATTTTGTGTTCAGTAGAAAAGACGGTTTCCTTGGCTTGAAGCTGCCTAAGGTGTTCTTGGAACTCATGGATTTGGTCATTGATAGGTTTGTTATCTACCATGACATATTGGTTGAATGTGGTAGAATTGAATCTATCAATTCCAGTATCATCACAACCATACTCATCTTCCAAAGCATCCCATAGTTCTTTAGCGCTTTTATACTCAAAAAATATGTCGTAGAGTGACTCCGACATAGCGCTTAAGATTCTGTGGAAGCAGTGGTAGTCAATTTCCTTAGGGGTCTTAGGCTTAGAAGAAAAGGAGGACTTGGAAACCCCTACGTCAGACTCAGTCTCATCAGAATCATTTGAGATGGGCGTGGACCCATCGATGGAAGAAATCAGGCCTAAAGTGGTAAGCCAAAATTTTATCTGGCTTTGCCAACTCTTGAAGTAGGTACCATTGAATTTCGCAGGCTTTGCAAAAAATGTCTCTTCCTTAGAAGTCATGTTTTCTAAAGTCTGAAAAATTATATTTACTCAATAAGATGGTTTAGAGCTGAAATTAACAATTAAAATGATTTTAGTAGTAGACCTTTAAAATTTTAGTTTTTCAAGTTTTGATAAGGTTGGGTTAGCTGTAGGGGCCGGATCCCAGCAAGCGGAGGTTCACTAGGAACTCTTAAGTATCGGTCGCTTAGACAAATTTTTGCCTTGTTGACAGAAGGGCCCTTTCGGCTTGTTCCCAAACAAATCTTAACTTTAGAACTCTAAAATTAAAGGAATTTTTCTAAATCAATTAATTGTTTGATTTTGCCTAAATTAAAATATTGAGTAAAATGAACGCTAGTATTGACAAAAATAATACTATCGACACAATTATATTTGTCTAAGATGTCAATTTAACAAATAATAACAATTAACGAATATTAATGATATGTGAAATATAATTGATATGTCAAATAATGACAATGAACAAATAAAATTAAATGAGAGACAAGATTAAAACTTTTAATAGAATATTAATGAGAAACAAATATTGAAGCTTTTAAAGCAATATTAATTGATATGTTAAATAATGATAATGAACAAATAATAATAATGAATAAATATTAAATATGTACCAAATATTGCTTTAAACTAAGGTTTCAATTGCTTTGAACAAAAGCTTATCATTAGCATTAGCTTTTGTTTGTTTCTGTTTGCTTTGAACAGAAAAGAACAGAAACTTTACTTTAGTAGTAGCTTTTTGTTTCTGTTTGCTTTGAACAGAAAATGTTATGGACAGTAATAAAATTTATAGACAGTAAGAAATTGTTAAAACATATGTAAACAGTAACAATATTTTCCTTTTTGTCGAAGAAAAATAATTAATTTGTAAAATTTAGTTAACTCTTAGAATATTGGAATTGCCTTCAAAAACTTCGGATTAAAATTTGCAAGAAAATATTTTGAATTAAAATTACCGGCCTCCGAGGAAGTCGTGCACGTAGCACTGCCCTAAGAGTTAGCTCGGGTCTATGTGCAGACCGTATCCGAACGCTCCTAGTAGTAAAATCCCCGCTTCACCGGAATCTCCTTGCCGCACACGACTTGGAGAGAGCGACCCCGACTTAGCTCTGCCCAGAGCAACGAAGAACAACAGCAGCAATACGAAGGAGACGAGAATTTTGAGAGAGTGAGAAGATAATTTCTGTGTCTAAAGAAAGAAGAAAGAGCACGATATTTATAGGCGCTTGCCAATAGCAAGGAGAATAATGGCAGATTAAAAGACAATTAAAGTGAACGTTACAGAATGTTTAAGGCACAAAAATCACATGGTTCATTGAACCTGGACGGGATTTGATTAGCGAACGTTACGGAATTTTAAAAAATTGTAACTGTCAGAATTTTAGAAAAGAGCAAAAAATCTTTTAGGGTCTCGGCCCGAACACGAAGAGTAAATCGAATCGGCATTCGGCGCCCGCAGATGTGGGCACGTACCCGCACCCGTTACGCGCGCCGAGCCGAGCCGGACGGCGGCGGCGGCGTGCGCGTGTGGCCCATAGGGCTCCCACTCAAATGGTTTATTGAAGCAAGAAGAGAGGAGTGTATATATGCACACTTATAACCCTTCCCCAACCGATGTGGGACTAAAGGTAAAGTGAAACTTGAGCTTTTGCTGAAAAGCTCAGCTAACAAATAATGCTACTAATATGTATGTCGCCACATTATGCGGTCTCCAAAATGTGATAAAATTTTATAATGTTGAATAAAGGAGATCCATTGGTTCTTAAACATGGAATAAAGAAAATTTAGCTTAAAGAAGTATACCAAAATAAAATATTATCATGATAATCTAAACCTCACTTGGAAAAATGGTAGGAAAAACTTGAACCTACTACATAATAGCTTGTACATATGCTTGGACGAAATCTTCTTATGAAGTTAGTTATATCATAACATGACAATGTACTCAACGGGTTTGCAGATTTGAGTCCAAAAGGCTTCATCACACATGTAGAGTATGACAACGGCCTCCATTGCAATGTGTTCAGGACTTTGCTTTATCCAGGCCATAGGCAGCATAAGCTTTTATATTAAGGCCTAGTCTCATTTCAGGATGCTAAAATTCTTAGAAATGGGAACCCCAAGAAGACAATATAGAAAATCTCCTTAGATATAAGAAAATTACAACAGTCATATTTTATATCAATGATATAGTGGCCACATGAGACAATGAAAAGGATCGATTGACACTTTAGAATTATTTGTCTATATAATTTGAAATTAATCCATGTACTCTAAGTATTTTTTGGGCATTGAAGTTTCTCAAAGTAAATAAAAAATTATTCTATCTCAAATGAAGTATACTTTATATAAATTGTTACATAAAACATATATGACTGATTGTCAACCAGTAGCCACACCATTAGAGGAAGGTCTGAATAATCTGAACCAGATGTCAGTAAATAAAGTGAGATATCAATGATAATAGGTCATTTGATGTATTTAACACATACAAGGTCGAACTTAGCACATCTTCTTGAAGTTGTGAGTCAATTCATTCATGATTCATAAGAGCAACACATGAATGTTGTGATGAGCATATTGAGGTACCTGAAAGGGAGTCCTGGAAAGGACATACTATTAAATAAGAAGAATCACCTCAGAGTTGAAGAGTATACATACGTAGATTGGAAATGAGCAATAGATGATAGACGGTCTAAATCTAGTTATTTTACATTTGTAAAAGAAAATTTAGTTACATAGAGAGAAACAAAAAGCAGAATGTAGTTGTTCGTTCCATGGTTTGAACTAAGGACCTCATATATACAAGTCTAACATGGTAAGAACTACACCATAATTTTTTTTATGATAAGTAGGATCCATCAAAAACTAAGTCTATTTTAGATCAAAAATATTAAAATATCTATTTTTTAATTGAATTTTGTGGGCCATCAGGATCCGTAGGCCCTGGGTGGTCGCCCTGGTTGCCCAAGGCCAGGGTCGACCCTGATACCGTGGTATGGTTCTAGATATTTGTAAAATATTACGGATTCAAAATCTATTGGAGGATTTAGGTTATAGAAATTCTCAACCACTGAAGTTATTTTGTGACAACCAAGCACCGCATGTGATATTGTACATAATCCAGTTCAACATTACATAACGAAACATGTGAAAGTTGATCGGTTCTTCATCAAAGAAAACATAGAAAATAAAATTATTGGGGTACCGACAATCAAAATAGAATACTAGTTAGCTAATATTCTTATAAAACTCGTGGCAAGCCACATGTTCACAAGTTTCTTGGACACAAGTGATAGGAGTGTTGAACTAGTTAATTATAAGGGATCCTTAATTAAGGAACACCTTAATTATAGAAAGTCCTTAATTAAGAAAGTCTTGTTGTAGAAAGTTTTTAATTACAGAAAGTCTTATGATATATTTGTAATTGTAATTATTTGGTGTACTAGGATTTGTTTCTCTATATATACTTGTCTCTAAAGCGAAATGAATACACAATTAAGTTTATTAATTCTTTTTCCATACCATACATTTTATAACTTATGAAAGTAGTAGCTCACACAAGTTTCAGAAACGCATTGCACCACTTCCTTTCATGCTCTAATATGATAAATATTCTTGGGCATAAAAATAGAGCCATCATGTAGTGACTTGTGGCAAACTGACAAATCATAATTTCAAAAAAGGAACCACTTTATCCTTCATGAGAGATGGCACCTGGTGATATAATCAAATATAATGGAGTTGTGTTGTTGTTTTGTTGTGTTGTGTTGTGCTATGCTCTAAGAACATATTCATGTAAGGTCATTTGAGCTGTTGTTAAACCAATAATCTCAAACAGCATGTAATCCAAATAGCTAATAGGGATAGAGCATTCAATATATTCGGTTTTAATCGAACCAACATACCTAAAACCGAAATAAACTAAAATCCAAATCGAAGTTGAACCGAAATTATGAGTCATAACCCAGCCACATCGAACCGCTATAATCGGTGTTCAATTTAACCTTTTTTTGCCATTTATTAATGGACCGTACCTAAAGTTGAACGTATGGTTAAAGTATATCGATAAATACAAAATTGACAAATAGTACAAAGTAATTGTAAAGCAATGAATATATCAAGATATTGATATGATTGAGATTTATCCCTATCATAGGCGACATGTGTCATCCCCTATTTTTCAAATTTGGTTTAATTAGTGTTAATTAGATGTTAATGACCTATTTAGCTTTAAATTGATTTATTAAAATTATTAGGAATTTTTCTAGAATTTTTAAAATAATTTTAAATGAGTTTTATTTACTAAAAATATAAGTTTGCAATTTTATAAAATGTTTTAATTTAGTTTTGCAATTATTTAGATTGTTTAATTGCTGTTTGTAATTTTCTAATTGTTCTATGCAAATTTAATTTGTATATAAGCATGGCGGGAGGGGATTTGCAAATTCATTTTTGTATTAGTTAATGGGAGGGACCTATCTGTTATTTCCTAAAACCTAGGGGCCTAATTGCTAAACCACCGTCACCCCCCCCCCACGTTCTGGCCAACTGCCCCCGACGACCGACGACCGGCGACTGCCACCGCACGGCCGACCTAGCCATTGAAACCGACCTCTCCCCCTATAAAAATCCTCCCAGACTAAACCCTAACCCTAGAACACCACCACGACCCCCCACAGCGCCGCCTCCACTCTTTCTTCCCCGACGAGAACCCTAACCCTAACCCTAACTCCGGCGACCCCTAGTGCCACCTCCACAGCTACATTCACCACCCACAATCGCCACCACCAAGTTCGCCGAGGCCAGGCGAGTGCAGCGCCACCCCAGCGCCGTGACACCGACTCTTCCTCCGCCCTGTCGTCGTACCAACAGCCCGCTCGACTTGGATACGTACGTGTCTGTTCTATTTCGTGTCGAATTTGTGTCTCGTACTCACCTATGTGACTCGCCAGGACACGAGCAACGTGATGGTAAGTCAGGACACGACTGACTTGGGTCGTACGTGTCGTACATGGCCAGGACACGGGGACTCAGCCGTTCTTCGTGTCCCTAACAGCCAGGACACGAAGTTTGGGCTATCGGGTTAAAACCCATTAACCTAAAAATCTAACCTAAAATTAACTCTAACCCATTCCCTAACACATGACTCGGGCTGACCCCTTGGGTAGCCTGAGCGTGCTAAGACTCGACCCCTGCCCTGACCCGAGTTCGAGCCCCCCTTTCCCTCTTCTTTTTGTTTTGTTTTTGTTTTATTTTATTTTATTATATATGTATATATGTATATATGTGTATATATATATATATATATATATATATTATATATATATATATATATATATATATATATATATATATATATATATATACATGTATTTATGTATTTATGTATATATTATTATATATATACTATTTTATATATATGTGTATACAGTATTTGTATATATATATATATATATATATATATATATATATATATTTTATATTTAGTATTTATATATATATATATATATGTGTGTATTTATTATATGTATATATATATATATATATATATATATATATATATAAATATAAATATATATATATATATATATATATATATATATATATATATATATATATATATATATATATATATATATATATTTATATGTATATGTATAAATATTGTTGTTGTATATTTATATATATATATATGTATTTCAAATTCAATCTTGTACAAAATATTATTATGTGAAATTTCACAAGTTAATTTATTGTATAATTTTGTGACTTACAATTTTACCACTTTAAAAATATATTATTATTATTTAAATTCCTGTATTTTATAAATTATGGCCAATTGATGTCCAAGCCTAGCATGAGTTTTTGGGCCCAATTGTGTCTAATAGATTCAGAGTCTGTACAAGTCATATTGGACTTGATTCATGGCTCTGGTTCCTGTATCTGGACTTCGGTTCAATTTCGAATATATGGACAAAATAGTAAATAATTAATTAATTATTTTCCAGAAATTGTTAATTACTGTTTTTAAATTTTTATATATATTATAATTGCTGTAAAAATCTGGGAAAAATAGTACTTAAATACTATGTTAATTTTGCTAATTTATTGTAATTTTTCTAGCATTTAATAAGTATTTTGGTATTTTATAAAAATAGGTAAACAGAACTCATTTTCAGTATACATATGTTTGCTGATTTTTAATAAATATTTATGAAGGTTCATAAATTCCAAAAAAATTAGTATAAATTTCTATAGTTAACAAGGATCATTTTGGTACTTTATTTTATGTAAAATTGAGCTTTTTTATATCTCAAAAATTATTGGAATACAGTGCACAGTTTGATTTATTTATTGAATAATTACGACTTTCAATGTTTTGTGTTGTTTTGAGTTATAGACGTATTGGACCTCACCCCGCACTAGTGTAAAGGCCCTAGAAAGTTAGTTTGGGTATTGTGTCACCCCACATTGGTCTCCTATGCTAAAGTCATCATTTGGCTAGGTATCCAGTCAGAAAGTCGTGTTGCACCACTAGTGTCTTAGTGTTTAACTTAGTATAAAAACTAAGTTTATGTGTTATTTCTACAGTGACGAGTCACCAGGCATCTATAGCATTTTTATCGCTACTTTGCTTTGCTAAAGGCAAGTACCTCTACAAACTTTACATACTGCTATAACAATAAACTATGATTTTCAACTATGTTAAATGCTGATCCTTGGGGTAGCAAGTTAAAATTTTACATGTTGTATTACTTTCAGTCTCTACCATGTTTAGGACATTTTTTTATATCTCTCACATGTTTAAATAACGGGTTAAAGGAAAACTGTTAGTAGTGTACGTGATCACGACCCCCTTCTCCGTATGTATTTACCGCGTACGGTAACATTCTATATGTAACTTTGTCATATGTTCTGATCTCGCGTTTGTGTATGTATATACACCGATACCGTTCGTGCACGTATGTGCATGCCAGAAAAACTTGATATGTACTGCTGTACATCCTATTCACTTATTGACCGATTCACGTACATGCTACGGTTTTAAACTTTTAAACTATATGTTGCCATTTCTAAAAAGAACCAATTAAACCATGATATACCATAATTCTAGTTTATTACATTTCTGTTCATGCTTCGTAAATTTAGTTTGTTAGAATTAGTACTTGCTTCCGTCCTGACAGGATAACGTTGTAGGTATTCTTACTGAGGAGGAGTTGCTCTGTGATTCATATTATGGAGTTACTGCCGCGGACCAGGCTTTATCTTACGAGGATGTACCTGCGGGAAAACTCATCTAGTTGTCTATTTACTTTGGACTTTTGAGAGTAGTCATGTATTAGACTATGTATTTTGTGACTGGACCTGTATCCAGCTTTACATTTTAGACTTGTAGTTGGGACAACTTATATATGAGATGACTTTTGTGTTTGGAACAATTATGACTCTTTATTACATATAGAACTGTTAGCACATTTTAGTCTTATCTTGTCATCTTTAGAACAGCTTACTACTCTTTATCTCAAGCGTAGGCTGGACATGACTCGGCCCGGCCCAACAATTTGGGTAGCAGATCGTGATATATTTTAGTGGTGGCCCATGTAGGTTCTGACTAAATTGTTTGGTTACGTCATTGTACCAAGCTTGCCTGCAATTAGGAACTTAAGATAATTAGACAACATTAGGAATGACGTTTAGAACACCTAGAGGAATACTAGGATTGCAACATAGGAAACGCATCACATGTTCGTTGTTACAAATTAGAATTTTCTTGTTATTTATGATTGTTTACTTTAAAGAGTCCTTATAAGTCCTTTTTATTTATTTAGATGGTGCTCACCCGCTCATCCCAGTATACCACATCTGAGAATGGCACACTTCCTATCCAGTCGGTTGACCTGTTGACCGATGTACCTCCACCTACTATACTCCCCCACTCCACAAATCTACCAACCCAGATGTCTCCACCACCCTCCATGTCACAGTCCTAGCAGGACCCAATACTCCCACCACCACCTATCACTATACCTACCTAGGCTTTCGTCACACTCGACGGGAACCAACTGCTCACTCTGATTCAAGGGTTCCTAACGACCCATCAGGAGCAGACCACCCTACTCTGCCAGAGCATGGAGCATTCTGAGGAACGTACCATGGTCCCACCACCTGTAGAGCCACGACAGAGAGCAGGGACAACCAAGGACTTCATGGGTCATAACCCCAAGGAGTTCTTAGGGACTGAGGGCATAGTTGCAGCAGATGACTGGCTAGATTCAGTAGAGAGAAAGCTCCTTGGAACTAGGTTGCCGAGTGACCTCCAGGTTGAGGCAGTAGGATTTCTGCTGATAGACTTGGCAAGAGTTTGGTTCCGGAATGAGCCGCTATTCGCGAGAGGGAAGGCCACTTGGGATCAGTTTAAGACCCAGTTCAAGAAGAAATTCTTCTCGACCACCGCTAGGGTAGCCATGGGGCTACAATTCCAGAACATCCAGCAGGGGAACCGTTCTGTTGATGAGTATGCCGCAAAGTTTAGTCGTTTGAGCCGTTTCGCTCCTAGTCTAGTTGCAGACCCAGAGGAGATAACGCATAGGTTTTGCCATGGTCTAGTTCCAGACATTGGCATACTTATAGTGGCGAACGGTACGACTGACTACTACCAGAGCCTAGAGTTGCCGAAGCATAGAGGAGCGTCTTCTGTCTTGCAAGAGGCCGGCTTCTGTACACCTCGAGGGACCCTCCAAGCGTCAGGCTTTCCAGCCGAGGGCACCGACGCCGCACCAGCAGACTTACCGTCCCCCTACATCACATCATCCGACCCCGCCAGTTAGAGCCCCGGGACCCCGACAGCAGCAGAAGGGAGCTTTGTGTGCATTCTGTAAAAGGCCAGTCCACGACGCTTTCATCTGTAGGAAGAGATTAGGGCAGTATTTAGCTTGTGGGTCTGTCACCCATCAGCTGCGGGACTGCCCAGTAGCGAGAGTACCAGGTGCCGGACCACATTCTAGAGGACCACCACTTTCGACTCAGCAGCAGAGGTTTGGACAACATCTGCAGCAACAGAAGGGACCCCAGGGGAAGACTTATAGTCTGGCTCTTGAGCCGGAGCCGGAGCAGGTTTCGGAGCTAGATTATTTGGCGGACGTCATCACAGGTCATGTTTATTTGCATACTTTTCTAGCTCTATGCTTGTTTGATTATGGTGCATCTCATAGCTTCCTGTCATTAGAGTTTATGCATAAACACTACTTAGTAGCTACACCTACCGAGGAGATGAGTAGAGTAATGACGGGAGGCGGACCAGTGCCCATTAGAGCTATCTATAGATGCTCTATTACTATAGCCGGGAGAGAGTTTAGGGGACGATTCTTTGTGATGCCACTCCCCGGATATGATATCATATTGGGGATGGACTGGCTTAGCTATGCCCATGCAGCTATAGACTGTCATGAGGGTAGTATTCTGTTCAGTCCCCCAGACACGGCACCATTCAGTATCAGGAGGACAGGGCCGAAGATCAGTCTAGAGCCGAACTGTTGTGCGACAGTTGGGGAGATAGCACCGCCACACCCTATCATTAGGGAGTTCATGAATGTATTCCCAGAGGATCTTCCATGACTTCCACCTGACAGAGATATAGAGTTCACTATAGATTTAGTACCGGGTTCATCACCAGTATCCCGGGCTTGCTATAGAGTGAACCCCAAGGAGGCCGTAGAGATGAAAGAGCAGATTGATGGCCTGTTGAAAAAGGGTTTCATTCGATCTAGTGCTTCTCCATGGGGAGCGCCAGTGCTCTTTGTGCCTAAGAAGGATGGTACAGTTCGGTTGTGTATGGAATATCGGGTGTTGAATACCATCACCGTTAAGAACAAATATCCTCTACCCAGGATAGATGATTGTTCGACCAATTGAGTGGGACGAAGGTGTTTTTCAGGATAGATTTGAGATTCGGGTACCACCAGGTGAAAGTCAGGGCTGCAGACATCCAGAAGACGGCGTTCAACACGAAGTACGGGCAGTACGAGTTTCTGGTGATGCCATTTGGTCTCACAAATGCGCCAGCTGTCTTTATGAACTTGATGAATAAGACATTTCACCAGTATTTGGATAAGTTCGTCGTAGTATTTATCGACGACATCCTGATATACTCGAAGACGTCGGAAGAGCACACAGAGCACTTGCGAACAGTTTTGGGAATTCTGAGGCAGGAGAGGTTGTTTGCCAAATTATTGAAGTGCGAGTTCTTTTTGGACCGAGTGGAGTTTCTTGGTCATATAGTTACTGGAGAGGGGATCTCGGTGGATCCTAAGAAGATTGCTGCCGTTGAGACATAGAAGGCTCCGATGTCAGTTTCAGAGATCAAGAGCTTTCTGGGTTTAGCCGACTATTATAGGAAGTTTGTCCAGGACTTTGCTAGGATAGCTGAACCCATGACGAAGCTGACGTCGAAGGATGCAGAGTACATCTGGTCAGAGGACTGCCAGGCAGCATTTGAGGAGCTGAAGAGGAGGCTGACGACCGCTCCAGTTCTAACATTACCTTCAGGATCTGGAGGTTTTACCATATACAACGATGCTTCGGGAAAGGGGCTAGGATGTGTCATACAACAGCATGGGAAAGTGATTGCTTATGCATCTAGGCAATTACGGACTCAAGAGCGGAACTATCCTACCCATGACCTGGAGTTAGCTGAGGTGATCTTTGCACTCAAGTTATAGAAATATTACTTATACGGAGAGCGTGTGGAAATCTTTACTGACCACAAGGGCTTGAAGTATGTGTTCACGTAGAAAGAGCGAAACATGAGGCAAAGACGATGGTTGGAGTTGATGAAGGACTTTGACATCGATTTACAGTATCACCCCGGGAAGGCAAATGTGGTGGCGGATGCGCTGAGCAGGCATCCGATGGCATGGTATCTGATGATAGATCGGCATTTGCGGGAAGATCTGGAGAATCTCGGTATCGAGATAGTTCGACCAGGTCCAGTGATACAGATGATGGCGCTTGACATTTAGTCAGGGTTGATGGAGCAGATCAAGGAGGCAAAGTCTACGGATGAGATCCTTCACAGACTTCGAGCCTAGGCTTTAGCTGGATTGCTGGATGATTTCACCATAGCAGATGATGGATCCTTGAGGCATGGCAGCCGGTTATGCATGCCGAAGGGAGAGCTGATAGAGACAGTCTTGCAGGAGGTACACCGATCGAGATATTCTATTCACCCTGGTGCCAACAAGATGTACCGTGACTTGCGGGAACATCTTTGGTGGCACGGGATGAAGAGGGATATATCACGTTTTATTTCGAGATGCCTAGTTTGCCAGCAGGTCAAGGCGGAGCGCCAGAGGCCAGCTGGTCTGTTGCAACCGTTACCCATTCCTGAGTGGAAGTGGGAACACATTACGATGGACTTCGTCTCAGGGCTTCCTCGTTCCCAAGGAGGGAAGGATGCCATTTGGGTCATCGTGGACAGGCTGACGAAGTGTGCGCACTTCATACCCTCCAAGGTGGGGCTTTCTACCGAGAAGTTGGCGGAGCTATACATGCAGCAGAGAGTTCGCTTGCACGGAGTACCAGTGAGCATCGTGTCGGACTGAGATAGCAGATTCACGTCCCACTACTGGAGGAGCTTGCAGGAGGAGTTGGGCAGTCGGCTCAAGTTCAGTATGGCGTACCACCCGTAGATAGATGGGCAGTCCGAGAGGACGATATAGACGCCAGGGGACATGCTGAGGACTTGTGTGCTGGACTTTGGCGGATCATGGAAGAGCCATCTGCACTTGGTAGAGTTTTCATACAACAACAGCTACCAAGCCAGTATCGGTATGTCTCCTTTCGAGGCACTATATGGACGACGATGCCGTACACCGCGCTTTTGGGATGATGTTGGGGACAGAGTTATGCTTGGGCCAGAGATGATCATGGATGCAGCAGAGAAGGTCGGGATGATCAGAGACAGGCTCAGAATAGCTCAGGACAGGCAGAAATACTGGGCCAATGCTAGTCGCAGATCGATGGAGTTCGCCGACGGAGATATGGTGCTAGTGAAGATATCGTCTACTAGAGGGACGATCCGGTTCGGACGAGGAGGCAAGTTGAGCCCCAGGTACATCGGGCCGTTCGAAATACTTGGCAGGATCGGAGAGGTAGCTTACAGGGTTGCACTTCCACCCAATCTAGCAGGAGTTCACGATGTCTTTCATGTGCCTCAGCTGAAGAGATATGTTTCGGACCCCAGCCATGTGCTTGATCATTCAGAGTTGGAGATCGGACCGAGCCTTGCAGTCACTGAGCAGCTAGTAGAGATATTGGACAGAAGGGAGAAGAGGCTGAGGAACAAAGTCATACCCTTAGTACGAGTAGCTTGGAGCCGTCACTCTCCGGGTGAATCTACTTGGGAGAGGGAGTCGGACATGAGGGAGAGATATCCTTACTTGTTCGAGCCAACAGCTGCGAGGGAACCACCCGTTCCCGCTTGATATCTTAGAGGTTAGTTTTAATCATAGCCTTAGTCATTGGTTGTATTGCTTGTTATGTTAGAATATTTGTAGAGTTTTCTATCCTTGTGAATTTCGAGGACAAAATTTTTCAAGAAGGAAAGACTTGTCAGCCCCTGTTTTTTAAATTTGGTTTAATTAGTGTTAATTAGATGTTAATGACCTATTTAGCTTTAAAATAATTTATTAAAATTATTAGGAATTTTTTTAGAATTTTTAAAATAATTTTAAATGAGTTTTAATTACTAAAAATATAAGTTTGTAATTTTATAAAATGTTTTAATTTAGTTTTACAATTATTTAGATTGTTTAATTGCTGTTTGCAAATTTTCTAATTGTTCTATGCAAATTTAATTTGCAAATAAGCATAGCGGGAGGGGATTTGCAAATTCATTTTTGTATTAGTTAATGGGAGGGACCTATCTGTTATTTCCTAAAACCTAGGGGCCTAATTGCTAAAGCACCGTCACCCCCCCCCCCCACGTTCTGGCCAACTGCCCCCGACGACCGGCGACTGCCACCGCACGGCCGACCTAGCCATTGAAACCGACCTCTCCCCCTATAAAAGTACCCCCAGACTAAACCCTAACCCTAGAACACCACCACGATCCCCCACAGTGCCGCCTCCACTCTTTCTTCCCCGACGAGAACCCTAACCCTAACCCTAACTCCGGTGACCCCTAGCGCCACCTCCACAGCTACATTCATTACCCACAACCGCCACCACCGAGTTCGCCGATGCCAGGCGAGTGCAGCGCCACCCCAGCGTCGCGACGCCGACGCTTCCTCCGCCCTGTCGTCGCACCAACAGCCCGCTCGACTTGGACACGTACGTGTCAGTTCTGTTTCGTGTCAAATTTGTGTCTCGTACTCACCTATGTGACTCGCCAAGACACGAACAATGCGATGGTAAGTCAGGATACGGGGACTCAGCCGTTCTTCGTGTCCCTAACAGTCAGGACACGAAGTTTGGGCTATCGGGTTAAAACCCATTAACCTAAAAATCTAACCTAAAACTAACTCTAACCCATTCCCTAACACATGACTTGGGTTGACCCCATGGCCAGCCCGAGCGCGGTAAGACTCGACCCCTGCCCTGACCCGAGTTCGAGCCCCCCTTTCCCTCCTCTTTTTGTGTTGTTTTTATTTTATTTTATTTTATTATATATGTATATATGTATATATGTATTTATATATATATATATATATATATATATATATATATATATATATGTATATATGTATTTATGTATATATATATTATTATATATATACTATTTTATATATATGTGTATACAGTATTTGTGTATATATATATATATATATATATATATATATATATATATATGTATATATATATATATATATATATATATATATATATATATATATATATATATATATATATATATATATATATATATATATATATATGTGTGTGTGTGTGTGTGTGTGTGTGTGTATTTATTATATGTATATATATATATATATTTTTATTATATGTATATATATATATATATATATATATATATATATATATAAATATCTATATATTTATATGTATATGTGTAAATATTGTTGTTGTATATTTATATATGTATTTCAAATTCTATCTTGTACAAATATTATTATGTGAAATTTTACAAGTTAATTTATTGTATAATTTTGTGACTTGCAATTTTACCACTTTAAAAATATATTATTATTATTTAAATTCCTATATTTTATAAATCATGGCCAATTGATGTCCAAGCCTAGCATGGGTTTTTGGGCCCAATTGTGTCTAATATATTCAGAGTCTGTACAAGTCATATTGGATTTGATTCATGGCTCTGGGTCCTGTATCTGGACTTCGGTTCAATTTCGAATACATGGACAAAATAGTAAATAATTAATTAATTATTTTCCAGAAAGTGTTACTTGCTGTTTTTGAATTTTTATATATATTTTAAGTACTGTAAAATCTGGGAAAAATTGTATTTAAATACTATGTTAATTTAGCTAATTTATTACAATATTTCCAGCATTATTAAGTAATTTTGGTATTTTAAAAAAAAAGGAAAACAGAACTCATTTTCAGTATACATATGTTTGCTGATTTTTAATCAATATTTATGAAGGTTTATAAATTCCAAAAAATTAGTATAAATTTCTATAATTAACAAGGATCATTTTGGTACTTTATTTTATGTAAAATTAAGTTTTTGTCTATCTCATAAACTGTTGGAACACAGTGCACAGTTTGATTTATTTATTGAATAATTACGACTTTTAATGTTTTGTGTTGTTTTGAGTTATAGACGTATTGGACCTCACCCCGCACTAGTGTAAAGGCTCTAGAAAGTTAGTTTTGGTATTGTGTCCCCCTACATTGGTCTCCTATGCTAAAGGCATCATTTGGCTAGGTGTCCAGTCAGAAAGTCGTGTTGTACCACTAGTGTCTTAGTGTTTAACTTAGTATAAAAACTAAGTTTATGTGTTATTTCTACAGTGACGAGTCACCAGGCATCTATAGCATTTTTATCCTGCTTTGCTTTGCTAAAGGCAAGTACCTCTACAAACTTTACATACTGCTATAACAATAAACTGTGATTTTCCAACTATGTTAAATGCTGATCCTTGGGGTAGCAAGTTAAAACTTTACATGTTGTATTACTTTCAGTCTCTACCATGTTTAGGACAGTTTTTCATATCTCTCATATGTTTAAATAACGGGTTAAGGGAAAACTGTTAGTAGTGTACCTGATCACGACCCCCTTCTCCGTATGTATTTACCGCGCACGGTAACATTCTATATGTAACTTTGCCGTATGTTCTGATCTCGCATTTGTGTATGGATATACATCGATGCCGTTCGTGCACGTATGTGCATGCCAAAAAACTTGATATGTACCGATGTACATCCTATTCACCTATTGACCGATTCACGTACATGCTACGGTTTTAAACTTTTAAACTATATGTTGCCATTTCTAAAAAGAACCAATTAAACCATGATATACCATGATTCCAGTTTATTATATTTCTGTTCATGCTTCGTATTTTAGTTTGTTAGAATCAGTACTTACTTCCGTCCTGACAGGATAACGTTGTAGGTATTCTTACTGAGGAGGAGTTGCTCTGTGATTCATATTATGGAGTTACTGCCGAGGACCAGGCTTTATCTTACGAGGATGTACCTGCGGAGAAACTCGTCTAGTTGTCTATTTACTTTGGACTTTTGAGAGTAGTCATGTATTAGACTATGTATTTTGTAACTGGACCTGTATCCAGATTTATATTTTGAACTTGTACTTGGGACAACTTATATATGAGATAACTTTTGTGTTTAGAACAATTATGACTCTTTATTACATATAGAACTGTTAGCACATTTTAGTCTTATCTTGTTATCTTTAGAACAGCTTACTACGCTTTATCTCAAGCGTAGGCTGGACATGACTCGGCCCGACCCAACAATTTGGGCAGCGGATCGTGACAACATGCAAGAAAGAAGAGAAGTGATAACCAAAAAATAGGGTGATATATGTATGTGTGTGTTCTTATTTAGTTTTGGAGTGAACCAAAAATTCAAAACCAGAATCTAAATCGAGAACCAAATTTGGATAATTTCATAACTGAATCCTAACCGAATAGTTTCCTACCTAACAATATCCCTAACCTTTATTTAGTGTGGTTCTGGGTCCAAAACTGAATTAAAACAAATCAACAATCTTGATTTTGTTAATGGATAATATAATAAACAACACAACCATGGATATATATATATATATATATAGTTGGAGAACATACACATATCCATATAGGAGAAAGAATATGTATCCGTATTGGAGAAGGAATCTAATCCTAATCCTAATTAATCTTAACACCGCCTTCAAATTCATTATGGGTCAAAAAACATGAGTTTGCCCAATAAAAACTGAAAAAAAAGTGTGGGGTGTGACTTGGTAAAGAAATCTGCCAGCTGATCAACAGAAGTCAAATGGGGTAGAGAAATAGCATCTACCAAAAAAATACTCACGAACGAAATTACAATCGATCTCAATGTGCATTGTTTTTTCATAAGAAAATCGAATTGTTTGCTATCTGTATAGCATGATCCTGTTATCATAGTGAAGCAGCGTAGGTCCTATAGGAATAATGCCCATATTAGAGAGCAGTCTACGTACATAGATAATCTTCTTGTGGTGGCAGCCATAGCTCTATACTCCGCATCAGTAGAAGAACATACAACAACGTCTTGTTTCTTACTTCTCCACAAAATCAATGAATCACCAAGAAAGAAACAAGATCTTGTAGTAGATAGTTTAGTTGTCGAATCTCCTGCCCAATCTGTTACATAAAATGTTCGAAGCTGTAGAGTAGATGGGGAAGACATGAATAATAACCGCGTAATAGAGCCCTGAAGATATCGAAGAATCTGGAGTAAGGAACCATAATAAGATAATTGAGGAGTAGAAACGAACTGGCTAACATTATTACCTGCATTAAAAATATCTGGCCTGGTCAAACAGAGATACACAAGCTGGCCCACTAGCCGTCTTAGCGAGTAGGATCTGTGAGAGGCTCACCATCTGTGGGATGAAGTTTCACATGAATCTCCAAAGGAGTATCAATTGTTCGACTATCCGATAGACCAATAGACGAAATAATCTTCGAAGTATATTTATGCTGGGAAACAAGTATCCCTCTACTTTGTGCAATCTCGAGTCCAAGAAAGTAGAGAAGACAACTAAGGTCCTTCATCTGAAACTGCTGAGGTACCTCTGTATAGCTGCAATCCTTGTTGAATCATCGCTAGTTAAAATTATGTCATCTACATAGAGTAGAAGGAGATCATACCCCTGCAGTGACGATCCGACAAATATAGAATAATCATGAGAACACTACTAAAAACCTGCTTTACGAATAGCACATGGAAAACACTCAAACCAAGCTCGAGAAGCTTGCTTGAGACCATAAATGCATTCTCCACATCCATCTGATAGAGTGGCCATCGACGAACATGTCCCACCGGAGTAGAAAGACTTGGAGGGGGTGTTTGTAGACAACCTCGAATAAAGAATCACGAAGAAATGTATTCTTCACATCTATCTGATAGAGTGGCCACTGACGAGCGACAGCAACAACTAGTAATGTACGAAATATGGTCATCTGAGCAACAAGTGCAAATGTATCATCATAGTAAATTCCATGCTCCTCTGTAAAACCTCGAGAAATCAGGCGAGCCTTATGTCGCTCAATGGATCCATCAGGTCGATACTTGACCTTGAAGATCCACTTGCAACTAACAGGTTGTACCTTATCTGAAAGTGGGATAACCATCCAAGTACCTATCTGCTAAAATGCTCGAAACTCCTCTACCATAGCCTCATGTCACTCAGGGTACTGAATTGATAAGAATTGAGCTCATGTGTAGTACCGATAACAGTAAGAAAGGAATGAAAGTATGGAGAATATGAGACTAAGCACTACAAGAAAAATGACTTTTCATGATGGTTTTTTCACGTCACCAAAGGGTTTAGTTGACAGTTTTTCTTCCATCAGCTAGGCCAGTGTCAGCAAAAGTCCCCACTTTAGTTGACGGTTATTGAACGACTTTAGTTAACGGGTTTTAGCAATCAACTAAAATTGTTTTAGTTGACGGGTTTAGCCGTCAACTAAATCCAGTTTTAGACCCAATTTTAGACCATCAATATTAGTGCATACTTTTTCTGACGCTGGCCCAGCTGACGGTTAATGACCATCAACATGGATTCCCTTTTTGTTGACGTTTCTTAGCCGTCAAGAGACCTTGTTTATCAGTTCCATTTACGTTGCCGACGTTACGAGATCAACGTATAATATCAAATCCAGAAATGCATAATATCAAATCTAGAATCTCTTACAAACATCAACTAAGTTACAAGAACATTTTATATTAACAAAACAAACATGTTCTTACATTCAATCACCAGTTCTTTTGTTCAGTTAACCAACAAAAAGATAAACTTTGTTCACAGATCACACTTGTACATGATACACCAACCCCATTTCATATTAACTAATTCGTCACAATAGAACAAAATACCCTTAACGGAAGCCCGCAGCTTCACAAACCATATCGCAACTGAAGCCTGCAGTTTCACAAACCATCATTCATCGAGAATCCCTTGTAGCCAATTAAAAACACATTGTTAGTATTAGTCTGGTATCAATAAAAATATATTTGAACAAAGACTAATACAATGTCATTGTTAGTATTTGACTGGTATAAATTATATATAGATTGAACAAAGAAATATTTGATACAATATCATCAACAAGTGGGTGATGCAATAATGTATAGGACAGAAATATATAAATAGGGATTGCTACTAAGTTTTAAACCAAACTCGAGCCCCTCATATTTATGATACTAAGACAAAATCAAGTATCAAGGCTCTCAAACTGATACAGTGTCTGAGCACAAATAAAACTAAAGACTGAAATATGATTGGCTGACTATAATTTAGGACTGAAACCATTAGCAAACAGAAACTTAAATGTCCACTGACTGAAACATTCCCCTTCTCATTTACCTAGTAAACTGAACTGTTACTAAGAATGAGAAGTAGGGACTAAACTATATATAATTTGGGGATTGAACAGTGACTGATACAAGAAATTAGTAGAGCCCCTACCCTCTTCACTGTAACTTGATTTACATGAAGGTAAAGGGCTAAACTAAAGAAATGGGACGGTACAAATCAACAAGGACTGGTGTAGTTCAGTATACTGACTGAAGTTAAACCCATGATGACTGATACCATTGGTAACCCCTCTTCACACATTAGTTAACAGTGAACAAAATCATGGACTGATACCATGATGACTGATACCCATGATGACTGCTAGTATCAAAGTCCATTTGAATTACAAGTCAGAACTCTGATACTCACTGTTGCCACCCAATTACAAGTCTGATTTACAGAGATACTCTGATACTTACTGTGTCCACTAGAACTCTGATACTCACGGCTACTCACTAATAGTAGTTAACGATGATATATAGAGATACTCTGATACTCACTGTGTCCACTAGTTTCAAGCATGTGAGCACTCTAATAAAATCAAAAAATTACCCCTCTTGCACACTATTGTGTCCAGGTACACAAGCATGTGAGCACACTCACACATTACACTCAACACATACACGCACATATAGAAAACATCCTCACTCATGAGCACACTACTCACACACAATTGCACAGAAAACACTCTCCATTACATAGTCACACAACATATATCCTGAACACAAGTATCATGAACATGAGTATCAAAGCTAATAATAGCAATGCTTAGTAGTGTCTTAGTATCGTGATATCAATATCAGCAAGTATCTTGAACACAAAATTAATGGCAGCAATGATACTTCACTACTAAACAATATTCTTATATTCAATAATGCATAAATATGCAGCACATAATGACTACAAAGCCTAGTTAAAGTCCAAAAATTACCTTCAGGAATGGCTAGGTCAAGAACGGTAACACATGATCCATCCATTCAATGCAAACTTCATTAATCTCATCAAGCCCGTACTCATGCTTCTCATTGTACTATTGTAAATAGGAAGGAAAAAAACATAAGTGATCGTAATATATTTTAAACATACATGCATGTTGATTAAGCAAAACATTACCTTAGGATTAAGCAAGCTTGGATTAATTGCGATATCTTTCATATATCGCATCACATAGTAACCACATTCGATAGCGCCACTTTGTACTGGCGCCTATGCATAGAAAAGCAAAGTCCTTACACACTTGTTCTTTTTTTAATATATTGACGATAAAGAAATATATTGTACTTGAATTGATAACCAATTCAATCTAAAATTTTATGTTGGTCTCCACATTGAGCATGATACATCTGAAGCCCACTATGCAAATTAAAGTGGACAACAATATTTGTCATTATTAAAGCATATATCATTTACTATAGTTGTACGAAGATTCGGGACGACAAATATATTCATGCATACCTTGTTACAATTTGTTTAAGGTCCTCACATATACGACCCCCCAAAGAATCCAAATAGTATGCTCTCATAAGTAGAATATCAATGACAACCAAGACCCAATGATCTCTGTAATTACACCATATAACACCAAGATATATAAAAATTTAAGTATCAGAGTTAGAGGGCCTATTAGGTAAATGTTATGCAGTGTGTATCTCAGGTGTACAATAATGTGTAGAAATCAGAGTTCAGTATGATAGTGTGGCCAAAGTGTGTGTGAGTGTATTCTACGAAAATTTTGAATTCACTTTATAAAAGGAAAAAAGTAAGAAATGTAATACCTTGGGTTGTATGGCACGAAAAAAATCGACTTTATTTTCCATATTTCAGACGGTTTCAAATCTCTCTTGCTCTTGCATCTCTTGATGCAAAAATGTCTTTTAACCTAGAAGTGGATACTTTTCTTGGGTCGATAAATGAAACATTTTCAACAGTGTTTAGGTCCTTTAAACGATAGTACAATGATCTACAGTTTGCAGATATTTTAAGTCAAGTATTAATGTAATAAAAAAAATTTCAGAAGCAAAATATTCGTGTACCTAATCTATAATTAAATGCAGTTTGTTAAGAGAGGTTGCATATTAACGAAATTGTCAATATCCTCTCGAAGAAGAGCAATAAGTATTGGAGTACCAAATAAGTTAATATCACATGGAATCTGAATTATCATTTTTTTGCTGATCAACTTCTGTGCTAACACAGCGAAGAATTCCATTCCAGGTGGATTCTTAAAAGACCTTGTAATTCTTGTACAAGCTCTCGTGGATGACTTGAGCTTACTTGGTGTCTTCTCTTTTCTTGATGTCTTCTCTTTTAATGGTGTCTTTCCTTTTATTGGTGTCTTCTCTTTCTGGCCAGACACAGATTTTTTTACATGTACCATCTCCTCATTACTTTTCAAAGGATACTGTGCATTTACAACCATATCAGAAAAGTTGGAAAATGTTAGCACTTAAATTCATAATGCTAGATAAACGGATGAAATTAGACCTTTCTTATACGACTTAGCCTTTGTGATCCTTCGGAAGATGAACTTGGTGCATTGACGGAAAGCATTGGAGGAATTGTGGATCTGGTTACCGGAGAGTTGGAACGTCAGTATCTGATATTGGTGTACCATAGTTCCCCTGTGTCATTAACTTGCTTATCATCTAGTTTTTTCTCTCAATCTCCTCGAACAACTTTTGTTTCTCCTCCTCCCAACCAATTGGAGCTTTAGGAGTATAGAAATAAGAGCTTAGGGTGACATATTTACCCATGGCCGTAACACGACCACTGTGCTCGGGCTTCTCTATTGCATAATAAAGAGCATCACGATTCACCGGAATAGACAACCCGCCACAAGAAATTTTTTCTTTACTTCATCCTATAAAAATATAGATAGGTTTAGATAGTAGAGTGTGTGTGTATATATATATAGGAGGATAGCTTAGACAGTTAGTCACCAGTGTCTAAGTGTATATGCCACCAGTGTCTAAGTGGATTAGCCATCAGTGTCCAAGTGTCCTAAGTGTCTAAGTTTCCAGTGGCCTAAGTGTCTAAATGTTTAAATGAGAATAGATATGCAGCAATAGTGGTAGGTAGGAAGGGAGAATGCCGTGCCAGACTAGATATACAGCAATAGTGGATCAGCAAGGCAAGCTAGGGGAAATGAGACTAAAGTTGAGACTTTCTTACAATCTTATCCATCATTGCTTGAGTAGTTGGATCATAAACCATCGAAATAATCATCCCCATTATGTTCACTGGCATCGACATTCCTAGTAGACTTTCTTGTAGACTTTCTTTGCTTTTTTCGAGCTAGCTTCCAAAAAAAGGCAGTGGTCAACATCCTCCTCAGTATATGTTGCATCATTTTTCTGTTTTTATCTTAAAAATGAACATAGGTGAGTGTACACATTTGCATTGCATCCATCACTTATTTCAAAGCGTTGTATCAGAGTTCAGATTACTTACTATTTCTTCTCTTAAACCCGCATAGCCTTTTTGGCCTATCCTATGATTGTATACATGTCTGCCTCCCCTATTTTGTTGCTCTGTGCGAAGATTCTGAAATCATAAGTAACATATGATAAGTAACAACTTATGAAGTTGACAAGTTAACCAAATTCTTAAGACCGATACTTGAAAGTCCTTAATCAGTCAAGATGTCACAAACTTGCTCCATTGAGTTTTATGGATGAAACTATACATTGGAGGAGGATATTTCAAAACAACAAGGTTATCCTTATTGGCAAGAACATAGTCCATTAAGCTATGCTGAAATGACTTTGATGCAACAGCAATTGTTTGCATCACATATTTTAGCTCGCAGGTCAACAATAAAGCTTTGCTACATATTAAGTAAGATTAGTAATAACCAAGCAATAAACTCAAAACAATTTTAATCTTCAATATAAATTTACCTCAATTGAGGCCCATGTATTCTTTTTAACATTTGTAGGGACTCTTCACTAATCATTGTAAGTGATTGGTATCATACTTCTTGAAACAACCCCTAGCAGACTAATACATTCTGCCCCTACCTCTCCGATAGGCTGTCCAGCCCCATTGAAAGTGAAAATCTTTCTCGATCCATCACTTCTTCTTTTAATTGTTCTCTCCATCATTGTAGGCCTCTTGTTCCTTTTTTGGAGGGGCCAGCTTCCACTTGTGTTGGGCTCTTTAGAACCTGTGACAACAAAAATTAGTGAAGTATCAGAGCCTAATTGTCAATCAATAGCATAATTATCAGTAGCACTTAGAAGTTCAGAGGGACTTGAGAGTCCCTGTTGAGCCACTCAGTGGCAAGGCAGTGCGTTGGAGTATCTCTAGATATACTTTGTCTAGGATATATGTGTGCATGTGTTAAGGGAAATGCATCAGTCCCTATGAGATGTTGCCATAGACAGGGGATCTAGGCAAATATCAGATGACTGAATATATCATTAGAGTATCAGAACAATTAGGGTATCACAACAATTAGAGTATCAGAACAAATACAGGGAAAATACATCAGTCCCTATGAGATGTTGCAAGTATTAGAACAATTAGCAATAGGTATATTCCATATATATATATATATATATATATATATAATATATATATATATATATATATATATATATATATATATATATATATAGAAAGAGAGAGAGAGAGAGAGAGAGAGGAGAGAGAGGAGAGAGAGAGAGAGAGAGAGAGGAGGGATCCACATCCTCTCATTTAATTTGCATCCCCCATGCATCTCCTTTTTCACATCCATTGGATCTTTGTTTATATAATATATATATATAATATATATATATAATATATATATATAAGAGAGAGAGAGAGAGAGGAGGATCCACATCCTCTCATTTTTGCATCCTCCATGCATCTCCTTTTTCACATCCATTGGATCTTGTTTAAGTTTTATATATATATATATATATATATATATATATAGAGAGAGAGAGAGAGAGGAGGGATCTACATCCTCTCATTTTTGCATCCCCCATGCATCTCCTTTTTCACATCCATTGGATCTTTGTTTAAGTCATCTAATCTTAACCGTTAATTTTTTAATGGCTAAGATTAGATGACTTAAACAAGATCCAACGGATGTTATCATGGGGATGCTTGGGGGATGCAAAACTGAGGGGATGTGGATCCCTCCTCATATATATATAATATATATATTATATAATATATATATATATATATATATATATATATTATATATATATATATATATATATAAGAAATTCTATAATACATCCACCCTTTGGGATGTACGATACATCCAAAATATGGACCGTTGGATGTTCATCCAACGATCCAGATTAAATTCAGATTAAATAATGCAGGATACATCATTTAATGTTGATTTAGACTTTTGACCTGTTGGTAACTTGCTTTAGCAGGTCATTCTTCACTTTAATTTTTTCAATGAACACCCTAAATTAACTCATATTTACTCTCTCAAAAGTTCATCCAATTTAATCTGAACCTTAATTATTTTTTGGTTACAGGCCATGGTAGTGGTGGTGGTGGAAAGAGAAACGGAGATGAAGAAGGAAATAAGAATCGGTTCGGATCGCGTCGAACGTCGTCGAGCCCTCCTAGAACAACGAGGAGTACCAGCTGCGCCAAGAAGAATCGGTCCGCTTCACGTCGGACGTCGTCGAGACCTCCTCGAACAGGAGAAGTACCAGCGGCGCCGCTCTAATTTTACTGCCCATACCATTGTCAGAAATTTTATTTTTTATTTAACAATTTAATATTTTGTTAATAAAGCTACATGTCATGGTGGGGTAGTGAACTGAGGAAACCTGCTTCTGAGGTCGGGCGGATTATTTTTTTACTTTTCTAATGATAATATTTTCGAAGAGAATATTTTTTTTGGACGGAGAATGGCCATTCTCTTTGCTTTTAACATGGAGAATGGCCATTCTTTTTGCTTTTAATACGGCGAATGGACGGAGAATGGTACATTTAGGACGGAGAATGGACGGAGAATACGGCGAATGACCATTCTCTTTGCTTTTAATACGGCGAATGGACGGTGAATACGGCGAATGGACGAAGAATGACCATTCTCTTGCTTTTAACACAGAGAATGGCCATTCTCTTTGCTTTTAATACGGCGAATGGACGGAGAATGGTACATTTAGGACGGAGAATGGTACATTTAGGAAGCCGACAAAAGCTCGTTCTCTCAAATCTCTTCTTTGTGTAAATTAAATCCAAGGAGGACACAATCCCTAATTTTAGTTATTGCTTAGCAGAGTCTGCTTAGTTGATGTAAAATTGTGGTGTTACTTCTGTGACACTTTTACCTTAATCTCATGTTTTCTATAAATTTGTATTCTATTTGATTTTGATTTAGTAATCTTTCCGTAATTAGTTTTTTTGTTTCATCTAACAATTTAATATTTTGTTATAAAGCTACAGGCCATGGTGGTGGTGGTGGAAGGAGAAACGGAGATGAAGAAGGAAAGAAGAAGAAGTTCCGATTCGCGGCGGACTTCGTCGAGTTCTTCAATCATGCTGAATTAAACCTCTTATAAAGTTCCTTAATTGAAGTTGATCATGATAACCTTTGGTATTTTTCAAACGGCTAGTAGAATTCCTCGAGCCCTCCTTAATCAAACGGCTAGTAGATTCTTCCTCGAGCCTCTTCAATCAAATGGCTAGTAGATTGTTTGCTAGTCTCAAAATTTATTTGTCTTTCCATCTTCCTCACTTTTTGTACTTCTCTCTTGCTATATACAATAGTTTTTGTTTCATAGTACTATTATTCATTCTGAATACATAGAATAGTTTTTTGAAATACAATAGTTTTCTGTTCTCAAGATGTCTACTCGTGTGGTGGGAAATAAGAAGACGTAGAAGATTGGTTGCCAGCTCCAAATGAAACCTTCATTCCACGTATGTTGCCAAGATTGAAGAACATCTGTCAACGATTTTAGCTGATGTTGTAAAGATTAATTCTAAGCTTTGTTCATTAGAAATTGAACAAATGAATTTATCTCGGCGTTTTGAGAAGATTGAAGAATCTTCAGCTTTGAAGAAGGCATCTTCATCTGGAGCATTTAATAATGTGAAGGTGGTTTCTATGATTCTTCCGATGAGGAGGACGTGGAGCTACAGTCTCGTAGCAAAGCATTGGACCGAATGCTCGCATTGTCCCCTACAGAAGAAATTGACTTTAGCAGTTCTTCTAAAAGAATGCGTGGAAACTTACATCCGGTCACACCATCAAAAAATTTAACAAGAGGTTTAACCTCGAAGCCTAGCAATTGTACTAGTGGTTCTTCGAGTTATTACGACTATATTTTTGCCGATGATAGACCAGACGAGTAGTAATATGAGTTTTGATTTAATTCCAACAGTTTTTCTCCTAATTATTCGTTTTTTCTTAGAGAAATAATATCATCTTGCAACAAAAACTATGTGACTCGGTTTGAGATAAAGACCTTAGCTCCTTTAACGAAAATTAGCAATGGGGTATGTATAGAGGTATATTTTCTTAGATGCCATCTATGTTTACTTCGATTCCATCGCTTACATTTTAAATGATTTATTCAGATTGTAGGCATTGTCTCTGCTTTTCACCGAGGAGGAACGGAAAAGAACCTCCAATAAAGCTAATGTATGGTTTTTACCAATAAAGATATCGGTGAGTGAGCATTTTTCTTCAATGCATATGCATTAACAATTTTTCGTTTGTTTGTCCTTCGTAATGTATTAGTTGATGTGTATGTAGAAAGAAACGTTACCTCCATCCGACAAAAAGCTTCATCAAATATGGAATAAGTACAAATATTTTTAGGATTACATGGGATCTTTAAGCACTTATAACGAGGTATTAATGTATTCTGTTTAAATATTAATCCTAATTTTCTGGAAATTTACTAATTTGTTTTACCTAATTAATCCTGATTCAGATATACATACCCATTCATTTGGACGACACTATACTCTTGCAAGAGTTCTGGTTAAAAAAAGGACTGTTGAAATTTGGGACTCACTTGCATCTAAAGATGATCCGATTCAAAACAAAACAGTCATAAAAGAAATAGTAAGCTCATATTCATCAATTTTTATGAATTGGGTACAAGATACGCGGTATACTAATACATATTGTATTCTGGTAATTGTAGCTTTCAATTTGGATCTCTTTCTCGAAGAAGAGATTTTGAAGTTGAGAGATGCTAGGTTCAGCTTTTCTACTTTTACAATAAAACGTCCTTCTTATGTTCCCCGCCAAGGCAATTCTATTGATTGTGGGATTTTTGTAATTGCATTCTTGAAAGACCGATGTAGTCTAGACTACCGTTCTCGTAATGTAAGTCTGAAAATATGTCGTCAAAAACTTACACTTTTTAGAGCAATATTTTTGATGTTATGTTTGTTATATGTAGTTTGTTGCGGGAATGGAAAGACGCAAAGCTGCTGAATGGATTACAACTTCAGAGCACAATGAAGAGCTAAAGAAGTCCAATCTGAAATGATTGAATATGGAAGACGATAATTTTTTTTTCTTCTTCTTTTATATCTAATGTAAGGAAACCCCTAATGTATTATGTTCATTTGTTTTGTTGTGTAATGCCATTTTGCCAAACGGCTTCGATTCTTTTTGATTAAGCAGAATCATTTTTGCCCTTCAAATTAATATAATTAAGCAGAAAGGAGTCTTTTGCCCTTCCAACCGAAACCCTATTCTAAGAAAGTTCAGCAAAAGAAAAAGAAAAAGTTGCTAAACAAAAAGAAGTGCAAGAAGAAGTGCAAACAGAAGGTATAACTTTGATTTTATGTTCGCAAATTCTGTATATATTACAAGGAAAATGACATTCTCCGTCATAAAACGCATTTGAATGTTAAATTCTATTCGCCGTTTAATTTGGAACGGAGAATGGAATTCTCCGTCTAACTTGAAACGGAGAATAACATTCCCAGTGTTAAAACACATTAGAATGTTCATTCTCCGTTTTATTTTAAACGGAGAATGACACTCTCCGTGTCATTTGAAACGGAGAATGACATTCTCCGTGTTAGTTTACACGGAGAATGTGTTCCCAGTGTTAAAACCCATAAGAATGGCCATTGTCCGACCTAATTTTTTGTTTTTTTTGTTTTGTAGAAAAAAATCTGTCAGGAATAAGGATTCAAGACTTTTCCGTTCTACCTTCAAGCCAATGCTAAATCTTATGGAGGAGGTCAATCAAGATGTTGGCCGTTTACCTGAGCCAGTTATTGGTTCCTTGAAGAATACCGGTTTCTGGAATTTTGTCGAGATTTTCTACCAAACAGAGTCCACGTCTCCGAAGTGGCCAAGGTAACGGAAGGGCTTGAGAATTTAATTGCAAGTTACACAGAAGAAGAAGATGGCGTCGGGTGCTTTGAATTGAGCACCACTGTTAAAATCGTGCCAAGCGTCGACGATATGGCAGTCATATTCGGTCTACCGCTGAATGAAGAAAGCGATGATGATGTTTCTTACAGAAGATTGATAAAGGAAAAACAACAGCAGCCCACACCACCAGCATCATTGAGCCTGTGTAGAGATCACTTCACAAGATTGCTGGCTAATACTAAGGGCAAACACTCAGAAGTCACGAATAAGGAAGTGAGAGACAAGTTCTTTGAATTGTTACGACGGCTTCGTGGCGGAGATAACGCTGTTAATCCAGATGATTTGGCCAAGCTAATAATCTTCCACTTGTGCCAAACAGTATTCTTCACAAAGTCTGGCGGTTCAAATTTGCCGTACAGATTCTTGGCCTTGGTAGACAGTGTGGACGTCATCAACAGTATATGCTGGCCAAGGTTAATCCTGGCATATGTAATGGATAGCATAAAGAGTAGAAGCAAAACTGAACAGGGGGATTACTCAATGGCTTTCCACAAATTGGAAGGTTGCACAATATACTTCCTCTATTGGTTTGCAGAACATAGTAAATTTGTGGAAAGGAAGTTCGCCCCAATTCCTGATTACCCAAGATTTTTACATGGAATGGGTACGAAATCTCAAACTTCCTCAAGGCCGAATATCACAACAAAATGAGATCGAAGATGATATTGGAAGATCTGGTTATACCTGTTGGGGAAGAAGAAGGGAAAAGAAGATGAGCCACCTATAGAAGAAGTTGAAAAAGAGGGAGAGGAAGAACACCAAGAAGCAGGTGGGGATAATTTTGATGAACAACGGATACCACAGCATCATGAAATGGGCGCTGTGATGGACGACTCAGCAAAGGAATTGGAGGATTTAGAAAGACATCATTCTGATATTCTTGCACAGAATGAAGAACTCAAAGAAAAGTTAAAAGAGATGGAGGCACAAGGAGCGCAGTTACGTGCAGCCAACCTTGAGAATGTCATACTCAAAGAAAAGCTGAAAGAGCTCGAGGCAGAAGAAGAGCGCAACAACGTGCAGTCAACGTTGTGATGGAGGGCTCTGTGCATGAACTGGAGGATTGAGAAGACATCATTCTGATATTCTTGCACAGAATGAAGAACTCAAAGAAAAGTTAAAAGAGATGGAGGCACAAGGAGCGCAGTTACGTGCAGCCAACCTTGAGAATGCCATACTCAAAGAAAAGTTGAAAGAGCTCGAGGCAGAAGAAGCGCAACAACGTGCAGTCAACGTTGTGATGGAGGGCTCTGTGCATGAACTGGAGGATTTGAAAGCAGAATTCTGTTCTTATTGCAGAGGTACATGCACAAGGTAAAATCTTTTATATTTCAAATTTCTATTCTCCATATATATTACACGGAGAAATCATTTCCGTGTTAGATTCACATCATACATTTTATTGTTGTTTGTTTTATTTCAGAGCGAACAACTGAGAAACTCAGAGAAACAAATAAAAGGCTCGTTGAGGAGAAATGGAGCTTCAAAATAAAGTTGAATCGTTCAATATTGAAGCCACTGAAAAGGATGGAAAAATCGTTAATCTCGAAGCCATGGTTGTAGCATTGCAGCATCAGAAGATTGAAGCAGCTGCTGAAGGCTGCTCCAAAAGAAGCCAAAAGAAGAGGAGGATCGGGGGGAAAGAGGTTCAGAAAACTATCAGCGCCATTAGGCATTGAAGATGTTACTCCCTTGGAAAAGAATACGGTTGGAGAGGCTAAAAAAAATGGAAGATTAATGCCGCTCGAAATCCCGAGGAGACGCCAAATGGCTGAATTAAAGAAGAACCGTGTCATACTAAGGGAATGCGATAAACTTACTTTGGAAAGATGCGGATGAAGAGCTGAAGAAGCAATACATCGACATCGTAATTCCCAAAAAGAAGTGTCCAGAGTATGTATCAGAACCCTTTTTTTCTTTTGTTTTTTCTAGAATTTTTTCACAATTATGTAATGAGAATCTATCTTTATTAATTTAATCTAAACTAAATTTATGTGAAGTGATATTGTAACTCATTTTTGCCGAAGAGTGTGAAAATGGAGTCACAGTCGAGCTGTCGGCAATAGACCTGCAAGACATACTCAACTATGAAGACATGGAGGCTGGCATATTGAACCTAATAATAAGGAAGCTAAGAGAAATTCAAGCCATTAAAAGAAGGTGTCTCCCGTCTAGTTCAAAGGATGTGCCATTGATCCAGAAGCAAAAGTCGGCACCCCAATCACATAAGTGGTCTGCATTCATGATGACCCACACATTGGTAAGAATTCAAACAGAAAAATCCATATTCATGTGTACACCGATGAAAAATGACAGAAAAAAATTACTCATGATATTGTGTTTTGTTTTTGGAAACAGACCATCGTTGAACGTGCCAATGAACCAGAAGCAAAAGCCGCCCCTTCAAGACATCCAAACAGATGTAGTAGACTTCGTCATGGGTTTGGAGGACGACATAGAGTTGCTATTCATCCCACTCTTTAATTCATCCATGAAACACTATACTCTGCTCACATTCAACTTTATCTCCTACGACTGGACACACTACAACTCCTTGAGACAAAACACGTACGAAAAGTGCAAGGTGGATGCAGAATTAATGAAGAACACCTTAGAGCCTATCGTCAGGAGAAAAGTTGATAGGATGAGGGAGAGATGCACGGCGAAGATGGAGTATGAGAGCAAAGTGCTGAATTGTTCTCCAAATTACCTACAACAACGGGCACCCAACTGCCTCTTGTATACGGCGTATTATATGAATATATTGACGACTACTCCCTTCGAAATACCGGGAGGAAATGACGATGAAACTCATCAGAAGATTACAATGATGAGGTTGTTATGGGCTAAGAAGTTGCTTAAAAGCAAATATGTGACATTGTAAAACAACAATGTAATTATGTAATTGGGCAAGGAACTTCTGTCTTTTATAAGCTCTGCTTTTATAATAAAATCATTTTTGAATTACATTTACATTGTCAAAACCACGAAAAGTTTGAGGATTCTATTCTCCGTTTATCTTGAAACGAGAAAAATTTCCCGTTTAAATTAAATCGTTTGAGGATTCTATTCACCGTTTATTTCGGAACGAATAATAACATTCTCCGTCTGTCTTCAAACAGAGAATAACATTTCCAGTGGTAAAACACATTAAAATTTCATTCTCCGTTTTTTTAAACGGAGAATGACATTCTCCGTGTCTTTTGAAACGGAGAATTATTCTCCGTTTAGTTTGAAAAGGAGAATAAAGATGAGCTTGATGAGAAAATGACGAGGTTGGTATGGGCTAAGAAGACTACAATGATGAGGTTGGTATGGGCTAAGAAGACTACAATGATGAGGTTGGTATGGGCTAAGAATTTGCTTTCAAGAGAACTTCTGTCTTTTATAATGTCTGCTCTGCTCTGTCTTTTATAATAAAATATTTTTGAGTTACATTTATATTGTGAAAACCAGGAAAAGTTTGACTTTATTTACATATGAAAGTCTGAACTACTACATAAAATCCTACTATCAAGAAAAAAAGTTGAATGTGAGCTACATGCGGGCATCGCAGAGCAATGGTACTCCTTGAGGCAAAGGAATTCCTTGAGGCAAATCACTTCATCGTGCATCATCAGAGCAATGGAACTCCCTGAACAAAGGAACTCCGTGCATAGTCAGAGCAATGGAACTCCATGAACAAAGGAACTTCGTGTATAGTCAGAGCGAATCAAAGTGCGAGCGCTTCGACAGAGTGTGGGTTGGCAATCAACCCAAACCCTGGGCTCTTCCAGTAACCAACAGGAAAGAGTCTTACCAAGGTGGGGGATCGGTAGAGGTATCTCCAGGATGAAGAAGGATGCCTTTGCAAGGTGCTCTGCCTCAAGGAATTCCTTTGCAAGGTCCTTTGCTCTCAAGGAATTCCTTTGCTTCTGTTCCTGTGCCTCAAGGAATTCATCTTGCTCTTGCTCTGACGATGCACGATGAAGTAATTTGCCTCAAGGAGTCATCCAAGGTTCCTATTCTGACGAAACACGATGAATTGATTTGCCTCAAGGGTTCTATTGCTCTGACGATGCACAATGAAGTGAATTCAGTTCATCGTGCATCGTCAGAGCAATGGAACGCTTGAGGCAAAGGAATTTCTTGAGCCAAATCACTTCATCGTGCATCAGAGCATAGAAACCGTTGGATGACACCTTGAGGCAAATCACTTCATCGTGCATCGTCGAGCAAAGGAAACTAAGGCAAAGGAATTCTTGAGGCAGAGCACCGTACAAAGGCATCCTTCTTCATCATGGAGATGCACTCTACCGATCCCACCTTGGCAAGACTCTTTCCTTGAGGCAAAGGACCTGCAAAGGAATTCACTTCATATTGCATTCTTGAGCAATGGAACGCCCTGAGGAAAAGGAATTCCTTGAGGCAAATCACTTCGTCGTGCATCGTCAGACCAATGGAACACGTCGAAGAAATGAACTCCTTGCGGCAAAGGAACACCGTGCATAGTCCGAGCGAATCAACGTGCGGGCGCTTCGACAGAGCGTGGAACGATAATAAATCCAAACCCAGGCACATCTCAGTCTTCTGAAGGACTTACCACCATGCATCGGACCAATAGAACACGTCGAACAAAGAACTCGTTGCGGCAAAGGAACACGTGCATAGTCCGAGCGAATCAACGTGCGGGCGCTTCGACAGAGCGTGGGTTGGCAATAAATCCAAACCCAGGCACATCTCAGTCTTCTAAGGACTTACCACCAAAGCTTCTTCGAACGAGGAGATCGACAACCAAGAGGAAAGCGACTTGCCAAGGCGGAGGATCGGTAGAGTCTCTCCACAAGAAAAGCTAAGTGAGACGAACAAACTCCCTACACTACTGCCATTTATAGGCATAGAACAACTCGGACTCATGCGCCAAGTGGCAGCCACTTCGAATTCAATTCAATTAATTTCCATCAATACCAATGCATCTGCCCCTTCTCAAGTAAAGCTAAGTAAGACTAGAACAAACTCTCCCAACTACTGCCATTTATATGCCATTAATACCAATGAATCTGCCCCTTCGAATTCTGCCAACTTTGATGAGGGTTTCAATGAGAGAAACTTTGATACAGTAGGGGGTATCAAAGTTTTGATACCCCCTATGTATGACATGTGGGCCATCTCAAAATTTATGTATATATATGTTTACATTTTACAAAGCAGGAGGGCCCACATGTCATACATAGGGGGTATCAAAACTTTGATACCCCCTACTGTATCAAAGTTTTTTTCCTCAATTTTCCTTACTTTTAAATGAGAGACTTTGATACAGTAGGGGGTATCAAAGTTTTGATACCCCTATGTATGACATGTGGGCCATCTCAAAATTTATGTGTATATATATGTTTACACGTTTTACAAAGCAGGAGGGGCCCACATGTCATACATAGGGGTATCAAAACTTTGATACAGTAGGGGGTATCAAAGTTTTGATACCCCCTATGTATGACATGTGGGCCCTCTCAAAATTTATGTGTATATATATGTGTACACATTTTATAAAGCAGGAAGGGCCCACATGTCATACATAGGGGGTATCAAAACTTTGATACCCCCTACTGTATCAAAGTTTTTCCCTTTTAAATGGGCCCCATACATAACTTACAAAAAAAGTATAAATAAAAAAAATTTTGTTATAGTCAAGATTTGAACCAATGACCTCTTAAATACAAGTCTAGCATTGTAACCACGACACCACAATAGCATTCTCCGTGTTTTATTAAACGGAGAATAGAATTCTCCGTTTTGAATTACACGGAGAATAGCATTCCCAGTGTTAAAAACACATTAGAATGTTCATTCTCCGTTTTAATTTGAAACGGAGAATGATATTCTCCGTTTCATTTGTAACGGAGAATTATATTCTCCGTTTTGAACTGCACGGAGAATGCCGTTCCCAGTATTAAAACGATTGAGGATTCTATTCGCCGTTTAATTTGGAACGGAGAACGGCATTCTCCGTTAATTTGAAACGGAGAATAAGATTCCCAGTGTTAAAAACACATTAGAATGTTCATTCTCCGTTTTAATTTGAAACGGAGAATGATATTTCCGTGTCATTTGAAACGGAGAATGATATCCGTTTTGAACTGCACGGAGAACATATTTTCTCCATTTTTGATATTCTCCGTTTTGAACTTGGAATTTGATATTCTCCATTTTTATCTAATTGTCTTCTCAAACTTTTGCATTGGAGAACATTTTTTATCTAATTGTCTCGTGTGAATGACATCTTGCCACATAAGAAAGACATTGTCTTAAGTCAACGACGTTTCATTTTATTCCATTTGCTCTTTGTCGCTATTTCGCTTTCGTACTTTACAATTACGAAAATCGTGACCCAATTTTTTATAAACTCTACAAATTCTAGGCTTCGGAATAGGCTGACTTTCTGTAGGCTGGCTTGATTTCCCTTGAGAAGGCCTTCCTTTTGTTGCTACCGGATTTGGCTCTTTTAAAGCTTCATGCCTCCATGAACTGCATCAGCTAACCATTTGTTCTTTTTCACCCATATCGGTCACCATTTCTTTCAACTCCATCAGAACAGACGACATCAACTCCGTTCTCCCTCTCTTAATTTTGCTTGATTTTTTACAATAGTATGTAAACAGATTAACTTGTTCATTAATACTACCATACCTTCTGCTCTCAATACTGTCTGGGGTGGATGAATCTTCTTTCTGATCCAGGTCCGGAGAGATAACTCTCTTTGCAATCCTTGAGCCAACAAGATTTTATCAAGTTCTTTGGAATATCTCCAATTTGTAATCTTTTCATTGCTGAAAAATATGCCTACAAGGAATCCCCTTGGTCTCCATCCACAAGCATTCACAATTTATGATCTTGTCGGCCGGATCAAATGTAACCTTCCGATTGACACTGTTTGGCGACATATACTTTTGGACAGTGCAAACTTCTGCCTCTCTTATGATGTGATGATGGAGAACAGTATATGCATCAGAACGTGTGATTTCCTTCCTTACATCTATAAATACCGTTTTAGTGTAAATTGCGGCAAATTTACCTTCTATTACGGCCATGCTAGTTTGATTCACAACTGGTGTTGAGAGTTTATCAGTGACATGCTTACCCATCTGGCCGTAACGTAAGGCCGCCAAACCGTAGTCACAATTTTGAAGGGCCTTCCATAGTGGCAGCTTCTTATTCAAAAACCTTTTCAGAAATGCGTTCATAGATTCACATCTATTTGTTGCAGTAGAACCGCCAAAATAATTTCCACATAGGAATGTGTCCGCCCATCGCTCCCTCGTTCTGTACAATGCAGTGGTCCACTCATTGTTCTCTACATTATAATCTGTTAGCATGTGCTGCCAACGGTTTTCAAATTCTTCGACTGAATAGTACCTGTTTAGAAAACATGGACAGTAACTAAAGTTGTGATATTGTAACAACAACATACTTCAAAGTAAAGTAGCAAGTATGTGCGATGTACCTTTTAATCAGAAGACTCAGTTTATTGTGAAAACCCTCTCGGTGTACATGTTTGGCAGCATTGTTTAGGATATGCCATGAGCACGTTCGATGAACTACGCTGGGCATTAAATCCTCAATTGCTTTATTCATGGATCTGCAACCATCTGTGAGAACTGTCACTGGTAATTTGCCATTCATACACTCTAGGAATTTTTCTAGAACCCAAGAATATGTCTCTGCAGTCTCATTATGGATCATTGCAAACCCAAACACACAAGTCATCGCATGATTGTTTGTACCCACTAGAACCACCAATGACATTTGACTTCTATTTGTTTTATATGTAGAATCGAATGCTAGTGAATCTCTAAATAATTCGTAATCGAATCGACATGCACCGTCAGCCCAAAAGAGATGGGTCAATGTAGAATCTTCGTCTACCTTGTACGCGTAGAAGAAATCTGGGTCACTGCCCTCCTTAGATTGAAGAAATGTAAATGTTGTCGTAGCATGAACATCGTCTAGTGCTCTACTATCTTGAGCTAGAGCGTTGTATAAATCTTTTCTCGTCCATCCAACCTTATCCCAGCCACCTTTCTTCTGGACAATTAAATTCTATATCTGTCCAGTCCCCATCCCTGATTGCTTCATAAGCTTAATTTCTTCCAACTCTGCGGGTGATATCGTACGATGGGATCTCAAAAAAACTGTTTCATAATCATTCGCCAGGATATGGTTGTGATGTACATGAAATTTTTTGACGAACCACATCTTTATTTTATCGGTGTACCCAATACGAAAAATTGCTTTACAACCACTTCTGCTTTCACTTCTTGGCTCACGAACCCTGTTAGGAGCTTCCTTGTATTTCTTGTGTCTGAATCCCGCATTCGAGCAACACAACTACGGACCATCACCATCCCAGATTTGTTTTTCTTTACCTCGTTCTTTCTAATACTGAAACCATATGCTTTTGAATATATCCGGTAGAATGTCTTGCTTCTTCAATAGAGTTGAACTATAGGCCAACAATATCTTCTTCTAAGAGATGTTTTGGATCTTTGTTAATGTTGGCAGACTGCAATATTTTTTTCATCGTCGCTGCATCGAAATCCAATGGAGATTCACCGTCGTCCCTAAGAACAGAATAAAACAAAATAAATATGAGAAATAAATGTAAAAATATAATGCATTTCTTAAATTCATTAGAAAGGGTGATGCAAAATAACATTTTTTTGTTTGCGTTGATGTCGTCGTCGTCGTTATGATGCATTGTTCCATTGTTTTCTTCATCTTGTTCTTTACTGTCTCCTAAGTTAACATCTTCCAAACTTTGCTCATCATCCAAATCATCTGACAGTCCTCTTGAAAAGAAGCTTTCTTCATCGACTAAATCTTCCACACGACGATCAGTTTCTCCATGTGACGTCGACATTGAAGAAAATAGAGTGTGTTAGAAACCAGCAGAAGAAACAAAGGACAAGAAACAATACAAGAAGAAAGAGTAATGCTATATTCGTACCTCCAAATTGTCCCTCTAATATATAGCCCTCCCATCTGATGTGGCATGTTAAATAATAGTGTGTGTCATCTGACATGACTGATGACATGGCAAATTTTAATCCAAAAGTTAACTATCCAATTTTCTCCATAATAATTTAACGTTAATATCAATGTTAATTTAATGTTAATATTAATTTATGTTAATATTAATGTTAACGTTAATGTTAATATTAATATTAATATTAATATTATTGTTAATGTTAACGATAATATTAATTATATTAATGTTAATGTTAATGTTAACATTAACTTTAATGTTAATTTTTATTTTTAGTTTTATTTAAAAAAAATTTGCTGCGTCAGCTGCCAGATCAATATATCACGTCAGCTGCCACGTAAGGATGGACAGTTTGAAAGTGCAATTTGGAGGTACAAAAAGCATTATTTAGGAAGAAACAACTTCCAGTAAGGCAACAACACAACCTTTTCGTCTTCCTTGTAACTCCGCCACGTGGCCCTCTTTTGATGGCTCATGAAAAATCTTAAGTGATTCTAGGAGCAAGCATAATTTTAAGGAAACAACTTCCAACAACACAACTTTCTCGTCTTCTGGGTACATGTATTATTAAATTGTGTAGCTAATAACGCACGAGGAAGCATGCAACAACATTCTCCACGTGGCCCTCTTCTGTAGGATAATGCATGCAACAGCATTTAATGCTACGAAACCCTATTGTCTTGTTATGTGTTGTGTATCCTATGTGGCATGAGGCAGAAGACAATATCTTGCATAGGCGGCTATATTCACAAATGACAATAAGTTTAAAAAGTCATCTCCAATGCAAAAAAGTATTGAGAAGACAATACAAAGTAAATTTTTACAACTTCCAAGAAAACTTTTACTCTTCTAATGATATGGTATCAATGTTTATTATTAAATTGTGTAGGATAACGAATGCAGAGCATTTAATGCTACGGGATCTGTTGTGTAAGAAACACAACCTGTGAGAGAGAACCCGAGAGAGAGAGAGAGAGAAAGAGAGAGTGTAGGAGATGGGATAAAGAGGAAGGATCGAGCTCGACAAGATTTTAAACTTAAAATTCAATTTTTGGTTATCATTACTAATAACTAGTTCGCACGTCCGAGTTTAGACGAACACTAACCGAGCCCCGAGCAACGTGGCATCAGCTAGCTTGGTTTCTAATACCGTGGCATTCCTGTTAATTTAAAATTTACAATATTATTGAAACTAATATTAATACTAAAATTTAAAATAGTTTTTGATTTAACATTTACTTCAAACTAGTTAAAGTTAAAATTGTATTCTTTTTTATTTAAAATGTAATTGGAACTACAATTAATATTAACATTCGCTTGTCCCATAGTTTAAGTCGTATTTTACTGCTTCTTGCTTAAGTCTATGCACCCAAAGAACTTGATTGTTCAAGTCGAACGCGTGCACAGCACGTTCCCTCGATGCAAGGCCTGACGTAGCCCTTGCTTGTCAAGTCGTTGCACAAACACATTAGAAAAGAGTTTTGTTGGGCAATCGAAGTATAGCAAGCACCGTCCCGTGTCACGTGCATTTGTTAAGCAGTGAAAGGGTGTGAAGGCCACTGGCAATGTCAAGCCATCACGGACTATAGCTGGGTTAGACGATGACCCTTTTGCGGCGGGCCGAATCGGTCCCTTGGCCTAGGAATGGATTGGTTGAAGGAGCAATACACAAGAATAGACTGCTATATTGGCAGGATTATTTTTGGTATTCCCGATAAGGCAGAGTTTTCATTTTCCGGTGAGGCAGAGTTTCACCATCGACTTGATTCCAGGGATGGCACCAGGATCGGAGAGAGTCTACAGGATGACACCTTCAAAGTTGAAAATCTTGTACAAGATGATTGAAGAACTCAGAACCAAAGGATTCATTCATGCTAGTGGATCGCCTTGGGGAGCACCGATGCTTCTTGTGAAGAAGAAGGATGGCACGTCAAGATTATGTGTTGATTATCGTACATTGATGTCTTATTTGATCAGCTCAAGGAAGCGACTGTATTCTCGAATATTGACTTGCGGTCATGAGGGTACCATCAGATCCGAGTCAGAGAGCAAGTCATCCCGAAGACATCATTCAGATCGAGGTATGGACATTGGGATTTCCTTGTTATGCCATTTGGAGCGACCAGTGTGCCAGCCATATTCATGGACCCCATGAATCGTATCTTCATATACTATTTGGATCAGTTCGTGATAGTGTTCATAGACGACATCTTAGTCTATAGCTGTAGTGCCCCGTCCCTACATCGTGCCCCATACTCCATCCACGGGGTACGCGAGAAAGGAACACTATCGCTATCGATTCGGTCAGGACCGATAGGTCGGGATCGATTGACTCGATCGAACGGGAACAGTTGAATTAAGATCCATTCTCTCGCCTGAAGTAAACTCAAGGTGAGTGGCTGACCCTTCTCTTCTCGACCCCCTTCCTAGGTAAATCGATTATGTTGTTACGAATGAAAGGATAAATGCAAGGGCACAAACACGGAAAAGGGATTAAGTTTTCAAAGATAATGTAGGCTATGTCTTAATAACTAAAAGATAAATACAAGGGTAAAAGATTAATGTTGTTGCGAATGAAAGGATAAATGCAAGGGCACAAACACGGGACTAGTTGGCTGCGCTGATGTCGCCTACGCGATCACCTGCAACCCGCTGAATATGGGACTTGGTTCCGGAGAAGCCATTCCATAACGTTGAATGGATTTTAATTCAACCGTTCCCGTTCGATCGACCCGGCCGATTCCGACCTATCGGTCCCAACCGAATTGGTAGCGACATTGTTCCTTTCTCGCGCACCCTGTCTCGACCCGCACCCGGAGTAAGGGCATGAGTGCGTGACAGTGTCCCAGCCTACACCACAGAAACGACGTAGAACGCTGTCTAGTTCTACTATCTAACAACAGTTATAATATCAAAACTGTCGAGAACGGTCAACTCCGAATGGAGGACAAGCAATGACAATATAATATACTCAATAAGCTATGATATTGTTGCGACCGTCCAGTGTTGGTATTTATGTATGGTATTTATGGTGCACATCATCTTAATTCAAACGAGTAGTTCAAAGGAGGTAATTATGTATGGTATTTATGGTGCACATCATTAGGACGGGTTGCAACCGTCCAATGTTGTGATAAGCTATGATATCAGTAAGTTTGGGATCCTTCGGATATTGGGCTAGCAACCCGTATCGAAGCGATCATAGTCTTACACATAAGGATGCCAAAGATGCATTACGGTGCGAAACACCGTGACCTTCATATAGATAGGGCCGGTGGGCTGAGATTAGCGCTGGGTGCAGGCACAGGGCCTGCCACCCTTATGCATATGTTTAAGTTTACGGTTGGTTGGTTGAGTGAAATGATATAATTTCTTATGTAAAGTTCTAACCTTGCAGGCTAGGCGAAATGGGACATAGATGAGCCCGATCACTATGTTTATGTTAAGATTATGTCTAACTGTATCTGCCGCAGGGACACGGTAGTGGACAAGTTCAGGATATGTTCGGCTTGAGGCGGGGCTCGGCTTGGACGTGCCGAGGCATAGAGTCCTTAGCGTTCAAGAGGAGCTACAGCATTGGCGTTCGGACTTACGACATTGAGATGTTCAGCCGAAGACTACTTGTTGGCTATAAAGAGGCATAATGTATGGAACAATGTACTCCTTTGTGAGCTAGAAAGATCATGAGCGTTGTAGCCATTGACATGTTAAGTTGGGCTATTCAGAGCCATTGTAACCTTCAGTTCATTATCAATAAAAGGGATTCTTGTTGTATACTACGTTTTCCTTCCGCTGCTTATGTTATCAATTTGAGCTATAAACACTATTGTGAATCTATTATCTTGCCTTGCACGAGCGCAACTCCAGGCTCGTGCGGCATCACGCCCTAGCGAGGACGATGATTCGGGTGAAAACTTGATAATGATGAAGACGGTAACTCGGTCGACAATCGTAAGTATCGAGGTATGATCGGGAAAATTTAACAATAGCATTAATATTAAATCTACATTGGCTTTTCTGTTAATTTAAAATTTATAATATAATTAAAACTAATATTACGAAAATGCTATTTTCTCCCAAAAATTTTGGGTGATACCATCTTCCATTATGTGGCATATGACATGGCTGCTAACATGACAGATGACATGGCAAAATTTAACAATAAAATTAATATTAAAATTAACATTAATAGTAAATAAATAATTTAATATTAAATTAACATTAATTAATATTAACATTAACATTAATATTAACATTAATATTAATATTAACATTAACATTAACATTAGCATTATCATTAATATTAATATTGACATTAACATTAACATTAACATTAACATTAAAAAAATTTGGGTAATTAATTTTTGGGGTTAAAATTTGCCATGTCAGCTGTTATGTCATCTGCCATGTCAGATGCCACATAATGGGAGATAGCATCACCCAAATATGTTGGGAGCCCAAACGACTAATTGCTAATATTAATACAGTGGCATTACCGTTATTTCCCAAAAGATTCGTGCCTTGTTCGGTCACAGTGTCACACCCCTCCACGAGCGGATTACACCCCCTAAACGAGGGGTTAAATAGCATTTTCCAAAGAAGAGAACCCATCCGATTAGAGAGAAACAAAGGAAAGAAGAAGAAGAACAGTCGTAATGGAGAGGAGCAAGAGCAAGATCAACTGCAGCGGATGGGCCGTCATCCCTACCGAGATTCTCTCGATGATACTGGTACTGTCGGGGATGCCGACGGACAAGGTAATGTGCAACGTGGCCCCAGTTTGCCGTTCGTGGTGGAAGGCGCTCAACGGTCCCTTAGACTATTGGTCTAACGTCGACTTGGTACAGTGGTGCCGGAGGACCCAGCAAACCGCTGAGATTAGTTTGACCGTAATGAAGCTCGTGGCTCGCAGTGGGGGATATCTAGGGTCCTTCTCCGCGTACAAGCTCGACGAAGCAGCCTTCTGTTTTGCATGTTTAAGTCCAGTACAAAATTTTATTTGGTCTTATTCTAATACTTTATTTTTTCTATTACAAAATTTTACGTATACTTTTGTTAATTTCTATTGACGTTTTCCTATTTTTATAATACAGTGGGAAATTTCTAAGGGTGCTGCGCATTCCGAAGTACGACGTGAGTCATGAAACTTTCGTGAGACACTTGGAGTTTCTTCCTGTGCTGGAAGAACTCGACATTAGCTACTGCCTCTATATCACGTCGACTGGAATATTTTTCGTCGAAAAGTATTGCCACCGTCTGGTCAAGCTGCGTAGGAACATGTCCCCTCCAGATTTCATGCTCAGGAACAGATTCGTGCTGGACACAAAAAATGAGACGGAGGGAAAGGCCGTGGCTGATTCGATGTCGCGTCTACATATGGGATTCGGCATGTTCAATGGAGACACGTTGCGATCTATCATATGCAACTGCAAGGGTCATCGCGTGCTCGACATACGTGGGTGCTTCAACGTGCACTTCAACGATGAACTCTGGAAAATTTGTTATTCAATACAGACGTTTAAAAAACCCTTTGATGATGTAATCCCAGTCCCAGGGGAACCTGGATACGAGATGTATAATGATTTAGATATCATCAATCATTCCTGGGGTGAATGGTGAAAACATTAGCATGCATGCATGCATGCGTTTCTTTATATTTTCACTAGTCTACATACAAGATATTTTTTATGAGTTTGATTCTCCATTTTGACAAAATTTTACTTTTGTTAATAATGTTTTACATGATTAATTTTTTTTATAAATAAAATGGACTGTGATATAATGACGCCTAAGACGGCTCACTTCTGAGATTTCGACATTTCCCAACACAGATTTTACCATTAATACAACATCTCAGTGTAATCATATCCAAAAGATTTCTCCATTTCCTAACACAGATTTTACCTTATTCAAAATGAATTCTGGCGGTACAAATTCTACCCATATTAGTGGTATTAGTGTCATTCACCATAATTAATGGTGATTGATACGAAAACATTGGTTTCTTTTTCACAACCCTTTAAAATCTATTTATACAGCCAAACAGCCAAACTAATTCATCTTCACCAGCCTTCAAAACCAATTTATATAGATTCAAAATAAAACTAAACAGCCAAACTATTTAAAATTCACAACCCTACAGAACAGTCCTAAATGTACCATTCTCCGTCTTATATGTACCATTCTCCGTCCTATATGTATCATTCTCCGTCCTACCTCCGTCCTAAATGTACCATTCTCCGTCCTAAATGTACCATTCTCCGTCCTATATGTACCATTCTCCGTCCTATATTTACCATTCTTCGTCCTTAGTGTACCATTCGCCGTCCTAAATGTACAATTATCCGTCCTAAATGTACCATTCTCCGTGTTAGAGGAACGGAGAATGGCCATTAACAGTCCCAAAAATTATTCCATACTAAGTTAAAATCATATAATAGCACCCAAAAAATGTTAACAATAGAAAAATTCTACAAAACCCAAACACCAGACTCGAACCTAGGCCTTCCATGTAAAAGCCAAACAGCACAACCAACTAAGCTTGGAATAAGACATCAATAATGCTAAGTCTACTACCAAATGCTTACAACACTCTTACAACCTTCACCCATTGCTGACATATGGGCCATAGCCCACATGTCAGCAATGGTTGAAGGTTGTAAGAGTGTTGTAAGCATTTGGTTGTAACTGTAGCATTATATCCCTAACTTCCAATAAGGAATAAGAAATTGAATATCCCCAACTTCTAATAAGGAATAAGAAGAGTCGGTTAGGAACGTGTATATATATACATAGGGGTCCCCATTCGTCTGAGTAGGTTGCACATTTAACATGGCTCCAAAAAGATCATCTGGTTGGAAACCATTGCCAGAGTTTTCTTCCATTCGTCGTCGAGCCTCTCCGTATGGAGCACTCTCTGCGCCGCCTCCGGCCCATGACTGGCTGGCAGCGGCTACGGACTTCCTGACCTCCTGCGGGTTGTCACTGGAGGTCATCGCTCGACCTCTTCATCCGGCGCCCAACTTTGACTTGTTGCCGATCACTCCGGAGGAACGGGATTCTCTGGAAAAGAGGGAAGCGTTTCGCCGCCTGTGCCATAGGGCGGGTGTGCGCACCCTGCAGGACTTTACGGAGATCCTCCGCGAGGCCAGTGAGGGGTAGACCTCTTTTTTTTCATTTTTTACAGTTTTTTGTCCTCCTCTTGTATACTTCGTCGGAGAATGTTCCGGCGATGAAGCTGGGATTTAATAAAATATAATATTTTGTTAACTCAATTTGGTTTCGGCTACAATCAAACTTTTACAACCTTCTTGCAACTTACACCCATTTGCTAACTATAGCATTGCTCTTTATATATTTTTCAATTAACAAATCTTGTTACGTCAAATCCATATATCAGCAACGATATCCCTATCAATGACTTGTTACGTCATAGAATTGATTATGCTGCCAGCGTCAATCTTGCCGTCAAAGCTATCTTAAATATGATTACAAAGTAAAATAGAGGACAACTTTGAGTGTTTCAATTTTACTCTTTTCAAGTACATAGTCTTCTTATTTTCAAAAAATTAATCAAATATTCGAAAAATAGAAATATTGAGATTAAACTTCACATTCTTAAATATGTTGTCAAATTTTTTTAAATAAACATGTTTCCACCACGTTTTTTCTGCCAAATTTTTCAATAATTTATACGGAACACGTGGATATATACTAGTAATAATAGTAATAAATTTAATTTTGGAAAATAGTTTTTAAAATTAGGGTCTTAAAATCCTAAAGGTTTATGTAGTGATTTCACATGGATATATACTAGTAATAATAGTAATAAATTTAATTTTGGAAAGTAGTTTTTTAAATTTAATAGTAATAAATTCGACCGTCTTATACTAGTAATAATAGTAATAAATTTAATTTAAGACTCAAAACTATTCTAATTTTTTCCACTTCCCAAGGTCATATAAGACGGTCGAATTTTCCCTCTTCTTCTCTCAAACCCTCTTCCTTCTCCCAAACTCTCTCCCAAACCCTCTTCTAATCAAAATGCCGCCGAAGAAACAATGACCATCGCCGAAGGGGAAGAATCCACAAAAGGATGCGATACAGGCCCGAAGGATAGAACTTGTAAGGGCGACGAAAACCAAGATTATGGTCGCTAGGGTAGAGGCCGAAAGGGCAGCGGTGGAAGCAGCGACGACAGCGACGATGAAAGCGGAGGCGGTAGCCAAGCCACGTGCAAAAAAGGTTAAAAAACTCATTGCTCGACCAAGACCGGAAAACCTATCCTCGATACAGAGTCGTCGGAAGACTCAACTTATGAAGATCGAAGGCGTACTCAAGCGAAGGCTAAGGTAGCAACGGATATAGAGCCATCAGCGTACTCTGAGGATTTTGAATCCTCATCAGAAGAGGAAAATGAAGAGGAAAAGCAATCATCAAATAAGTTCCAGGCTGGAGAGGAGGTAAAAAAATTTAAAGACTCTAAATCTAAGAAGATTTATATTAAATATTTCAAGAAAAAGGCTGTTATGCCTGAAAGATCAATTAAGATGGATGATGTCGAAGACGAAGCTTTCCTGGATATATTGAAATTCTATCAATTGGAAAAACTGAACAAATCCTATCTTGAGAAAATCTTCCAAATAATAGTAAGAGAATTTTACTCAACTCTTTCGGCTGAAATTAAAGAAAAAGAAGAGGATCAACAAATGTTATTTCTGAGAGGGAAACTGATTAGGGTAAATGCTGCTGTCATCAACAAATTTTATGGATTTGATCCAGTTCCTGAGTTTGATATGAAAGATATTGATAATGTTTCCATGACGGATGCAATTCATGAGATTACAGGTGTTTCAATGGGAGCCAAGACCCCTCAAAATGTATACAAAGATCAATTAAAAACTTTGTATAAATTGTTGCATGCCTACGTATCTCAAACACTCAACCCTACTGGACATGAGTTTTCCATCCATCCCGAGAGAGTAAAATTTCTTTATTATATGGAGAAGAAAAAAGGATGGATATAGGTTCCTACATGTTCAGTAGAATGATGCATCTCATGGGAAAACCAACTGCAAGGACAGCTCTCCCTTTCGGAGGATTTGTATGCTCGATGGCTAATAAACATTCTGTCCCAAGCTTAGCAAGGGATGTTTATATTAAAAACAAAGGCCCCATGAGAAAACAAACCTTCACTCGAATGTTTAAAAAACGGGCAGCAGCTGCAAGCAAACCATCAACATCTGGAAAACCATCAACTTATGGAATCAAAAATACTAAGGACAGGGTTGATGATCTAGACAATTTTGTTGCTGCAAACTTTGAGAATGTCTTAAAAGAGATGAAGACTATATCCGACAACCAGAAATTGATTCTGTATAAGATTAACCAGATAGAGGTTGAATTTGCTGACCAAGAATAATATTTTCCTTCCCTCGTGAAGAAGGTAAATGGGGCTAGCCCAAACTCTTATGTAAAAATACACACTGTGCACATTGATACTTTAATGCTAGCCATCACTTTGATACTTCTATTTATGTTTCTGGATGTCATTTCGACATATACAGTGAGTCCATACTGACTATAATTTTTCTTAATCCGTCCCTCAAGGTGTAGGTGAAGGATATTTTGAGAAAAAAGAAGAAGAAGGAAAAAAAAAGAAACAAGAAGAAGAAGTTGGAGATGGCTATGAAGATTCATCTTTTGAGTTTTGAATCTTTTATTTCAATTTGGAAGTAATATTTGACTTGTAATATGGTTCTGAATATTTGTGGGTCATGGCGGTCAAACTAAATTTTGTGTTTAAAATATTGTAAGACTAAACTTTTCGCTTGTACTAAGTGCATAGTTCGTAATTTGTTTTGAAAATGTAATATGGTCTTGAATTTAGAATAGGTTTGATATTTATTTGGATTATTGTATTGTGAATTACGCAGGTTCTATATTGAATTACTAACGTGGATTGGGCTGATTACTGTAACGTGAATTATGCAGTTTATTGGACTTGGAATGAAGTATACTTAATTTGATTATGATTTTTTGGTTGAAGCGTTTATTTGGTTGGCAGTTGGCCTTCATAGATGATATTGATATTTTGGTGTATTCCTTTGATTTGCAGATGCCCATCACAGATTTCATGAGTCCTGGGTGCATTCCTAGAGTTTACAGGTGGCCTCATTACGGATGCATTCCTGGGATCACTAAAACTTTATTTGATTGTAATATGTTTTGCTTTCTGTAAAAAATCATTACATCGATGCCATCAGTATGAATTCGATGCCAGTGCCTGGTCATCCCTTGTTATTGCTGAAGCAAAATTGTAATCCTGCATGTTCATCCCTTGTTATTGCTGAAGCATAATTGTAATCCTGCCTGTTCATCCTTTGTTATTGCCATCAGTACATCGATGCCATCAGTATGAAGTCGATGCCAGTGTAATGCATAATGTAATGTAAGAAAAATTCTCTTTGATAGTAGGTTAATTATATTCAAACACTCATAAGAAATTTTGTGCAGCCATACAGTGGAAGCCTAATAAAATGATATTCGAATTTTCTTGAAAATGATTTAATATTAAATGAATGTACTATGGTAAATGATATTAAAAATACTGTAAATATTTGGTGAAAAAAAATATGAGATACTTGAACATTTCCAGTCCTAAATGTACCATACTTTGTTAAAAGTACAGAGAGTGTCCATTCTCCGTTTTCAAAGAACGGAGAATGGCCATTCTCCATGTTAAAGGAACGGAAAATGGCCATTCTCCTTGAGAATGGCCATTCTCCGGGTTAAAAGCAAAGAGAACGGCCATTCTCCGTCCATTCACCGTATTAAAAGCAAAGAGAATGACCATTCTCTGTCCATTCGCCGTGATAAAAGCAAAGAGAATGGCCATTCTCCGTGTTAAAAGCAAAGAGAATGGCCATTCACCGTCCAAAAAAAATATTCTCTTCAAAAATATTATCATTAGAAAAGTAAAAAATATTTCGTCCGATCAATACAGATTTTTTTTAAATATGTGAGCAGATGATCCGCCCGACCTCAGAAGCAGGCTTCCTCAGTTCACCACCACCACCATGACATGTAGCTTTATTAACAAAATATTATATTATTAGATGAAAAATAAGATTTCTGACAATGGCATGGACAATAAAATTAGAGCGGCGCCGCTGGTACTTCTTCTTGTTCGAGGAGGTTTCGACGACGTCCGACGCGAACCGGACCGATTCTTCTCGGCGCAGTTGGTACTCCTCGTTGTTCTAGGAGGGCTCGACGACGTTCGACGCGATCCGGACCGATTCTTATTTACTTCTTCAACTCCGTTTCTCTTTCTGCCACAACCACCAACACCACCACCACGACGACCTGTAACCAAAAAAAAATTATGAAATATTAAATTGGATGGACGAAAAAGAGAGTAAATATGAGTTAATTTAGGGTGTTCATTAAAAAAATTAAAGTAAAGAATTACCTGCTAAAGCAAGTTACCAACAGGTCAAAAGTCTAAATCAGCATTAAATGATGTTTCTACACTATTATTCAATCCGAACCATTGGATCAACATCCAACGGTCCAAATTTCGGATGTATCGATACATCCTTTTCAAGGGGATGTATGGTAGAACGACCCATATATTATATATATATATATATATATATATATATATATATATATATATATATATATATATATATATATATATGTTCATTTAGATTTGGTTTGTGATATATTATTAGAGTATCATGGATTGTGTGGAGTATCAATTTGTACTTGAGTATCCTATAGGGTTTGATCCTTACATATGGAAATGTGTGTGTGAGTGCTAATATATGTGTATCAGTCCATAGGGGAACTGTCACTGGTAATGCATAATTATAGGTGTATGTGTCTCATATGCATATAAGGCATAGTAGAGACACATTATAAGAAAAATGTTTGACAAAAATGTATACCTCTTTCGATTTTATCTTCCTGTCATTAACAGAATTGCTAATTTTAGGCATTGGGGATGTTTGCACACAAGTAAAAATATATGGCATAAGTAAAGAGAAGTTAGAAAACAAATGAACACTAATCTAAACATATTGCATAAATAAAGAGAATAAGTTAGAAAACAAACGAACACTAATCTAAACATATTGCATAAGGGAAAAAGTTAGAAACAAATAAACACTAATCTGAACATTAGCTTCATTAATAAAACAAATGAACAGAAAAGAAGAGGTTACTAATCAACCCAATCTGAACAGTAGCTTCATTAAAAAATAGAAATTTGTTACAGAATCACAGATACAAATTTACTAATCAACCCAATCTCCTTTAAACCCACTCTGATTTGTACCCAACTCAATTAAGGTTCACCAATGTGAAACCAAATTTATCAACCTTAACACCCTTACTCTTGGCCCAATCGTACTTAAATACTGGAATGTAAAGGTATGATAATCGAGCTCCTATATTTCTTTGATAAATCCATAGAAACACATGTCCCCTACTGTAGGATTCTTATTTTGAACTTACAATCTGCATTGTTGTAGCTAAAAGACAAACTCCACTATTTTGGCTAACTCAAGCATTATCATGATCCTTCGTGTGGTAGCGGCAACCATTAATAACATATCCAGAACTTTTAAGTACATGGTGACTACCTTATGTTGAAACCAATAGATAAATGTTTGATTGTGTTTGTCCCGCAACCACTTTCTATTTTTAGACTTTTGGGGATATTCTAAGTGTAACCACTCCATATGCTCGCTGTCAAGTCATTATGAGAACTTATTATGCAATGTAACAGTTTTAATACAATGAATTAGAAAATCAAAAAATTTATGATAAAGAAGCTTACTCAATATAAGGTTCAATTTCATTTGTGTTCTCCAAAACATATAAATGGACTTGTTGCCATTCTTCGCGATCAATACAGCCTCCAGGAAAAGGTTTTTCATCTTCAATGTTGCCCTTCCTTGCAAGGGAATTTCCTACTGCCTCAAAATTTTTGACAAAATATCTTCTTCTCATCCATTGTTAATGTATAACAAGCTCACGGCAAATAAGTACATTTTTTTTTTCCAAAATTAGGTTGTAGTTTGGTGCTTAGCCCCTCCTCCAAGCATTGACTCCATCCTTTATCTTTGCGGGAATGTCAAGCAATGTACCATATATGCTCTTACAAACTTGCCGCAATGCGTGTCGACCCTCTGCTAAGGTGTAGAGATTGAAATGCCTTTGGGTCACCAGAAACATGTTCATATGCCGCATTAACCATTTCTACAGCATCTGCACCATCTTCAAAGGAGCCACCATCTTCAAAGGAGCCAAACCTATTATAGTTAGATGGTTGTTCATCACTTGCTGCAATGCTTGTCGACCCTCTGCTAAGGTGTTCCTCACCATGTCAAACCCATATTGTATAACTTCGATCGATACCCCAACTAAACAAGTGTTTTCTTACATCCCCTAGCTTTTGGAATATCAAATTTCCATATTTTTTGCATGGATATCGAATAGAAATATGATTATCTAAATGGAGCTTTGCAAACTTAAGATACTCTTCTACTCCATTCTCATATTCACGGCACATTCTATCCTTCGACATCCATGACTTAGACATGGTTGTAATCCCGACAATTAAAGCAGATTATATAACCAGGTTATAAATATACCTAAGCAGCAGTTGTAGATGATCGTAATCTCGACCTTAAGCTGGGTGCTTCTTCCTTTCCTGCAATAAGAATGAGATCATTAGCATATTAGTCTAGTGTGCAGCAGATCAGTTTTAGTTCTATGTTAACAAACAAAAATTCTAAGACATGACACAGTTGACCCACAAAAAGTCCTACTGATTCACAAATCCTAGGACATGACACAGTTCTGTGAAAAAACAAAATCCCTAGGACAAGACACATTTCTATGAATAAATGAAAACTCACATCATATGACAAAATTGACCAAAAATCCTACTTATTCACAAATCCTAGGACACGACACAGTCCTGTGATTAGGACAAGATAAAGTAGCCAGACACAAAGCCCACATCATGACAAATTCGACCTAAAAACCTTATTATTCACAACTAGGACACGACACAGTAATCAGACACATAAAACCCTACTCTCAATAAATCCTCAAAAAACCATCCTGTCAAAAAACTCTACACACATAAAAATCCACAAAAACTCTAACATCAACTAGCACTACCATAAAATTGAATTGTAGAGAGAAAATATGGAATAGAACTGCAACCTTTCGCATGGTGAAAACCGAAGTTGCCGTATGGTGAAGTTGTGTCACGACCCGCACCCACTGTAAGGACACGAGAAGGGCGTACGTCCAGCCTACGCCGCAGTGTCAGCGGAAGAACGCTGTTCTAGGTCACCATCACAACTGCACTATATGATATAATCTTCAAACGAAAAACAATCACAGGAGGATACAATCTTAATCATAAACTAGAAGTAGATAATCAACACGATGAAATAGATAAGAAATCCACAAAAAGGGATACAACCAAAAGTGAAATAAGTCAATTGTATTAACAACCACAAAATTTCAATATCTGAAATACATCTCTACGACAAAATAAGAAATAAGATAACAAACTCTAGACATCTACTCCAAGCTCTACTAGTGTCCTCTAGGCTAGCTGTGATCCTCCATGTTACCTGTAAAATTTTATCAACGGGTCCAATCAGGACAGGAACGAGCATAATACATCTCACGCAGTTTATATCATGATAGGAAATGTAAAGCATGCTATAGAATAAGATACATGAAACGTTATAAGAAATAGACATGAAGAGAAAGAGAGAATCTGATAACCAAGAGATATCTATATATCGTAATAGAGAACTGTAAGTGACTAAATGATTTAGAGTATAAGGTAGTTATGTGAACGGCATTATACATGATTACACTACAGTGTTTATACATGATTACACTACTTTGGAATTGTTCACATGACTACTTCTACTCCCCTGTACCCCAATCAATACACAAGGATCTATACAGGTTATGTTATTATACATGAAAGTTTTATACATGAAGCTCATGAGATCATGAGAGTACATGAGAGCACATGAGTGTACATGAACAATAAAAGTCCATGAAATACATGATGTTCGTGAAAAGCACACGACATGATATATTCGATGCATCCGAAGGGGATAACATCTCATGTAAAGATCCATATAGTACTAATCCGTGATAACATCGTGTCAGCATTAAGTAAATTAGTCTATAACAAGAATATCATTCCTAACAAGTATGAAACGGTCAGAGAATGTACTCGCCTGATATCCTAAATGTCTGATAAGAATATGAGTCCGAACCGGAGTATCTGAGTCCTATTTAGAGCAACCACGGGTTACAAAGTGTCCAACATGAAATAAGAGTAATCTACAATACATTCTAAATGATTCTAGGTCCATCTAGGTCAAAGTCAACCCTTGGTCAACTCTGGTCAACCTTGGTCAACTATTTTGGTCAAACTATGTCAACCCTAAGTCAACTAGTCTATTATCCCAAGTTTAGGTCAAACTTAGGTTATCTCGTCATTTCAAGTCCGTTTGAGTCAATTTGGATAAAGTTTGACCCAAAGTTGACTTTTGTAAACTTGGTCAACTTGCTATCCAACTATGCCAAGTTAAGCCTGTGGGATCATTTCTAAACTAACTCACTAAGCCTAGGTTATATCCTATAGCAACAATAATATATATATACACATATACATTCAAAAATATTTACATTAGGATATATATACATATATATCAATACATGTATATAATACAAAGAAAGAAGAAAACATATGTGTGTGTGTGTGTACTTTTGTGTAGGAGCTGCTGTGTTGGAGGTAGAAATTTGAGAAACTTACTTACATTATATATATATATATATATATATATATATATATATTTTCTTATATATATATATATATATATATATATATATATATATATATATATATATATTATATATATATATATATATATATATATTTATATATATATATATATAAGAAAATATATATATATATATATACAAGTATCTATTTGAAAATAAAGAAGATATACATATATAGGAATCTGTAGATACACAAACCATAGGTTAATATCAATTACCTTACACAAATACCTTATACAACATTACCTACTCAACATACCACTATGCTTATATACCTATAAGGGGAAGGGGATGACATCAAGTGGGTGTGTGTGTGTGTATTGAACTGGTAGGGAGAACCCCAACCTTAAAATCCAATTCAAACCTATCTTAATATCTAAGTCTCAATATCCCAAACAAACTCACAAAACTATACCCAAAATCAAACTGAAACCCAAATCTGAATTCGAACTAGGTTTAAAACCAAAACGGAAACTGAGTATTTCAATCTCAAACCAATCTTTAAATCTGAAATCAACTTTAAACCTATTCAAGTATCTAAGTATTCAAATCTAGCTAAACCTATTACTAAATCAACCAACCTTAACATCCAAATTCGAAACAAAACTCATAAACTCTACCAAATATCCAACTAACAACTGATTTCAACACTGAAACCTATCTCCAAACTCAGAAATCTGAGTTAAATCTTAGAAATCCGATTTCAAAACTAAAATCAACTAAAAAATAACCCAACCGAGTACAAAAGCCAACTCGAAACTCAAAATCCAAAATACACAACTAGAACTCGTGAAACTCGACAAACACGAAGGTATACACGTATGTGACATGCTCGGGAACTCATAGGGTCGAACCCGAGTTTGTATCGTGTCCAGTCAGTGTGTATCGCACGGGTAAGTGCACACGTGAATAGAAACGTGCTCGTGGGCACGTGCCGCACTCATTAGAATGCCACACGCAACACGAGGAGCGTCGTGCTTGTGCACGTAGCTAGGCGGGGTCTAGGTATAGGTGTACACCACATTGACACATCACCACGTCGTTTGCACGTGTCGCACGAGACGCGTATCGGGGCGACTGTGCGTGCGTGCACGGTATCAGCCGAATCAGTGCAGACGTGATAACTTCGTGCATGCTCAACGAAATCTCATAAAATTTCATGAGCACATGGGCAGAGTTTGCCCCCACATGTCTATAAAATTTCACGCATAACCGTGTTCTGTGCATCGAGTTAGGACACTCAGACAGTAGGATAGTGCACGGGTTGAACGCACGCGCGCGGCCTCGTGGGCGCGTGTCGACCCCCGTAGGTCGCGACACGAGCCACATCATGCCACGTGGTCGAGTCTAGGTCTAACCTAGGCCTAGCTCTTCGTGTCCATGCTCCTGGTTCGTGTCCTCGTCGTGCCGTATCCGCGAACGAAGGCCGTGTCAGCGGCATTTTCGTGCGCGCGTGCACAGTTCAGCCGACCAGTGCGGCTTCGATTTCTTTGCGCACGCTCCACGTAACATCGTAAAATTTTAGGGGCACGTGGGCAGAGGTTGTCCCCATGTTTCCACAAAATTTCATGACCAATTGTGTCGTATTCGTCGAACAGCAGGGCATGCACGAGGCTGTGCACGGGCCTCGTGCATGCGTGTCCGTGTCCGATTTGGACACCAAAAATGTGTCAAATCAAGATCCTTCTTCACGAAAGTTGTTTAAAATATAAACAACAACAACTTTGTGAAAACAGAATCAAAAAATAAGAACTTTTGATTCTAAGAGGCATTTCGTCGAACACGTGTTCCAATACACAGCCACGTGTCCGATACGCCTATCAAACGGATACGAAAACCTACCAAACTACGTGTAGAGGTCCGGGGTACCTAAATGGATGCATCTATGAAGAAAAATTAGAATTTACAAGTGTTTAGAGGGGTTTACCTATTGAGAGTCAATATCTCAATGAAATGAGCCACCAAACGCGTCGACGTCGATTTTCTCCCGTCCAAAGCCTCTGATTCCTTGCTAGCAAGTCTCCAGCAAGTTCCTATCCTCCTAATGATCGCAACACAATTTGTTTGGATGTATTAGGATGAGAATTGAAGAAAATAGGCTATTGGAAGGGGATGGCAATTTCTAAGGTTTTGCAAATAGGTGGCTACTAATTATATGCACATAAAGAGGGGGCTGTTGTTTGGGCGGCCAAGGGGGCTTGCTAGGGTTAGGTTAGGGTTTAGGATGGGCCACAACTCATCTAGAGTTTAACAAAAGCCCATTAGCAAAAAGGACAATATGCTACATGCTAAAATAGCCTAAAAATGCATAAAATGGTTTCCTAATTAGGACTAATGGTCAAAATTGAATTCTAATTAGCCAAATAAGTCTCTCATCACATGGTTAGTCTCCAATCAAGGTTATCTATGGTTAAACCATCTGCTACTACCAAAAGCACTACTCAAAACTAAAACACCAATCAATTTAATAATAAAATAATCAAAAATTTAAAATATAACACAATGACTAAAATACCCCAAATTAGAAAAGTGGGAGTGACAAATCTACCCTCCTTAAAATAATTTTGTCCTCGAAATTAAAGTGGTCGTACTCCTTCTAGGTCAAACCCCCAACAATTATAGTATTAAGAAAACTTATCTAAATCATGCAGTTGGAAAGATACAATACAGGGTTATGGCAGGTAATATCAGTCTAAGGTCTCATCTAGCAATTATAGTCATACTAGATCAAAAGCAGTCATAAGGTAACAAATCATACAAACAATATGGTAGGGTACAGTAATCATCAAGATAGGCTAAGGTATAGGTCAAGAACTCACCTCTACTAGGTCTGGTGGCTGGAACTCTCTCCTGGAGATAGGCCTCGACTAGGGACAGGTGCAGTAGGACAATGTAGCATCATGTGTCCAGCTGACCCACAGAACAAGTATAATCCTAGTCTCTTCCTACAGTCCTTCCATACGTGCCCAGGCTTCTTACAGAAGGCACAGGTAGGCACTCGATCAACTGGCCTCTGCTGGACAGTAATCTGAACTGGATAGGCTGGTCTAGGCTGAAAGCCTGGGTACTCCTAAGGCTCTGGGTACATACTGCTCCTCGCCCGCTTGGGGCTAGGCTAGCTCTCCCCTCGAATGCATGTAATCCCATAACAGTTGGATACTGAGACTCTGCTCTCTCATAAGCTCAGCCTGAAGTCTCTGTACCTCTCATACATCCTGAAGAAGTCTGTAAATCTGAGCCCCATCAGGAATGGCATGGGGTACCACTCCAGGAGGTAAAGGGAGACCCTCAGTCTCCAGTTGATCTGCAACCCTCTCCTGGAGGATAGGAGATGGAGGAAAACTCTCCGGTGAGGCTGCTAACACCTCCTGAGAAATGGAAGGGGGAAGCACAATCTTGGTCTCATCCGGAACTGCAGCTATGCACTGGGGACAGACTCTGGTCATGGATGCCATACTAGAAAAGATAAGGAAAATAATAAATCATCAAGGCTATAAGGCAGTCGATCATCCTATATGAAAACTGGTAATTATCAAAAATAATTGAGAATTAACTATATAGGGTTACTATTCTAAAGATGATCAAAATTGAAAGTTAAAGCACAATTGGTAATAGCATTTGAAATCCAATCACGATATATATATAAAAGAAATTTAGTCTCGACACGATCTAAGTTGATCAATTTCTGGGTAAATCAAGATTAGGTAAGATGGGGAACAAGGTCATCAAAATTTGAGCACGAGCATCCAAGGATGGAGATCCAGGTCACAATTTAAATTTAATTCAATTGAGTACAACCCAAGATATTAATATGATAAGAAAAGATGACCAAAGTCGATTGGTCGTGATCAAGGGAGTTAGGATTCAATGATATTGAAAACTTTTGAAGGATGATTCAAGATATGGAATAAGTCAAATTTCTCATTTTTGATAGGGAAAACAAGAGACAAAATTTTATAGGAAAGTCAAGTTAATCATCTCTCTCTGATACTATCAAGTTTATCTAGTCATCATTTGCCAATAATATTTTTATCTCATAAGTCCCAATATAAAAATCAACCTTTATATGACTACCATCAAAATTATATCCTTCCATCATAAAGACTTGACCTTGTCATGATCACCATAGGCTTAATTCCTAGATTCTACAACATTACTCATGAAGCATAACCTTCTTATTAGGAATCAATACTAACCACTTAATCATCATAAATCCAAATTCTTCTACATTGTCCTAAATTAGATCCGAAACCTCTAAATCAAGTTTTATGAAATCATTGAACTTGTTCAAATTACTCTCCTTGTGTTATTCAATCTAAAACCACTAGGCCATACAAAACTTATTCTCTATTATAAAATCAACCTTCATATTTCCTTTAACGTACACCTTCAAATACTATTCTTCTTAAATTTAAATTTTCACAAAATCTCTAAATTTCTATAACTCAAATTCCTTTGTTCTCTCTGTTCCTAGCCATTTTTTTACAATATCTGGCTCAATTTCGTATCATCATCGCATATAGTTAAAATATTTTTTCCATTACTAATCCCTAAATTTAACATCATAGCCTTGTCTCAAGAATCAATAACCAAAAATATCCAAGTTCTCAAAACTAGGTTCAACTCGAATATCCTCATCACTTAGGAAATACATCTATGAATTATTTATATCCAAAATATTTCTCTATGAGTGATCATTTCTAATTGATAATATAAATCTCTTGATTTCATCCTCAATCTCAGTCACATCTCTATCCTAAACCTATATCAAGGTCCATCATATTATATTCCTACCAATATTACATAAGACAACAGATCAAGTCCTTTCCGAGTTAGATGATTTACGTTACCTCCTCGACCTTTCTAAGGTAAAGAGTTATGGAGATTCAAGATTTCAAAGTGTGGATGATATAAGTAGATATGAGATAGTTGATAGATGAAATTAGGACAGAGTTAACTAAGATAAGGAAAAATAGGAATACAAGAAATAATGGCAAGAAAAAAAATAATAAAAAATATGTTCTTGCTCATCTGTTCAAAAAAAATAAACCAATTCAAGATATAATATGATACCATACACATCTTCCTGAAATCATGTTGTCAGAATTTTGCCATGCCAGTAAGCATAGCTGAAATAAATGATAGAGTCCGTAACTAAGGTGTACACCCTATAATCATGTTATCTAGAATTCTTACCACGCCAACCGGTATGGCTGCAAGAGAATCTAAATTCCATAACTACGATAGTATATCTAAAATCGGGCTCTACGTCCTTGTCATGCTAGCCAATATGACTGAGATAAATTCTAAACTCCATAAATAAGACAATTTATCTTTCTTACTATCCTTATCAAATATGTTATCCGGTTATACCTTAATTCCAAAAAGAATACTTAATATACAAAATCAAAATCAACAACTAACATCAAGATTCAAAATTCAACAATGAACACATCAAAATCAAATTCAATAACAAGGAGTATGGATGAATCGAAACAAGAGAAAAAAGGATTTCAAATCAAAGTTCAAAATGAGATTCTCAAGGGTCATACCAGGAATTTCTCAAAAAATTCTAATAGTGATTGAGTATCCTCTCGTTCTAACACCTTACTTCTATACTCTATAGTAGGCTCGTAATAGTACAACTAAGTCGTTGCGCTACTATGATATCGCACGAATGCGAATCTCGACCTGCATGGGCCACCACTAAAAATGTGTCACGACCCGCACCCAGTGTAAGGGCACGAGAAGTGGGCACGTCCAGCCTACGCCGCAGTATCGACGGTAGAACGCTGTTCTAGGTCACCATCACAACTATACTATAAGATATAATCTCTAAACGGAGGACAATCACAGGAGAATACAATCTCAATCACAAACTAGAAGTAGATAATCAGCACGATAAAATAGATAAGAAATCCACAAAAAGGGATATAACCAAAAGTGAAATAAGTCAATTGTATTAACAACCACAAAATTTTAATATCTGAAATACATCTCTAAGACAAAACAAGAAATAAAATAACAAACTCTAGACATCTACTCCAAGCAATACTAGTGTCCTCTAGGCTAGCTGTGATCCTCCATGTTACCTGTAAAATTTTATCAATGGGTCTAATCAGGACACGAACGAGCACAATACATCTCACGCAGTTCATATCATGACAGGAAATGTAAAGCATGCTATAGAATAAGATACATAAAACGTTGTAAGAAATAGACATGAAAAGAAAGAAAGAATCTGATAACCAAGAGATATCTATATATGGTAATAGAGAACTGTAAGTGAATTAGTGATTTAGAGTATAGGATAGTTATGTGAACGGCTTAAATTATACATAATTATACTACAGAGTTTATACATGATTACACTACTTTAGAATTGTTCACATGACTACTTCTACTCCCCCGTACCCCAATCAATATACAAGGATCTATACAGGTTATGTTATTATACATGAAAGTTTTATACATGAAGCTCATGAGATCATGAGAGTACATGAGAGCACATGAGTGTACATGAATAATAAGAGTCCATAAAATACATGATGTTCGTGAAAAGTACAGGACATGATGTATTCGATGCACCCGAGGGGGATAACATCTCATGTAAAGATCCATATTTATAAAGTGTCCAACATGAAATACGAGTAATCTACAAAGCATTCTAAATGATTCTAGGTCCTTCTAGGTCAAAGTCAACCCTTGGTCAACTCTGGTCAACCCTGGTCAACTATTTTGGTCAAACTAGGTCAACCCTAAGTCAACTAGTCTATTATCCCAAGTTTCGGTCAAACTTAGGTTATCTCGTCATTTCAAGTCCGTTTGAGTCAATTTGGATCAAGTTTGACCCAAAGTTGACTTTTGTCAACTTGGTCAACTTACTGGCCAACTATGCCAAGTTAAGCCTATTGGGTCAATTCTAAACTAACTTGCTAATTCTAGGTTATATCCTATAGAAACAATAATATATATATATATCTACATATACATTCAAAAATATTTACATTTGGATATATATACATATATATACATACATGTATATAATACATGTATGTATATATAATACCAAAAAAAAAATACATACATGTATATAATACAAAGAAAGAAGAAAACATGTGTGTGTACTGTTGTGTAGGGGCTGCTGTGTTGGAGTAGAAATTTGAGAAACTTACATACATTATATATATATATATATATATATATATATATATATATATATATATATATATATATATAACTTCTTTCCCCAAGCGATTGCCGGTGAGGTCATTCCCATCCCGTCGCCCGTCGGCGGTGCTCATCCGATCTCCCTGGCTCCTCCTCATCCCCTCCAGGCCCGTACTTCGGGTGCCCCCTCCTCGGGCTGCGTATCGCACACAATCTCTGCCCCGAGTCCCTCGGCTTCCGGAGCCCTACCTAGCACCCCCTCCTTTGCGGATATTCTGAGGCCGGATCGTGTTCAGACTGCCCACACTCCGGCCGTGGAAGTGGTTCTGCCGGATGTTCATCTGGCGCCACCTCCGGACGGTTACCCTATCCGGGTCCCCTTCTCCAACTGTTTGCCATGAAATATAAAAGAACAGAACAATTATCGAAGGACCGGACTTTTACTTCCCGTTACAAACTTGCTTGTACAAAGAAAGCCTAGGGACGAAAACCTAGGTACAGCAGTCTAAGTACAATTGTTTATTTTAGATTCTGGGGGGTGACGATAGAGGCTCGGGAAGGCGACGGCAGCCCTGCCTTACTCCTTGGACGATCGGTATGCAGCCTTGGCTCCTATGAAGAGATGGTTGGCATTGATGAAGAAATGCTCTTCTTGCTCTCCCTCTATTACTCTTCTGGCTTCTCTCTCTCTCTGTGTATTTTCTCTCTGATTATTGGGGGAATCTCTCTGTATATGCGTATATCTCTCTATATAAGTCTCTTACAAGGGAATGGCACCCTGCTATTTATAATAGTGGAGGGCATCATTAGGGTTTGCAATGATTGCCCATTCTCAAAGTGACGGCGGCCTGGTAAATGATCAATCTGGACCATTAATCTTGAGCGTGAAGGATCTGGGCCATTAATGAGGATTATGCCAAATCATGTCAGTCATTAATGTTGATTGCAATAAATCCCTATCATGATGATTTGCTGATATCCGCAAATCTAAATGAATCAATTTAATTCCTTCTCTTGCCACGTGTCCCAAATCATTGGAATCTGACCCAAAATTTGATTATCTTTAGGACACGTGTCCTGTCATCATTGTTGAGCCGTATGAGGAGCGTTCATATTTGGGCCGCATGAAGGTCGTCATGACCGAGCCGCATAAAAGATTTCATGACCGAGCCGCATAAATAGTCTCTATACTCGAACCGCATGAAGGTTGTCATGACCGAGCCGCATGAATATGTTCGTGATCGAGCCGCATGGGGGTCTTCATGGTTGTGCTGTATAAGAGTCTTCATGGCCGGGCCGCATGGATTTCTTTCATGGCCGAGCCGTATGGGGGAGCCTTCACGATTGAACCGCATAGGTTTCTCTGCACTGGCCGCATGAACTCGTCTAATCTGGCCGTATAACCTTGCCTCGAAGCTGTAAAGATTTTCTCCAGTTCCCTAGGAAGATAGTGCTTTTGTGTCAGCCATTATGACTACTTTACGTCAGGGCTGTCAGCTATCAGCTGTCAGCCGTCAGAGCATTAATTATGTTCAGTACGTTGGGCACAGCTACTTTGAAGGCCACGTGGCCTCTCTCTGTGGGCTGCATGGAGTTTACTCGAGTTGCCTATGTGTTTGAGCCGCATGTCCATGTTGGTGACTTTTGAGCCGCATGATACTCTTGAGCCGCATGAAGCTCGTCTAATTTTGAGCCGCATGAAGCTTCCTGGGTTTTGTGCCGCATGAAAAATATCTCATGACCGAGCCACATGAAGGACGTCTCATGACCGAGCCGCATGAGGAATGTCTCATGACCGAGCCGCATGAAGGACTTCTCATGACCGAGCCGCATGAGGAATGTCTCATGACCGAGCCGCATGAAGGACGTCTCATGATCGAGCCACATGAGGAATGTCTCATGACCGAGCCGCATGAAGGACGTCTCATGACTCGCATGAGGAATGTCTCGATCTGCCCGTGCACTCGCTTTGTGGGCCCGGGTATCCCGAACACACGAGTGCGTAGGTATCATATTTGCTCCCTGATGTGGGGGATAATAGAAACACTTGCCCTCGATCTTTGTTGGGAGACTCTTGAGAACCACTCTGTCCGTTTGCCACCGGGGGCTGGACACAGGCGGCTCCGTACAACTTTCCATCAGAGGCCCGCTTAGCGGGACGCTCTTGATGGTCAGAGGTTGGGACAGCTGACTGAGCCCGATGAGCCCGCGCTGCCCTAGACTTCTTCTACTTAGCACCCGAAGGTGCATAATAGGAAGAGTCCAAGTTTGGAAGGAAGGAAGAGAAGTTGGTGCCCTTTTCAAAGGATGTAAGGGGGCTCTATTTATAGAATGGAGTGAGCCCTTTCTTCTTCTCCTTTCCGATGTGGGACTAAAAGCAATATTTTCTATGCTTCTACAGGACCCCCTTCAAAGTTTTCAAATGACAAATTTGGAACACTTTGAATAAGAAGCATGGAAAGTAGATTTGTTTAGGTGTGGTAATCCAATCAGAGGTAGCATGGACGTGATAGGTTTGGGTACTTCTGCTGGGGATTTTATGTGGACTTATCATCCTTGGCGTACCTTGGTTTTAGGTACGGATAATAAGTTGAGAGAGGGAACCATCATATTTACTCAGAGGTGGTATGGACGTGGTAAATATAAGGTTGATGGTAGAGCTTTCCTACTCAGAGGTGATATGGACATGGTAGGAGTGAACTCGAATGAGGATACATAGAACAACTCAGAGGTGCTATCAACGTGGAAGTTCTATGCATTGGGTGAAAGAATGCTATAGAACAGCTGGGCTCCGAAAGCATGTGATGATGAGGAAAGATGTGGATGTACTAAGGGACCTAGTACGGCATTTGTGGTCAGCAGAGGACATTTGTGGGCCTATTATCCTTGGCATACCTTGGTTTTAGGTACGGATAATAAGTTTGACAGGGATACCTAGAACAACTCTGCGGTAAGGCGGATATGGAGGTTCTTGGTATCGGGCGAAAGGATGCCATGGAGCAGTGATCAGTTTTCTGTTTTCTTTCACTGTTTTTCTTTTCTTTTGTCAAGGGATGTGATCCCAGATGATGTAGTACTTTGAATCTTGAATAAATGAGCATGTTTCAACTCATCTTCTCTTTCTTGTACTTGTGGTGTTTGTGGAATTGGACCTACTGGGGGATTATTTGTGGACTTGTTACCCTGGGCGTACCTTGGTTTTAGGTACGAGTAACAAGTTTTACAGAGGAATACCTAGAACAACTTCGCGGTAAGACAGCTATAGAAGTTTTTGGTATTCGAGAGAATGCCAGGGAGCAACTGGGCTCCTAGGCATGATAGGGAAGGGATGGGCGTGTACTGGAGATCCAGTACAGCATCTGTGGTCGACTGAGGACATTTGTGGTCATCAAAGGACATTTATGGTCAACAGAGGACATTTGTGGTCAACAGAGGACATTTGTGGTCAACAGAGGATATTTGTGGTCAATAGAGGACATTTGTGGACCCATTATCCTTGTCGTACTCCGGTTGTGGGTACAGATAATAGGTTGAAAGGGAACCGACATACTTACTCAGAGGTAATGAGGATATGGCAAGTATGAAGGTTTCTTCTACGGAGCCTTCCCACTCAGAGGTAATGAGGACATGGTAGGAGTGGGCTCAATGAAGAGGGGGTACATAAAACGACTCAGAGGTAATGAGGACATGGAAGTTTTATGTAGGGGGTGATTTGTTTTTGGCGAAAGTGAAACGACTCAGAGGTAACATCGACATGGCCATTTTGGAAATTTGTGGATCTGTTACCCTTTTTGTGCACTGGGAGTACGGGTAGTGGATCATGAGGGAGGATCTCTTTCAGGAAGAAAGTTCAGAGGTATGGTCATACATGACTTACTATCTGAAAGAGTGACCGGAGTGTGAGTTCAGAGGTACCTGTGGGTACGTAACTCAGTAATCTGGGATATTTGGAGGAAGAATGTGAGTTCAGCGGTACTGGAGGGTACATAACTCAGCGATCTGGGATTATGAGTTCAGCGGTACCGAAAGGTATATAACTCAATAATCTAGAATTTGGAGAATGTGAGTTCAGCGGTACCGGGGGGTACATAACTCAATAATCTGGTGTTTGGAGAATATGAGTTCAGCCGTACCGGCGGGTACGTAACTCATTGCTTCGGAAGATTTGTCATCGGGATGTGAGTTCAGCGGTACCAGGGTACATAACTCATCATCTTGGAAATTTGTTGTCGGGATGTGAGTTCAGCGGCACAAGAGAGTACATGACTCATTACTTTGGCATATTTGTAGTCAGGACGCGAGTTCAGCGGTACCAACGGGTACGTAACTCATCACCTTGGCAGATTTGTAGGCGAAACGCGAGTTCAGCGGTACCAGCAGGTACGTAACTCATCACCTTGGCAGATTTGTAGGCGAAACGTGAGTTCAGTAGTACCAGTGGGTACGTAACTCATCACCTTGGCAGATTTGTTGGCGGGATGCGAGTTCAGCGGTACCAGCGGGTACGTAACTCACAGATCTTAGAAATTTATAGTCAAGACACGAGTTCAGCGGTACCAGCGGGTACGTAACTCACCGATCTTGGAAATTTGTAGTCAGGATGTGAGTTCAGCAGTACCAGGGGGTACATGACTCACAGTCCGAGAGATTTGAAGTCGAAGTGTAAGTTCAGCGATACCTGCGGGTATATGACTCACAATCCGAGAGATAGTTGGAAGGTGTCGTTTAGACATAGTACTTCTTGAGGAACTTGTCGTTGTTGTTTTGGACGTTTGATCTTGTTCTCTCCCTCTGAGATGTGCAATCCCAATTGGCGAGCCTTCTTTAACCGTTCTTCGGCGCTAGTGGCACTGATAATAAATGTCTTCCAGTCCTTGAATTGATTTTCACCCATCCAGAGGCTGATTGTCGGAAGCAGTCTCTTTTGGCAAATTTCAATTAAGGAGGAATCTGGATTTCCAGAGGGCAACTTCATGGCGGTTTGGCGGAACCGCTCGATGTAGTTCCTTGTTAGCTCTTTCTCCTCTTGGATGACGTCCATGAGGGTGGACATGGTGATATCCTGCCCTACTTCATAGAATCTCTCCAAGAACATGCACTTGAAGCCGGCGAATGAGTGGATGCAGTTGTCCGGCAGGTTGTGATACCAGTCGAAGGCGACTCCTTCCAATACCCCGATGAATAATCGTGTGAGAATGGCATCGTCATGGGGCAGATGGTCGGTGGTGACCTCGAAGTAAGTGATGTACCGACTTGCCGAGGTCTTGCCATTATAAGGATTGATATTGAACGGTTTATATCTTGGTGGGAATGGAACATCCCTCCATGCAGCAGGGTTCGGTTGCCGTATTCTGAGGTTTTGAGAGTTTTCTCGAGCATGGAACATGGCTCGGAGCTCCTGGACCTCTCTTCTTGCCTCGCGTGCTTCGTCTACGGCGGTGGGGGCCGTTGTTTCCGGAGGATTGTTGCCCGGGTTTGGCGCCACCGAATTCGAGTCCGCATTGACCGCGGGACCCGCGCTTGTTTGGCCAGGCGTCCCTCCTTGCAGAGTTGGAAGAGCTGCTTTGATCTCGTCTACAGACTTGACCAAAGCAAGCAACATGGCTTCGAGACTGTCGATGCGCTGGCGCTCACTGGAACCACCTTGGTTGCTGTCTGTCATGAATACCGTCTTCACATGAGGAAAGATAAACGGAGCGGTGGAGGAAGTGCTCTCTGAATCGTATCCTTGTAGCAAGAAATCATCAGGGTATGTGGGTATATTCCCTTCTGATTCAGGCTCGGAAGGAACAGTACCCCCAATCTCCGAGTTTGCCTCGTCTTGGGAGTTGTGGATGTCATCGGGGACGTCGAGGTTTGCTGCATCCGACGGGAGAGTTGTCTCCCCGGGCTCGTCTTCTTGGAACATTGGGTTGCTGTAGAGGCTCGGAGGGGTGCTACCCCCAGCCCCAGTAACCCCCTGCGTTATGGACGACGAATCTCCCACTGTAGTAGATTTCGTCTTAGAGCGAGTACCTTAGAAAACTCCGGTGGTGGGCACCCGCTTAGACGACAGTCTTTTAGTCGCAGTGGTTGAGATCTTCGGGCTGGGAACAATCGTCTTTTTCCCCCTTCCATCAGCGGGGACTTTCCGAGCAGAGTTGCAGGAGACGACGGGTAGTGCCTCGTCTTCTGAAGATGGCTGTTGCAGTCTTTGAAAGACAGACTGCCGGTCTTCTTGCATATTGCAGCAGCAGTTGACGATGACGTGGGTACAGTGACGTCCGTGGGAGGACTCTTTGCACCGTGATGCATCTTCTCTTTCCTTGCGTTTGTGGAGGATGGCCTCACGCAAGTCACTTGCTTTGCTGGCTCAGGAATTCTAGGCACGCGAGTGTGTAGGCCTCCCACCTGCTCCCTGATTCGAAGGTAGCTCGTATACTTGCCTTCGCTCATTACTGGAAGATGCTTGACGACTATCCCGCCCATTGGCCGCAGGGGGTATGGTACGAGTAGCCTTATACAACTTTCCATTAGAGGCCCGCGTGATAATCAGCGGGACGTTCCGATAGTCAGAGTTTGGGGCAGCTGACTGGGCTTGGTGAGCCCGTGCTGCCCTAGACTTCTTCCTTTTAGCACTTACGGGTGTGTAATAGGAAGAGTCCAAGTTGGATACCACAGAGTCTGGCTTATCATCCAGAGAACCATCAGGGTCAGGACCGCATGAGAGACGGTCGAGGACTGATCGAGAGAAGCGTGGAACAGACGCTATGCGGCTAGGATTGGAAGCCGTGCAGGCTGTCTGCATGCGGCTGTCTTTAGCTGTCGGATGAGTTGTTCTTGTGCGACTAGGAGTCACGACCGTGCAGGCTGGCCGCATGCGGTTGGCAATTGTGGCCGCATGGGTTTTCTGCAAGCGATTGACTTCAGTAACCGCATAAGTTTCATCCATGCAGTTGGCAACTGTAGCCGCATAAGCTATGCGGCTGACAGATGTGGCCGCGTGAGTTTTCTTCCGGCGGCTGGCGGATGTAACCGTATAGGCTTTCTCCATGCGGCTAGAACCCTTATGCGGCTCGGATCGCATAGAGTTCCTCTTTGCCCCTGCAAGTCCAACATCATAATATTTTCTTCTGCCGAACTTGGGGACAGCAGAGTCGTCTATGATCTGAAGTGGGGCCACAGGAGAGTCTTCTCCGTCGTTTTGAGCGACAGAGGGTATCTCTGCAAGAGCTTCAGTAGGAACGAATGATCGGGGTCTCCACTCCTTGCGGGCCTTCTCTGTGCGGGCTCACTTTTGGACCGGGCCAGCGCCCTTGTCGGAGAGCATTTCTTCGAACGCTTGTTGGTCGAACCGGGCGACCATCTTCTGTTGTGTGGAGCCAAGCTTGGCTGCATCCGATTGCGTCACCAACTCCTCAGCCGTGGAGAAGTTTATCCCCAGTAGAGTCGCCATCATGTTTGCCATGAAATATAAAAGAATAGAACAATTATCGGATGACCAAACTTTTACTTCACGTTACAAACTCACTTGTACAAAGAAAGCCTAGGGACAAAAACCTAGGTACAGCAGTCTAAGTACAATTATTTATTTTAGATTTCGGGGGGTGACGATAGAGGCTCGGAAAGGCGACGGCAGCCCTGCCTTACTCCTTGGACGATCGGTATGCAGCCTTGGCTCCTGTGAAGAGATGGTTGGCGTTGATGAAGAAATGCTCGTCTTGCTCTCCCTCTATTACTCTTCTGGCTTCTCTCTCTCTCTGTGTATTTTCTCTCTGATTATTGGGGTAATCTCTCTATATATGCGTATATCTCTCTATGTAAGTCTCTTACAAGGGAATGGCACCCTGCTATTTATAATAGTGGGGGGCATCATTAGGGTTTGTAACGATTGCCCATTCTCAAAGTGGCGACGGCCTGGTAAATAATCAATCTGGACCATTAATCTTGAGCGTGAAGGATCTGGGCCATTAATGAGGATTATGCCAAATCATGTCAGTCATTAATGTTGATTGCAATAAATCTCCATCATGATGATTTGCTGATATCCGTAAATCTAAATGAATCAATTTAATTCCTTCTCTTGCCATGTGTCCCAAATCATTGGGATCTGACCCAAAATTTGATTATCTTTAGGACACGTGTCCTGTCATCATTGTTGAGCCGCATGAGGAGCGTTCATATTTGGGCCGCATGAAGGTCGTCATGACCGAGCCGCATGAAAGATTTCATGACCGAGCCGCATGAATAGTCTCTATACTCGAATCGCATGAAGGTTGTCATGACCGAGCCGCATGAATATGTTCATGACCGAGCCGCATGGGGGTCTTCATGGTTGTGCTGTATGAGAGTCTTCATGGTCGGGCCGCATGGATTTCTTTCATAGCCGAGCCGCATGGGGGAGCCTTCACGATTGAACCGCATAGGTTTCTCTGCACTGGCTGCATGAACTCATCTAATCTGGCCGCATAACCTTGCCTCGAAGCTGTGAAGATTTTCTCTAGTTCCCTAGGAAGATAGTGCTTTTGTGTCAGCCATTATGACTACTTTACGTCAGGGCTGTCAGCTGTCAGCTGTCAGCCGTCAGAGCATTAATTATGTTCAGTACGTTGGGCACAGCTGCTTTGAAGGCCACGCGGCCTCTCTCTGTGGGCCGCATGGAGTTTACTCGAGTTGCCTATGTATTTGAGCCGCATGTCCATGTTGGTGACTTTTGAGCCGCATGATACTCTTGAGCCGCATGAAGCTCGTCTGATTTTGAGCCGTATGAAGCTTCCTGGGTTCTGTGCCGCATGAAGAATGTCTCATGACCGAGCCACATGAAGGACGTCTCATGACCGAGCCGCATGAGGAATGTCTCATGACCGAGCCGCATGAAGGACGTCTCATGACCGAGCCGTATGAGGAATGTCTCATGACCGAGCCGCATGAAGGACGTCTCATGACCGAGCCGCATGAGGAATGTCTCATGACCGAGCCGCATGAAGGACGTCACATGACCGAGCCGCATGAGGAATGTCTCATGATCGAGCCGCATGAAGGACGTCTCATGACTCGCATGAGGAATGTCTCGATCTGCCCGTACACTCGCTTTGTGGGCCTGGGTATCCCGAACACACGAGTGCGTAGGTATCATGTTTGCTCCCTGGTGTGGGGGATAATAGAAACACTTGCCCTCGATCTTTGTTGGGAGACTCTTGAGAACCATTCTGTCCGTTTGCCGGCGGGGGCTGGACACAGGCGGCTCCGCACAACTTTCCATCAGAGACCCGCTTAGCGGGACGCTCTTGATGGTCAGAGGTTGGGACAGCTGACTGTGCCCGCGCTGCCCTAGACTTCTTCTACTTAGCACCCGAAGGTGCATAATAGGAAGAGTCCAAGTTTGGAAGGAGGGAAGAGAAGTTGGTGCCCTTTTCAAAGGAGGTAAGGGGGCTCTATTTATAGAATGGAGTGAGCCCTTTCTTTTTCTCCTTTCCGATATGGGACTAAAAGCAATATTTTCCATGCTTCTACACCAACGAGGAGATCCGTTCTCTTTCCTCCCCCTTCATCAGGACTTTGGTCCTTAAGTTTGGATCCGGATGCCCTAAAATGTCTATCGTTCGGAAGGCTATCACCGGTTGGGGCCTCTCGGCGACATACCGGATAGCTCCTCTCGACCCCAAACACCTGTTTCAACACCTCTCCTCTGACCAGGACTACAACGGAGTGTGGGCAAAGGGAACGTCCAAATTTGACACTCAGATCGCCAAAATTGTCAAATGCTCCCCGAACTTCAACCCCAAAATAGATTCGACCATCATCACCTCCTGGATCACCCTACCCAATCTTTCCCTGGTGTGCTTTCCGGCAGCATCCCTCAAACGGATCGCCAGCTCTTTCGGGTCCCTCGTTGCCATCGCCGAAGAAATGCAAAACCTCTCTAAATGTAACTACGCAAAGATTTGTGTAGAGTTGGATCTCACAAACGAGCCACCCAAATTGATCGAGATAGAACTCGGAGATCAGTCTTTCAATCAATCGCTGGTGTACGACAACAGCGTTATATTCTGCCAACACTGTCAGATGAGCGGACACTCCTTACAACACTGCTTCCGAGCCCATCCCGAACTAAAGAAACCAGTCCCCAGAAAACTGTACGAGCCAGGCGTGCCACCCCCATCCCGCTCCACCCCGCCGATCCTGCCCCCAACCCCCCCTCCAGTACAATTTCCCCCCAGCCTGACTGACTCTGACACCGCCCCATCCTCTTCTATCGCCATCACTCTCCATAATTCCTTCGGAGCTCTCGATTTAGCACCCTATGATTTCGCTCTAGAGATGTCTATCTCCGATTGCCTCCCGAATCCCCTACCCTCTCCCCCTAATGGCCTCGCCATCGTCCCCCTCCAGATCATCCCCATTACAATAATCTCTTCCATTTCTTCCTCCCCAGCCTCCTTGTGTGGCCAGGAGTCCTCCAGTATGCAGTCTTCGGCCGGTCACCGACCGCACTCCCCCGGTGTGGAAGCAAGGTTGCCGTCCATTGCTGATCCGCCCCTCTGCGCAGACCCCAAGCGGTCACACCTCCTCTGCATGGTCGACGATCCTTCCCGCCCGTCCTTCCCTCTCACAGGAAGATTTTGGCAGGCCAAAAATGCTGGCTTCCTAGACCGAGACAATCCCCTATGCGCTCTGGCAGAGTGTGAAGACTCCGACACTTCCCTCACGGCAGTCGACGGTCTTTATACGGCCTCGGATAGAGCTCCAGAACTGGTCAACGGAAGTCCCGAAAACAATCCACAAAAGAAAAAGAAGAAAAACAAGAAGCAAAAACAGCAAAAGACGATGACCACGAGATCTGCCGCAAAGCTACACAATACCCCCACCTCCTTCCTTAATGCCTAACATTCTTTCTTGGAACGTTTGAGGCCTAGGGAATAAACAGACGATGAATCATCTCATCAGTCTCACCAAATCCAATCGGATTGATTTACTTGTCATTATTGAACCCAAAATACCACACAAAAGATTGAAAGAAACTCAACTCAAGCTGGAATTCCCGTCTGCGATTTTCGGATGTCACGATATTTGGATCTTCTTCGCAGCTGACTTCCGTTTTGGCATTATCCATGATTCCCCTCAGGCTCTCTCCTATTGGATCGAGCACTCCGCCTTCAAGTCCCGTGCCCTGCTTTCGGCCATCCACGGTAGCTGCGACATCCCGGAGCGCAGAGTTATTTAGGATTTTCTGTCGGGGCCCACCCTGCCCTACGACATTCTGCCATGGCTATGCATCGAAGATTTCAACACCATTTCTTGCAGAAAGGAAAAATCCGGAGGTCGTGACCCCCCTCATTCGGCCATAGAAGATTTCAACAACTTCGCCTTTACCGTGCACCTATCCGCTGTCCCCTTCCACGGCAACCAGTTCACTTGGTGCAACATGCAGGAAGGATCTAGAAGACAGTACTCCCGCCTTGACCGTGCCATGGTTAATGACTGTTGGTCGGATTTGGGATTGATCACTAATCTTTCGCACCTGAACTCCACCGAATCAGATCATTCCCCTCTTCTCCTCGAGATCGACAACAACCATAACCGCATCAAAAAATCCTTTCGCTTCCTTGACTTCTGGCGCCACCACCCCCAATTCAAACACATCGGGGCAGAGGCTTGAACCTCCGTCACTGATCTGGATCCTCTTGTCAGAATTGCTAAGAAACTCAAATCTACTAGAAAAGCCCTTACGGCCTGGAGCAAGATCGCGTTCGGAGACATTTTTTAAGCCATTAAGGATGCTGAAGACGATGTCACCCGCACGGAGATCGATTTTGCCGTCGTCGGGTCCCCAGAGGCCCGTGCATCTCTTAACCTCGCCAAGGCCATTCTTAAATCTAGGATCAAGGTTAAAACGGCATTCTGGAAACAAAAGGCCAGATTAACCTGGGACATGGATGGAGACCAGAATTCGGGCTTCTTTTACAAGTGCGTCAAAGGGCGTAGAAACGCTCTTAGAATCCATCGCATCAACGACGGGAACGGCCATCTGTTGGACGACCAGGAGAGCATTCAAGAGGCCGCTACTAACTACTTCTCCAACATGTTTGCTAAAGAAGTCGTGGTTAAAGATGACGGTTTCCTATCTGAGATCCCCTCCCTGATTCACGACAGGGATAACGACATCCTCATATCTCCCCCCACTGTCGAAGAGGTTAAGGCCGCGGTATGGTCCATCAATGCGCATAGTGCCCCAGGACCTGACGGTTCAACGGGGTTTTCTTCAGAACGTGCTGGGACATCATCCAGTCCGACCTCTTGGAGGCCACAACGGCTTTTTTTCAAGGTGCTACGCATCCGAAATCTATATCCTCCGCCCACATCATCCTCATTCCCAAAAAAGATAACCCAGAGACCTTTAAAGATTTTAGACCGATCAGCCTCTGCACTTTCACCAACAAAATTATTTCCAAAATCATCGCCTCCAGGATGTCGGACCTCCTCCCCAAGATCATCTCCGAAGAGCAATACAGTTTCGTTAAAGGACGCAATATCACCGATAATATCCTTCTAGCACAAGAAATGATCACTTGCATGAAATTTTCGTCCAGGGAGGAAATGTCGCCATGAAACTGGACATGGAAAAAGCTTACGATCGTCTTGACTGGCATTTCATGATCTGGGTATTCAGAGCATTCGATTTTTCCGAACCAGTGATCGACATCATCTTCAGATCCATCAATAACTCCTGGTTTTCTACCGTCATCAACGGCCAAGCTCAGGGTTTCTTCAGAGCGACTCACGGGGTTAGATAGGGAGATCCCCTCTCCTCCACCATTTTCATCGTCACGGCCGAAGCGCTGAGCAGAAACCTCAAAAGCATGCCCAGGTCTCCTGGATTCCATCACTTCTACACAACGACTGGTTGTCCTCTTATTACTCATCTTGCGTACGCGGACGACATCCTCATTTTCTCCGCAGGCGTAATTGGATCCATTGAGGTGGTTATTAAGACGCTGGCCAACTACACTAAATGCTCCGGCCAGAGTGTTAACAACAGCAAGAGTGTGATCTACACTCATCACAAAGCCGATAGAACTCACTCGGCTGTGCTGTCCAACATGACTTTCTTCTCCACAGCATACCCCCCTTTTCTTTACTTAGGCTGCCCGTTGGTGTACGGCAGAGCAAACTCTGGCA